>JAHXMU010025770.1:0-17267 GCA_019455685.1 Philornis downsi | reverse complement strand
GTATGTTTTCAAGTTCACAGTCACGTAATCCTTTTCTTAACTTTTCGCCTGACATAGAAGGGGTTGTTTCGATCCAAGTTTGTCTAAAAGTTATTCACGTAGTCTTTGGTTTGTAGACAATAAAGAAAACGACATTTGTTTGCGATACGTACGTTCATCCGAAAGCTTAAAAGTCAAAGGGCAAGATGTGTTAAGTGCCCGCAAAGACAAGGTGGTTATTTGAAGATTAGATAGGAAAACAAAGAGAGAATATCATCAACCTCAATGAGTGGTAATGAATCCAATAAAATGTCAATTACCCTTCAACTACTGCGACATTTGAAGGGCCAAAATGAACCTGCACACAAATTTATTGGAAAAACTAAATGAGGAATATTATCTGTAAAAACAGTAATAGGCGATAACAGTCTTTTTCTGAGACACGACCACTTTGTACAGGGAATTAAAAGCTTGTCCTGGGAACCTAATTTATGCCAAAACATGGGAAATTAGACATTTCAAATTTAAAAAGAAAATGAATCAAAAAGCATTTTAAAAAATCGCCAAAAAAAAGTTTCTCAAATTACATATGAATAATTGCATAAAACCATTGTGTTGTTTATCATGTAATTTATCAATCAATCAAGCAATATATTGAAAGAAATATTGACCCAAAATAAAAAAATATTTTGTGATTTTTTCAGTGTGTCAACTTCTGCATCCTTTTGTATATCAGATTTCTTACTTCACGTCCTTTTCAAAACTATCCTCGAACGATTTCGTGGGAAATGCATTCAATTAAGGAATGGCTTTCGAAGGCCTTCTTTTGCATCAGATTTCTGGTATAACAAATTTTATTCACTTCATCCGCTTAATAATTATTATATACGATATTAATAATCATTATAATAATAATTAACTTTTTTTATTTTCGTCTCGCATTATTAAAATAAGCGCCACAGTCGAAACTTTTAAATAAAAGTGGCGTTTTTTTATAATAAATAAATAAATAATAATAACAATAATAATAATAATACTATATGTAATACAAAAATTATAAATAGTAATATAATAAATAAATACAAATAACCAACCCAACAAGAACGCAAGATTTAAATTTTAAATAAAACACAGATATTTAAAAAAAAAATCCTGAAACTTTATTATATCGTAAAGTAGGCAGAATGAGATTATGTATGGAACAACGCGTCGGGCAGATGGCCGCCGCAGCTTTGCTGGCACACAAGCGATCTTTTAATGAAATTTTCAATGACCATTTTGCATAAATGCTGCGGTATTTCATTAATGCAGCGTCCAATTTCCTCTTTTAAGACTTGAGTCGTCGTCGGCTTATTCGCGTAAACCACCGACTTCAAAAAACCCCAAAAATAAGTCTAATGATGTTAAATCGCACGATCTAGGCAGCCAACTCTGGTCTCTAAAACGCAAAATAACACGACCGGGAAACGACTAATGCAGCAATTGAATTGTTTCTCTGGTTGTATGACGTGGCGCCGTCTTGTTGAAACCACATGCCCTCCACATTCATGTCTTCAATTCTAGGCACGAAAAAACTGGTTATCATTTCACGATACCGACTGTTTGCGCTTGACATGCCTCATTTTCATAAAAAAAAGTCCTCCAGCCCAAAATCCGCACCACACAGTGACACGTTGAGAATGCATTTGCTTCTCGTAAATCACTCGAGGATTTTCCTCACCCCAAATGCGACAATTCTACCTATTGACGAAGCCATCAAGATGGAAGATGAAGATGATTTTATCGGCAAAATTAGCATTTTCATGTTGTCTCTCTAATAAACAATTAACGAACTCCCTTCGCTGTCCATGGTCAGCTGGCTTCAGTTCCTCAGCCAATTGAACTTTGTATGCATGAAGATGCAAATCCTTCGTCAAAATTCCCTGCATAGTGGATTTGGAGACACCAATTTGCTGAGCTCGGTGTCGAATTGAGGTGGATGGGGTTTGAGCGACATCATCACGTACAGCTGCGACATTTTCGGTCGATCGACCTGATCGAAGGCGCGTTGTTGTCTTTACATCACTAACAGACCCAGTTTTGGCAAATTTATCCATTAATCTCTTTACAGTTGACTCTTTTGGAGCATTATTGTGACCCCAAACTGATCGCAATTTGCGAAAACTTTCACCATTTTTGTGATACAATTTCACAATGAGACTGCGTTGTTCGTTCGTGTAGCGCTCCATTTTTTCTAACCTGGTACCTTCTACTAGCAAACAATAACAATTGTTCAAATGTCAAACAACGACACTTGGAATGGCGCCGAATTTAAATCTTGCGTTCACCCTTTATATGGATAAAACCGTCAACATATCTTTAAGATATAAAAACATAACAAAAAAATAATAATCGAAAGTCGAATGTTACGCACATCCGCGAAATTTAAAAATTCACCATATATTTGAACACATCCCGTCCGTATATTTATCTTCATCTCTAAGGCAAGGAATAAAGACGTTTCTTTTGAGAAAAAAAACATTAGGTCGATTATAATGACCATAATCAAACCTTTCACTAAATAAGTAACACTTCAGATGACAGGTATTTAAATGCTGACAGCCTTGCGATATCGGCGGCTTTAAAACTACTGAATGGGTAATCTTATATTACGGTGAATCTTTATATATCTTTCAATTAATTATACAGTATTTAGCCAAATTTGACACTTGTCGTGTGTTTGATTAATGAAGTTCTGAGAACGACATACTTCACTGCTACAACTCTGCTGCTGCCGCTCGTACATATTGACCGATGTATGGAAATTAATTTTTCCACTGCACTCCCTAATTTGTAAACTGAAGTTACTAAATTTTCTACTACTACAAAGTGTTGCCGTTTAAATGATATATGCTGCATACAGTGTCGAAATATGTTTACAATGTTAACCGTAAGTGTAGTATCCTTATCGAGTATTTCGCCCGAAGTTTGTAGAACTTATTTCGTAGTTTAATGCCATTATTTTAACTTTTTGTGGCGAATAAACGCAAAAATGAAATAAAAAGGAAACCTAAAAATATTATTCGTCTTAAGCATCACTCTTGAACGTATAACCCTTGAACCCACATATACAAAACGGTGCTAAGAGCACCATTCAAGCAATTTAAAAAGTTTTGCGAACTGAAACCCCATCGAGAAAAGTGTTCACAACAGTTGCTGTCTGATGATGTTATTGAATTACCCAGACGTGTTCGTATAACAATGAACGTGATTGATTTCGAAAAACAAAAAAAAAAAAAAACAAATAACTCGTAGATATTGCAATTTCTATGATTGTATTGGCTGCATACGTCTCAGAGGTTTTGAATTTTATAGCATTCATACTATGTCGAAGAGGTAAATCATGTGACAGAATGCATGAATATCTGACAGTAAAATGTTACCTTAAAGCAAAAAGTTACAATTTACGGTTTTTGTGCGTAAGGAGGCGCAAAAACATAATTTGTCACAACTTCTGCATATACTTCAGAAGCAAACATGAATTTTTCAAGGATTTCCATTTCTCTCAAAAGCCGCAGATCCGTGGTATTAATGTTATAGTTAAGCGTCATACTTGGAAATGTTCACAGTCGGCTACGCTTATTGTGTCGCTTGATGAAAATCACGAGACAAGTGTGCTTTGTGCAGATTTTCGTAATTACACGGAAAAACATTTGATGTGTGATTAAGGCAAAAATCACAAAACCATTCCAGGGAAGTAGGTAAATGACTGCATGTTCTCATATGTACACACGTAAGCACTTGACGATGTGCAAGTTAAATTGTGTCAAACCCACTGCAGTTTGTCTGCTTTTAATGATACAACGCAGTAGAAAACGATGAAACCATCTCCAACCGAATGTGTGGAAGGAAAAGCAGCATCTGTATTAATACATATAAACATTAATATAAACATATGTATGTTCAAAAATACATGTCTTAGTCGAGCGTTTGTTATTTATTTAAATTTGCTGCAACCGTGGCGTCAAACTGTTGCTGTTTGAAAGTTAAAGTTGTGTCGAACTCATTCACACCTTCACTCTCTTTCACTACTTCCTTACATACTCGTATGTATAGTCATCTATACATAACAATCACGAATATAGGCGTCAGGTCGAAATTGTTAATATGTTCGTGAGAGCCATACGTGGCCATCTTGAAGCAACGAGTTCGTAAAATGGTAAACAAGAATTTGACAAGTCTTTTCAGATTTCTCTACTCCGACTCCAACTCCGAACACAATCTTGTAAAAATAGCAGATGTATATTTTTTTTTTCATAAAAGAAACGTCTTTATTCCTTGCCTTAGAGATGAAGATAAATATACGGGGTGTGCTCAAAATATATGGTGAATTTTCAAATTTCGGGGACTACGTGCATTCGACTTTCGATTACTATTTTTTTATGTTTTTATATCTTAAAGATATGCTGACGGTTTTATCCATATAAAGGGTGAACGCAAGATTTAAATTTGGCGCCATTCGAAGTGTCATTGTTTGACATTTGAACAATTGTTATTATTTGCTAGTAGAAGATACGAGGTTAGTAAAAATAGAGTGCTACACGAATGAACAACGCATTCTCATTGTGAATTTGTTTTACCAAAATGGTAAAAAATTTGCGGCTACAGTTCGCAAATTGCGATCAATTTGGGGTCACAATAATGCTCCAAAAGAGTCAACTGTAAAGTGATTAACGGATAAATTTGCCAAAACTGGGTCTGTTAGTGATGTAAAGACAACAACACGCTTTCGACCAGGTCGATCAACCGAAAATGTCGCAGCTGTACGTGATGATGTCGTTCAAACTCTATCCACCTCAACTCGACGCCGAGCTCAGCAAATTGGTGCCTCCAAATCCACTATGCAGTGAATTTTGACAAAAGATTTGCATCTTCATGCATACAAAGTTCAATTGACTCAGGAACTGAATCCAGCCAGCTGAAGATTATGGACACCGAAGGGAGTTCGTTAATTGCGTATTGGAGAGACAACATGAAAATGCTGATTTTGCCGATAAAATCATCTTCAGTGACGAGGCCCATTTTCATCTTGATGGCTTCGTCAATGAGCAGAATTGTCGCATATGGAGTGAGGAAAATCCTCGAGTGATTCACGGGAAGCAAATGCATCCTCAACGTGCCACTGTGTGGTGTGGATTTTGGGCTGGAGGAATCATTGGACCTTTTTTTATGAGGCATTTAAAATGAGGCGTGTCGAGCGCAAACAATCAATTGTGTTCGGCATCGTGAAATGATAACCAGTTTTTTCGTGCCTAGAATTGAAGAAATGAATGTGTAGGACATATGGTTTCAACAAGACGGCGCTGCATGTCATACAGCCAGAGAAACAATTGAATTGCTGCATCAGTCATTTTCCGGTGGTGTTATTTCGCGTTTTGGAGACAAGAATTGGCCGCCTAGATCATGCGATTTAACGCTATTAGACTTTTTTCTTTGGGACTTTTTGAAGTCGATGGTTTACGCGAATAAGCCGACGACAACTTAAGTCTTAAAAGAGGAAATTGGACGCTGCATTAATGAAATACCGCAGCATTTATGCAAAACGGTCATTGAAAATGTCATTAAAAGATCGCGTGTTTGTGTCATTTATCCGATGTGTTGTTCCATACATAACCTTATTCAGTCTACTTTACGACATAGTAAAGTTTCACGATTTTTTTTTTTTAATATCTGTGTTTTATTTAATATTTAAATCTTGCGTTCTTGTTGGGACACCCTTTATTTTCCAGAGTATTTTCCTCTCGAAAACCGTCAGTACTGATTCATCCGCTTGCGTCATCACCCAGGATTCTGCGCCATATAACAAGACAGGCGGAACCAACATCTGGTACAGTCGGATTTTTTGACCTGCACAAAAATTTCAGACAGGTAAACCGTCTTTTTGGATTGCTGCAAAAAATACTCTTAATTAAACATATAATAACAGAAGTAAAATTGTAACTTTCTGAAGTACTCCGATTGCAAAATATAGAAAGACTAATTTTTTGATAAATCAGCCAATTTGTATATGCGTAGCAGTGCAATTCATCAATCACGTACAAAATGCCTGATGCAAGCTCAATTATACTGAATATATTGCACTTGAATGAAAGATACGAATCTAGGAATATATCGGTTAAATTAGGTAATTAGGTAAGGGAGATAAAAGGGAGGGCATGGTCATTCCAACAGAAACCACTGGAGTTAATATCGTAACAGAAAATAGTTTTTGGAAATTCGTACTTTTATGTGTAAAATAGAAATGATCCAATCCTCAAAATATTTGACTGAGGCTACAAGCAGAATAAAAAGAAATGCAAGTCCGTCTTCTGTTTAAAGGTAGAAGTCAGACCCATGAAAAACAGCAAGAACCTTGTCCTGGCCAATGCAAATTTTCATTAAATTTATGTTTTAACTAAAATATTAAAATGGTGAATCGTTGCAAGCACGTTCTAGTAATTAGCGAATCATTAGATGGTATCATTTCGCAAAAATTAGTATTAAAAAAAAAGTAAATAAATAAATAAACAGAAAGAGAACCAAATTACTTTGCATTTGACTGACTCAGCAGCCAAAACAACATTTTCGGCTGCAACTAAAGTTCCTCCTGAAGTTTTTCAATTTACAGTCAAAACATTTAAATAATTCTCCTTTTCCCCTCTGAATTTATTTTGATTAACTTTGTTTCCTTGCAATATCTAAACTAGTATTTACTCTGCAGTCGTTTCCATATCCTTGGAAGTTGAAATAAGTTAATTTAAGTTGAAATTCATGGTTGTGGCATTGTTGTTTATGTCAATTATATGCGGGAATGCTTGCCAATGTGAATTCTAATGGAATTCATTTAATTAAAAAACAATATTAACATACGAAACTACATATCATGTGGTAGAAAATGTTAAGGTTTAACAAGTTTTTGACGCATTTACAAATTCTTATTAATATTATTAATTTTATAAGGAGCCGAAAATTATTCACCTTGCATACGTTCATAATCCATTCGGCACTCTAATTGTTTTTGGTTCAAATGTTTGTTGAGAAAAGAATTATTCCTTCAGCAATAAGTATTAAAAAAAAAACAAATATTCGGTTCGACTATCACACATGAACGTTTAATTATTCTGCACACATTTAAAAGCAATTATCGTTTCGAAAGTTTCCCCTTTTTCACTGCTGTGATGTTATCAAAAACTTGCCGATATAAGCGCTAAGCACCAAGAACCTCTCTTTGAATCATCGTAATTTGAGTATGGGATTACTTTTATGATTCGAACAGTTTTCAAGACAAAGAGATTCACTGCTGTCGTTTAACTTTCTGACTGCTGTGTATACACAAATATTAACAGAAAGTTCAAAACTTGTACCGCGAATAGCAATGGAAAAAGTATGATGTGATGGTTTTTATTGTAACATGAACGACTGATGATTTTCCAGGCGGGGAGTTTCTTAATTTTACAATTTTTCAAGCCATAGACGAAGGAAATTCAATCATTTCACGAGAGGTAGTGGAGTTATGATTGCAGTCCGTCCTATCATTACTGTTATTCAAATTAAAGCTGCGTCAAATTTGTTCAAACAGTTTCTGAAGTCGTACCTTCTAAATGGGCATACACAAAAACACGAACGTAACCCCCACACCGAAATTGGTAATAGAGTTGAGTCGAACTCATTTATTAGTTCTCGCATACGGTAACTTAACATATTCAACTGAAAATACAGGGTGGGCCATATGAGTGTTGGTGATTTAATTCTTCAATTTCTCGGTAACGCGTGGCGCGGGGTGGCGGGGGGATATGTTGTTCGCTGCGCCGCTTCCTGGAAATTTAGTCGCCATGGAGCCGTACATGGGAGTGCAGCGTGCATTTTGTGTCCGAACGTATTACGAAAACAATAAATCAATGATTACTGCACGATGTTTGTATCGGCATGAACACGGTTTACACGATTTAAGTGAAGTTCCAAGCGCCAATGTGATACGAAAATGGATCAGAATGTTCGAAACAACCGGCTCAACAGTACCAATTACGGTTCGTGGTCGCTCAGTTTCTGCAAGATCAGCCGACATTGTGGAGCGTGTTCGTGTTTCAGTTCAGCGAAATTCGCAACAGTTAACACGTAAGAGAAGTCAGTCTTTGGATGTCAAAAGAACAACTTTACGACGAATTTTGAAACGTGATTTGCCTTTGAAGGCTTATAAGCTTCAGATAGTCCAAGAATTAAAACCCGATGATGTCAATAACCGATTTAACTTTGTCAATTTGATGCTAAAGCGGTTCAACAATTTCAACAACGTTATTTTTAGTGATGAGGCCAATTTTCACCTTAATGGCGATGTGAACAAGCAAAATTGTCGGTTCTGGTCCGAGACTAATCCCCGACGTTTGCATGAACGTCCACTTTACAGCCCTAAGCTTGTCGTGTGGTCTGGGATAACGTCCATACTTTTTTGAGGACGAAAGAGGGCATACGATGACGGTTAGAGCGAACAATTATTGCAACATGCTAGCAGACTTTTTGGTGCCAGTTTTGCAAGAACTTCAAGGCAATACCTCGAGGATGTGGTTTCAACAGGATGGGGCCACATGTCATACGGCTTGGGTATCCATAGAACTGCTGAAAAATGTTGTTCCTGGAAAACTCATTTCGAAAAGGGGGGATATTGAATGGCCCCCACGTAGCCCCGATCTCTCTCCGTGCGATTATTTTCTATGGGGCTACCTCAAATCGGTAGTCTACGAGAATAATCCGACCAATTTAGAGCAGTTGAAGAGGAACATTATTCAGGAAAGTAACAAAATACCGAGAACAACTTTTCAACGAGTTTTCCAAAATTTGCGACTTCGGTTCCAAGAGTGTCAAGCAGCCGAGGGAAGCCATTTGGACAACATTATTTTTAAGTCTTAAAAATTCCCATGCTTCTACTTTTTAAAAATACGAATATATTTTTTTTACGTTTCGTAGTTTTTTTTTTTTAATTGAATATTTAAACCGCCAACACCCTTATGGCCCACCCTGTATTTGGAAATATGCAGGGCACTGTAACTGAAATAAATCTGTCGATCCTAAAACAATTTTTCCAGCTGTAATATTTTTCCAAGTAATGATTTGGGATTTAAAATGGAAAAAATCGAAATGTTCCTAACTCAGAAAATTACGACTTTAAAATAGATCACTTTTCCGTGATGAATTCACATGAATTCAGTTCGTACACCTGATTTGCTTGAATTTTAGCGTATAATTTTACTTCGTTCAATACTAGTACAGGAATTGCAGCCAAGTGAACTGACCTTCATATACCTTCTCCGAATATCTTTTCTTCTTGGTGCAAACTTGTGTGGAGTGTGAGAAGAGTTGCGATAAAGCGCTGAGTTCTTACCAAAAAATGCTCAGAATTAATGCACGACAATACAGTGCTACCCACTAAGTAGCTTCAAAACCGCCGGTCTGGCAAAGCTGTCAGCTGTTAAATACCTATCAACTGAAGTGTTATTTATTTATTGCTTTTTACGAATATGGATCGTTTAACAACCAAAAAAAGCGTAAAAATAGTTAAAACTTACTGAAAAAATAGTGGTGATTCAAATGTGGACAATTTTCGTGTATTACGAGGTGATTATGGTCGTCGTCATCGACCTACTGTACAGGGAATTATCAAGATTATAAAGAAATTTGAAGAGATTGGAAGCGGTACACATGTGTTCAGGCCTGTGCATCATCGCCATGTATGCTCCGCCGAAAACATACCTTCTATCAGTGAAAATGTGGTCGATAATATGAATTTCAATTCAGAGCGCTATGACCGTATGATTATGAACTGGATGAACTTAAAGATTATAAACTGGAAGATATGTGGTTTCAACAATACGATTTTGGCTTATTGCATGAGAAGTTTTGAGAGCGCGTAATTTCACATTTTTGACGCAGTCAATTATCTACTTTTTTGTGAGGCATGTCAAAGGTCTTGTTTACGTGGATAATCCCCAAAGGTAGGAGCATTTGAAAACCAACATTCATCAAGTTACCGCAGAGATACCCCCCGAAATGTGGGAAAAAGTAGTCAAAAAGGAGCTCAAAAGGATCCACTACTGCAACCAATCCAGATACGGAATTGACATTGTATTTCGTACATAATGGCAAGGCAATGGCAAGCATTACAATGATATAAAAGTTTAATCGAAATCATAGCTTTACGTGTGTCTTTTTTAGCTTTACGTTTGAAACCGAAAAATGGATAACCCGATACATCCTATATGAAAACTTGAGACACTTTTTTCACGCCTGATCAGATGTAAATATTTCAGATCTCTACTAAAGTATTGGGGAAATGGAGAAACTTCTAATTTGGTCCCTCTGATTGTTATTCGCTTGGGAGCAACCAGATCCCACTGCAGAATTTCCCAAACAACTCACGAATTCTGACCTTTGGGCAAGTATTTCCCGATAATGCCATCAGTCATCCCTTTGATGCTAACTAAAGTGAAAAGGCGACTACTTGAGAAACCTAAATATTATGCTAACACCGATGCGTCTTAGGCTACTATGTAACTTGTGTTACTGAAACTCAACTTACCCCATTGTGCATTATACCCAATAATTAAATGACCTTTATTATCCTAGTTGTCAATGGTGTTGCAACAGCCGCTAATTTAGCGACTGACTGCATTCCGCAGACATGGCTATTGCTAGCACATGTAACAAATTAACATTTTCAATTTCACAGCTTGAAATAAATTAAAGTGCGTACAATAAACGCTATAAAGCAAGGACGAATGATCGATAAATCACTGATAGATAAAGGCAACAAATATGTACAAAAATTTGTAACTTGATTGTCTGTTCGAATACATAAGTGTTTGCTTCCCAGTACCAATGTCGTAGCAGGCAAAGGCTTTGTGAGTTATATGCTATAATGGGACCCAATTAGTAGACCACTCTATACCCTTCGTCCGAAGGAATGAAGGTGTACATCATTTTATACGGAAAAGTTTAACAAGTTTTTGATGCATATAAAAATTCTTATTAATATTATTAACTTTATAAGAAGCTTAAAATTAGTGATGGAAAGTAATGGAAAAAAGGATGATGTGAAGGTTTTTATTCTTATTGTGAACGAATGATGATTTTTCAATCCATAGACAGAATAAATTCACACATTTCACGAGAGGTAGCGGAGATATGATTGCAATTATGCCACCCAATTAGTAGAGCACTCTATACCCTACGTCCGAAGGAATGAAAGTGTATATAATTTGATAAGGAAAAGTGTAAAAACCACAAGGTAGCAACTAAAGTACAAATTATCTTTTGGCCTTTAAGCCGATTGGGCTATGCATGCAGAGCTGTTAGGGACGATAAGTTTTGCAAAACTTTATAAAATTGCTTACAAGTTGGTGCAAACTTTTGCCAAACCGGAGCCGAGGAACGTAAACGAGCGATATAGGTCAATTCTTTCTGTTACATCCAAAACAAATTGGTTAGTTTTGCAAAATTCAGTTAGTTTTCTGCAACTCCTCATTCGATTATTGTGAGTAGCTACAATTTTTGTTCATTATAATTCTTGTTCAAATGTAAAATAAAACGATCGTTTGATCCCGACCCTTCTGATACCTTTCATAGAAATGATCTTCAACCCATACATTCTTAGGTCTTATGCCTAAGTTAGTTTCACTAAATGTATTCAAATTAGGTGCACATTTAGCATCTCAGTGTTTCAGAGATAGTACAGAGCAGACTGTCGCAACCATTCTGGTGCCATCTATGCCGGTTTTTCGGAATTAAATCTTTCATTTTATTTTATTTTTTTTTTTTTTTTTATACATATATATACAATCTTGTATTATAAAAATTATTTGACAATATTAAGTAAATTACAAAATACATAAAATAAACACTACTCCAATTGAAAAATTTAGAAAACAAAAAATATATATTTTAATTAATTAATTTACTTTGCAATCTTATAGTTCGAAACTATTAAATTCTACTCCAAAGCAAAATTAAAAATTTATAAAAGAAAAAAAAATTAATACATAAACATATGATTGTATACATTCAGCCAATAACAGTTAACAAATATCATTCATAAATGGAAATGGTCGTCTAGATTTAAGGGAATGATATTCTTTTATCTAAGACTAGACTGCATGTGACAAATAAGTCTATCACAAAAGATCGTACATGACACATTTTAAATCCTGAGCTCATTTAGCAATCTAAATATAACTACGGCATATTTTTACATTGAAGTGTCGTGTTGTCACATCGTTTACAACGTATTATGTAGACCACAACAATGATTATTGATTAATAAATGCCTGAAATTGTCATCCCAAAAATCTAATTTCAAAAAGTGGTGTATGCATGCGTCTCTTTAGGGAAAAGTACCGTACCGAATAGCTCAATTTAAAGATAATTTAAGGAGTTTCATATATTTCTGATTATCAGCAGAATACACCTCTAAGCAGCACACAATATTTGACATCACTAGGGCTTGAACCAGCTGCTTTTTAACATACGGGGGAAGGTCCCAAAACCAGCCGAACTGGCTTATAGATGGTTTCAGTAGTTTGAAACACACATATGCTTTAAGTTTCAAGGCGCCACATTGTTAAGTATTTTTATTTTAGTCATCAAAAGTAAACGATCACTGAGGTGTTCACGCAAAGACAAGTTTAAGAAAATGCACAAAATGGTACTGGATGATCGTCGGTTGAAGGCGCGTGAACTAGCGGAAATTACAGACATTTTAAAAGGTTCAAAAGGTTCTGGAGGAGTCTACTGCTTCCTTTACGACTTTAATATACTGGACAGCAGAGTTTAAACGAGGCCGTACGAGCTGCCAACATGAACGCAGTAGTGGTCGACCAATTGGGATGTCCACGCCAGACATGGTTAAAAAAAAAACCACAAAATGGTATTGGATGATCGTCGACTGAAGTTGCGTGAGCTAGCTGAAGTAATAAGCATTTCAAAAAGTGTTATATATCGCATATTGACCGAAGATTTGAAGATGAGAAAGCTGTGCGCAAGATGGGTACCGCGCTTGCTGTCAACAGAATAAAAACATTGTCGTAAAGATGTTTCAGTAGAGTATTTGGCGATGTTTCACCGTAATAATGCCGAATTTTTGAATCGATTTATAACTTAGGATGAGACATGGCTCCACCAGTTTGACAATTTCTTTTTGTGTCTTCTTTGTTATTTCGGTTTGTTGTGGGACCTCCCTTATAATTATATATATATAATTATATATATATATATATAATTAAAAATTGATAAGGGTTCTATTGCTTGCTATCCATTAATTAAAAAAGATATGATTGTTGATCATCTAAAATACATTAATTTCAAATTAGGAGTGGCTCCGGAGCTATATGATAATCTGTTTAAATCTGAACTGTGGACTGCTAATATTAAGATTCGTCCTTTTAAGTTTTTCCCAAAGAAGAAGCCTCTATCTCACGAAGCTTAGTAATGCCATTAAATTCTGATACTTCGCCTTTGAAAATTTATTATCATAACGTGTCTGGTATGAGGACAAAATCTATGTTAATTTTTCCATTTACATCTCAATGTGATTATGATGTCTATGTATTTGTTGAAACTTGGCTTAATTCGGATTTTTTTAATGAAGAATTTTTTGATACAAAAAAATTTAATGTCTTTCGTAAAGATAGAGATTGTGTTTTAAGTGGCTGCTTGAGAGGTGGTGGTGTGTTAATTGCTGTGAATAGTGCCTTCGTTTCGAAACAATTCGAATTAAGTGATGGCAACTTATTGTTGGATCAACTTTGTGTTGAAATTCAATCTATTCAAGGAAATTTTTTTATTTGTGCCTCTTATATTCCGCCAAATAGTTTGGATAGTTTGTATCAGGCTCACTCAAATAACATTTTGCATATTTCAGACAATTTAAATAGTAATGATAAAATGTGTATCTTAGGTGATTTTAATCTAAATAATATTGTTTGGAATGAAGTTCATAACAGTGATAAATTTCTTCCATGTAATGTTAATAAGTCGTTTGAAATTGAATTTATTGATGCATTACTTAGTATTGGTCTGCAACAAATTAATAAAGTGTTTAATAAATTAAGGCGTTTGCTAGACTTAGTTTTTTGTTAGCAATGACATGTTGTTTTCGGTAGTTAAATGCAATTTTCCTGTTTCTCCTGAAACGGTTCATCATTCTGCAATTTGTATTAATTTACAATTTTATAATTTTTCGAAGTCTCACATTCCTATATTAGCTAATGATTATGACTATAATTCCTGTAGCTTTGATTCTTTAAATGAACTACTTTCAGATATCAATTGGCCCGATATTTTAGATAGTAATATTGTCGCTATTTGTTATGATGAATTTTTAAAAATGACAAATTTTATAGTCGAGCATAATATATCTCATATTAAGCCAAAGGTTTATAAATTACCTTGGTACACCAAAGGATTGAAAAAGTTAAAAAACTTAAGGAATAAATTTTATAGTAAATTTATGATTTCTAATTCCCCGATTGATGAAAAATATTATATTCATTATATGCGTGAATTTAATTGTTTAAATAAATTTTTGTATAATCAGTATATACTATCGTTTAATGAGTCTTTAAAGGATAATCCAAGACGGTTTTTTTCGTATATAAAGTCAAAAAAAAACAATTCTTCCATCCCTAAAGGTCTAAAGCATAATAATATTGTTTCAAATTCGGCAGAAGAATCAGTAAACTTATTTAAGAATTTCTTTGAATCAAGTTTTACAAAAGATAACACTGTAAATAATTTTAGTTACTTCGACAATATTGTGCCTTGTGTTGATATTGGGTCTATTGACGTTTCTGATGAGGACATTCTGTCTGCCATTCTTAAGCTCAAAAATTCTTTTAAATCTGATCTGCATGGAATCTCTTCTTTTCTTCTTAAAAAATGCTCAAAAGCTTTTTTAGTTCCTTTAAAAATTTTGTTTCAAAAATCACTTGATTCTGGATATTTTATTCATAAATGGAAAACTGCAACAGTCTTTCCAGTTTTTAAGTCGGGAGATAGAACCTTAGTTACTAATTACAGGCCTATTTCTAAGTTGCCTAACATTGCTAAAGTTTTTGAGCATATTATGCGTGAAAAATTATATTTTTTAATAAAGAGGCATATTAACCCTAATCAGCACGGGTTTTTTTCTGGTCGTTCCACAACTACTAATTTAGCTATTTTTAGTAATTTCTGTTTAAATGAATTTGAAAGTGGTGCTCAAGTAGACACGATATACACGGACTTTTCTAAAGCTTTTGACAGAGTTCGCCATGATATTCTCTTATTTAAGCTTCATAAATTCGGTTTCCACTCCAATGTCTTAAATTGGTTGAAATCGTATTTGGGTAATCGGGTATGTACTGTTTGTATTGATGGTTATTATTCTAGTGCTTATTTTCCTACCTCTGGTGTTCCACAAGGTAGTATTCTTGGGCCTTTATTGTTCAATATTTTTGTTAATGATATTGGTATGTGTTTTAAAAATTCGAAATATCTTATGTATGCAGATGATCTAAAGATTTTTAAATCAATCTACACGTTGAATGATGTTACGTTGTTGCAGGAAGATTTAGATAGGATTGCTATTTGGTCGAAAGCTAATGATTTACCATTCAATACTAATAAATGTTTTAAACTGACATTCCATCGCTGTAGAAATACAATTAATTCATTATATCATATTTATCATGAAATCTTGGAAGAAATTTTTGAATTTTCTGATTTGGGGGTAGTTTTTGACTTCAAATTTACATTCAAAAATCACCTAGATTACATTATACCAAAAGCTTATGCAATGTTTTATTTTATTCGTAGAAATATGTATAAATTCTCTGATCCTTATACAAAAAAAGTTTTGTTCTCTGCTTTTATACGTTCTAAACTCGAGTATGCATCGGTTATTTGGAATCCTGTTGCATCAATTCATTCTATGCGGATTGAAAAAGTACAGAAAGTGTTTTTAAGATATGCCTTGTCGTCACTTAACCTTACTTCTCCTTTACCGTCCTATGAAAGGCGCTGTGCATTCATTTCGTTGCAAACTTTGGAGGCCAGAAGGAACATAGCGTCTGTTATGTTTCTTCATGCCGTTGTTTCGGGATATATTGATTGTTCAGATCTACTTGCACTCATACGCTTTAATGCTCCATCTCGCTCTCTCCGTCATATGTGTACTTTTAATATTCTTATGCATTCGTCTAATTATATTTGCAATGAGCCCATTAACAGGTCAATGATTTTGTTTAATAGATTCTGCAACAACATTGACCTTTGCCTGCCTCATAATGTCTTTAGGCAATTAGTATGTAATTTATTAAATTAGTTAAGTTATTTACTTTATTTTTGTCAATTAGTTATATAAGATATTTGCTGGTCTGTAAGGATATAATCCATAGACTGAAATAAACAAATGAAAATGAAATGAAATGAAATAATTACTTAAAAATTTATTTTTTTTTTTTGCTACAATTTCTAACCAAGTAGCTACGACAGTTCCGGTAACTACCATAAAAATAATCCACGTAACTCTTAGGTGCTTATCTTTTTATCTTCCTAGCAGCTGTATTGAATTCGTTTATATTTGTGAATTTTTACGCATTCGATGTACTCAGTTTTGAGATTGAAAATGCAGTGCTTTGACATGCCTGTTCTGATATAAGGCTTCGAACGGGCTCTGTCTTCTTTAGAAAAGTTAAAGCCGCTATGGTGGATGGCCTATCCTGTAAAATCAAAACAATCTTAACCGCCTTACAATCTTTCACTTCTCTATATATACTTTTCTAATCGTAATTAGTCCATAATAGTATAATTTCATTGAAAAACACTTTAAATAGCAATTCTATATATAAAATTATTTGTTAATAAACATTGATTGTTGCCATTGCTGTACTCAACAAACATTTCATAACTAGTTGGAAAACACTGCAGCGTTTCAATTGTTTGCTATTGAATTCAATTTCACAAAATATCGATTATTCGCCTGTGTGAAAAAGAAAACCTTAAAACGAGACTAATCTGCCAACTACCATTCAATTTTCGCAGTGAGCAAGGGAAGAATGAATTGTCACACTATAGAAATGACATTTGATTACTTGTATTGTCATATTGCAAATCCCAAAGTTCTATTTGTTGCCACACAAAAAAAGAACTGGTTACTTTGCAATGTGAAGCATACTCGTAATTGCGCTATATAAAATGAAATAAATATAGAAAATCATTTGAATGCACAAACAAGATAAGCATTT
>JAHXMU010025766.1:0-13876 GCA_019455685.1 Philornis downsi | reverse complement strand
TCAAAAGATCTTTACTAATTCTTACAAAAAAAGTATTCTCCTCGGTATGTCCTTCAAATGACCTAAAACTGATTCCTCAAAGTGACTTTTTGAGTTTAGAAAAAATCACAAGTTATCAAATTAGACAAATACCGTCGGTATTTGAAGTAATAGTTGTAGCTTTGGCGAAAATTATATCTCCATTGTTTAAGTCTAGAATTTGTCTTACATTTTGGACACAGTAGAAAAATAAAATATTCTCTTTTTTCTGAAGCTTTGCTTCCAATATGATAACATTTTTAACGTTATCAACGCCAGATTAAGGTGAAGGGTAGATGTCGATTTGTTAGTGTGTTCATCGCAAGTTAATTTGGGTTAGGTAAACAGTTTAGTTTACTCCAGTTTTCCTCATTTCTTCGAAATTCTCATAAACAAAACTTTTAGTTTGCAAAAAAATCGTTCACACTTCAAGGCCTATTAGAAAGAATTGCGACCAGAATTTCCCAGTAAGCTGATTCCAAGAAACTCTACATTCCGTCATTTAAAGTGTTATATATTTAGTGAAAGGTTTGCCATTTATGAATATGTTTCGTTTAACAACCGAAGAAAGCGTTAAAATAGTAAGAACTTACTGCAAGGGTGGTGATTCAAAAGTGGGCACTTTTCGTGCATTACGGGGTGATTATGGTCAACATAATCGGCCGTTATAGATTATAAAGGAATTTGAAGAGACGAAAAGTGTTTGAAATGTGATTAGGCCTGTGCAGCATCGTAATGTACGCACTGCCAAAAATATCGCCTTTATTAGTGAAAGTTTGACAGATAATCCGAGGAACCTTTACCGTCAATTCTGGGCTCTATGGTAGTAATACATAGCCTGCAGTTGATGATTGTGAATTGGACAATATGTGGTTTCTACAAGATGGTGTTACCGCCCAAAATGTGCGAAAAAGTGGTTGAAAGCTACCTCTAAAAGATCCACTGCTTCAATTAATCCAGAGATGGTCATCTGAATGACATTTTATTTCGTATACAATGGCAAGTTCCAAGGTTTATAAAAAAATAAATGTTTCATCGAAATCATAGATTTATGTGTGTTTTATTTAACTTTACTTTTGAAACCGAAAAATGGATAACCCGTTGTTGTAAAAGTTTTCTTTCGAAAATCACATATCTTGCCATATACATTACTCCTACGAAAGGTATAGTAAGAATATTCTAAAGGCATAGCAGAAGATCTAATTATGTTTTAAGGGTAGTAGCGAGTTTATCCTTATGGGGAAACCACTGATCCAGTTGTCCCTGTATCTCAAAAAGTACTGGCCGGATTTTATTGAAATTTTGAGAGTATATTTCGGTATCTATATCCTTTATTTAAGATAGAAGGAATATCTCAAAACCAAACCATGTTTATTTGACAGTTTCTTAAAATATGGGAAAAAACTGGGGAAAAAAACCTGTTCAGTTTATAATTTTTTCCCCGCTAAGCATGTAATATATTAAAAATCGTTCTATACCATTTATATAAGTAATAATATTCCACAAGTCTTCAAATTTCGGAGTCATTTGGTTCATCCGATCCCGAGAAAATGGGTCTTTTATGTGAAAATAAGGTGATTTTTCTGGAGAGGCAAAAAAACGCGGCGATTCAAATTTCCCGGTTGAAAAGACGTTTTCTTTCGATTTTCGTTTTCTTCATAGTTTGTTTCTCATCTATCCCTGTAGAGTGCAGGAAGTCATATTTCTATCGATTATTCTTTAAATTTCGATAGTAAACCCAGTATAACCATACTCAACCTCTCTTCTCGTGCTCTTGCAAAGTTGTTTGTGTTTATCACGATGACTCGTTCCAAGAGAATTTTTAAATCCAGGAAAGTCAAATTTAAAGGCAGAAGACCTTAGGACAAAGTGCGTATAACTTCTAACTCGGAACCTACGCCTGAGCTTTCTACCTCGGAACCAACCCCTGGGCCTTCCTCCTAGGAACCAACGCCTGGACCTTCAACGTCCACGATTTTCGAAAAATTCAGTTCTAGAAGAGAAAATACGCCTGATTCTTTCGTTTCCGAAGAATCATATATATCATACATATATATACTGGGTGGCGCAATAGAACGTGCATATTTAAAAAATAGAATAAAAAATAAATACAAAAGGTGTGGTTAAAATAAATTTAAGGCATTGTAGAGTAATAAATGAAGTTTATTTTTTAAAAATAACGTCATCTAAATGGTGACCCTCTCTACGACGGCACTCCTCTAACCGCAAACGAAAATTATTGAAAACTTTCTTCGGTAATACTGGTGTAATGGCTGCGATTTCACCACTGATATTCTCCTTGAGCTGAACGATGTTTCTTGGATTATTACTGTAGACTTTGTGTTTGAGGTATACCTACAAAAATAAATCAAGAGGCGTCAAGTCTGGACTACGTGGGGGCCATGGGATATCACCTCTTTTCGAAATCAGTCTGCCAGGGAACATCTGCTTCATCACCGCTATGGAGTCATTTGATGTGTGACAGGTAGCTCCATCTTGTTGGAACCAAGTTCTGGAATTCACTATTCTTGAACTTTCAATTTCTGGAGCCAAAAATCCGTCCAACATCTCAACATAGCGTTCCGTATTAACCGTGACGTTTCGGCCCCGCGCATTTTAGAACAAAAAAGGACCAATTATTCCTCTGCCAGAGATTGCTGCCCATACTGTCACTTTAGGACTATGCAATGGTTTTTGGTGTTTGATCATGGGATTTTCACTGTTCCAGTAACGACAATTTTGACGGTTTACGAACCCATTCATAAGGAAATGAGTCTCGTCAGAGAAAAGGATATTGTCAAAATTGGAAAATCGATTAAGCATTTCATTAGCAAATGCGAGCCTTGCTATGAAGTCAGACTCTTTCAATTCTTGAGTCAATTGCAGCTTATATGGATGCAGTTTAAGGTCCAATGTTAAAATTCGTTGCAAATTTCGTCGCGATAATTGTAAGACAGACGATTTCTTGCGAGTAAACATTTGTGGATTTCCTCGTACTGACTCCATAACTCTCTCAACATTGTCTTCGGTCCTAGATGTTCTTGGGCGACCATTTGCTTGTGGTTTAAATGTTGAACCGGTCTCTTCAAAACGCTTTACCCATATTTTAATTAAATTAGCACTCGGAGCTTCACTAATTCGCCGCAGTCCATATTCAGCACAATATAGTCGCCTAGTAGCAACATATGAACGAGAGTTCCCGTAAAATGCGCGCACGCAAAATGCGCGACGCTTCCCGTCGAAGTGATTCATAGCGATTAAAACTCCAAAAAAAAGATGATGCAATATGCACGTTCTATTGCGCCACCCTGTATATAGATATCATTATATCTATGTATTAGGTACAAATATCCTAGAAGGTATTTAGGTATGTAAAATTATGTTAGTTTGACACAGGTCATGAATTAAGTTCAAAAATTTTTTGGGCACTTATAGTGATTGGATTTGAATTTTGGAGATATCATTACATTCAGGACATCCTAAAGAATTTTTTGGGGCAATAAAAAAAAAGTTATTTTTTTTTTTTTTTAATTTTCGCCACCCACTACCCTTAAGAAACTGAAGTTTTGAAAGTAAGTTTTATGCTAAATTCAGTTCTCACAAAAATTTCCAGCGGCACTTAAACAAATTGAGTCCGAAAATAACTTTATGAATTGACATCTCTGATTTAAGGATAAAATTCAAAATGGAATAAAATAATTCAAAATGGAATTAGGGGCATTATTTAGAACTCAATTTTTGTGCACGGAATGTAGCACAGTGCGTCGTATTCAGCTACTGCCACAACAAATCTTGTGTTCTAGCTTCAGCTGAGGATTCCAAGTTGAATCACAGTGAAGCCCGTCTTCTTTTAGTAAAGGGTGTCCCAACAAGAACGCAAGATTTAAATAACTGATGCAGCAATTGTATTGTTTCTCTGGCTGTATGACATGTGGCGCCGTCTTGTTGAAACCACATGCCCTCCACATTCATTTCTTCAATTCTAGGCACGAAGAAATTGGTTATCATTTCACGATACCGAACACCATTGACTGTTTGCGCTTAACACGCCTCATTTTCATAAAAAAAGGTCCAATGATTCCTCCAGCCCAAAATGCAGTGACACGTTGAGGATGCATTTGCTTCTCGTGAATCAGTCGAAGATTTTCCTCACCCCAAATGCAATAATTCTGCCTATTGACGAAGCCATCAAGATGGAAATGGGCCTTGTCACTGAAGATGATTTTATCGGCAAAATCAGCGTTTTCAAGTTGTCTCTCCAATACCCAATTAACGAACTCCCTTCGCTGTCCATGGTCAGCTGGCTTCAGTTCCTGAGTCAATTGAACTTTGTATGCATGAAGATGCAAAATTCGCTGCATAGTGGATTTGGAGACACCAATTTGCTTAGCTCGGTGTCGAATTGAGGTGGATGGAGTTTGAGCGACATCATCACGTACAGCTGCGACATTTTCGGTCGATCGACCTGGTCGAAGGTGCGTTCTTGTCTTTAGATCGCTCACAGACTTAGTTTTGGCAAATTTATCCATTAATCTCTTTACAGTTGACTCTTTTGGAGCATTATTGTGACCCCAAATTGATCGCAATTTGCGAACTGTAGTTGCAAAACTTTCACCATTTTGGTAAAACAATTTCACAATGAGAATGCGTTGTTCATTCGTGTAGCGCTCCATTTTTACTAACCTCGTACCTTCTACTAGCAAACAATAACAATTGTTCAAATGTCAAACAATGACACTTCGAATGGCGTCAAATTTAAATCTTGTGTTCTTGTTGGGAAACCTTTATTATGCAGTTCATTGTTTGAAATGAAAACTATTTTTATTGCGTGACAATCATTATTTGCTTACGCGACTAAAATAGTTTAAATTGCATTGCCTTTCAATTTTCATATCTTAAACCCAATCCGTCCCTGTTGTAAGTGCTGTGTTTTCTACTCTTTCGTATAAAAGTTTTATCTACTTTTCAATGAATTCTGCATATTTGGTGGAAGCGCTTAACGTCAGGTTTTTGACAGTGACTTTTATAGATTTACTATGAATGGAGACATGTGTTGGAATAATTTAAGTGATTTAGATGGATGGATTTTATTGAAAACTTTTAACATATGCACATCACTTAGCATGGAAAGACTTATCAGATAAACCATTGGAATGTTATAAATGAATAATCGACTAAAAATAAGTGAAAAGTTTTGCGAAAACTTGTTTTAAAATCAGTCAACTAAAATTAAGTCAAAAGTTTTCAAAAGCTTGCTGTAAAGGGACAAAATGAAGGAAATGTAGGATAATGAGTGAAAAATTGTAAAACAATTAGTTGGTAACCAAAGGTAATCGTATACATTCATATTAATAAATTGTAAGTCGTAGTAAATTGCTGATGAATTGAAAAACATGTTTACTACAAAAATTTCTTCAATTTACCTTAAAAAAATATATATGAATATGGCTCAGATTGTATGAAATTTATCACTTGTATGTATTTAAAAAATATCCTCATATTAATTTCAATTTCTGGCAAACATGTAATGAATCAATAAACAACTTTTCAGCAATGCAAACTGAAATCCATTAATAATTATACATAATTTACAGATATATAAAGATTTTTTTTAATTTGCCATTTTTCCCTGCGGTTGTGTTCTTTAATACTTATTAAAATGTTAAATTCCTCGTACACATGTCCTGTTGTTTCCCATTCAGCGGTGTAATTTAACATTATCATCGAAAATATGCAGATTTTAAAAGAATTTCCATTATATTCAATATGAACTTGAGGCTATTTCATACAATTCAGTGGGGATAATGTGCTACTCTTGCAAATGCGCTGAATTCATACGCATCAATTGTGTATTAAATGTGTAATTATGTGGTTTATGGAAAAAATTCAATACAATTTACTTGCGGGTCAATGAAATGGAACGAAGTCTTTGCATATCATTGCAAACGGATAAGAGTCTGATGGGTTATTATGGACGGAAATGATATAATTATAATTACTGAATGCAATAATTTACTGCCGAATATATAATATGTTTTGTGATTATCAGTAAATATGATAGTTAACAGCGAATAGAGAGTCTTCGGTGAAAAATGAAATTTATTTTTTTCAATATTGCTTTATGTATTCCTCTCGCGTTAAGTTGTCTAGTCAAAAGGATGGTAAAATTGAATTTTGAATGGTTACAATTTTCTTCTTACAGGCTAGGGTAGAAATAAAAGTTATTGAAATATAAATTGATGTTGAAAATTGATTCTATACGATTACACAGAGCAACAACGTGTTACATTCTCATGTGTGTTGAAAATATGAGTATTAATTCTCTCAGATTCTAAAGTGCAAATTTCGCAACTTTTTCACAAAAATTTAGATTTACTCATTCAAGAGTGACGCTGGCCGTCAAAATTGCAAAAAAGTGGCTGATTTTCGAAAATCTCAAATCCCATGTTTCATGAAAATTGAGCAATTACATGCCTGCCATAGCAAGAATATCGAACATGCAAAACTAGATTCGTGTCCTTTTATAACGTTCGAACCTTTAGTGAACGCCAGTCAATTTGAAGTGTCTGCTGAAAACTTTTAGTCGTCTGATAATCGACAAGTCTAGGAAAAACTTTTTAAAATGATATTCGGAATTGTCGTTAAGCAGTAGATTCCATTCAGTGAGTCTAAAAGGAGAATGCATGTAAGCTCGCTGGATGTGAAAAGTTTGCCTGAATTCGACTTCTTCGGTTTTTAAGAGAACTGATTTTGTATTTCACGTATACGATGACAAGTTTAAATGTTTGGGAACTGAGTTTAGGGCATTAGCATCTGCTTGAAAGCCACCATATTTATAATATAGTAGAAAGAATGTTATTTTTCTTACGTTTCAAGCAATAATATATTTTTAAGAGATCATCCATTTCCATCGCTTATTTTCAAGTGAACCAGAAGGAAACAGAACTCCATTATTGAGAATTGATATGAACCGATTAATTCCAGCTTAAGCGTACAGCTGAACGCTAATATTGTATTAAGTTTAGTCATTGTAAGACCAACTGTGGTGCGATGGTTAGTACACGTGACTATCTTTCAAATAATCACAGGTTCTACACCCCAAACAGTTACCTATTATTATGTGGCCGGCGGTCACCACAATCAGTCTAACGAGCACTTCGAGCATAGTAAAATAATATTAAATTTGCATATCGACATCAGTTTTGCCATTATTAACAATAATTTTCCGAAACGTTCATGTGAGAAAATACAGCAGTTTTTGTCAGTCGATGAATTTCAGTTTTGTAAGATAATATTTGAATTGCAGGCATAAGAATTGCATTGAAAAATTCTTTCAATTTCCTCGACACATAGTTTTTTGTGTTGAATTCTATCGTTGCAAGTGTTTTAGTAATATCTATTCGTCTTTAAGAGATCGGGTGGAATTTTGATATTTATTAGCCCCGAAGCTTACAAATAGGTTAATGAATGCGTAAATAAGCAGCTAAATTAACCCCATTTTTTACAGAATTTGTAGGCAAAGCTTTATAAGATTTTTCCGCAAAACTGGCGACTCAGTCGAATCAAACGTTGTATAGCCATTATCTAATGCTTTTAAAACTTTATTATGGATGAAAAAATCAGACTATACCAGACACTGGTATCATTAGGACTGGCTTACGTATGTGTTGTATACAATTATGAAAAAATCTGTAAAGAAATTTCAGTCAGGTGAACTGATTTGGATTTTCCATCTTCACTCAACGTTTTTTTGCGATGCTGCAAAAGTGTAGATGGTGTCAGAGAGAGAGAGAGAGAGAGAGAGAGAAATACAGAGCAACAGAGATTGTAGATGGTGTCAGAGAGAGAAAGAGAGAGGGAGGAGTGCTAGAAAGAAAGATAGAGAAAAAGAGAGATTGATATTCTTATCAAATGTAATCTGAATTACAGTACAATAACAGAGCGAAATAGTAACTTTTAAAGTCCTGACTGATTTACGTATGAGATGTACAGAATAATGGAAGAGCCTGTACAGAAACTTCAGTCAGGAGAACTGATTTGCATAATCTTCACTCAACGTTCTTTTGCCTTGCTGTAAAAGTGTAAGCGGTGCCAGAATGAGAGAGAGAAAGAGGGAGAGAGAGCGAGAGCGCGATTCTTATCAAAAGTACTCTGAATTACAGTACAATAAAAGAGCAAATAGTAACTCTTAATGTCCTCCTTTTCAGAGCATAGAGAGTATAGATCGTTTATTTTCGCTGAATCGACAAATTTGATGTATGGCACCTTAAGTGCTAAGTACTAAAGGGTGTCCCAACAAGAACGCAAGATTTAAATATGGTGCCATCCGAAGTGTCATCGTTTGACATTTGAACAATTGTTATTGTTTGCTAGCAGAAAGGTACGAGGTTAGTAAAAATGGAGCGCTACACGAATGAACAACGCATTCCCATTGTGAAATTGTTTTACCAAAATGGTGAAAGTTATGCGGCTTCAGTTCGCAAATTGCGATCAACTGGGGGTCACAATAATGCTCCAAAAGAGTCAACTATAAAGAGATTAATGAATAAATTTGCCAAAACTGGGTCTGTTAGTAATGTAAAAACAACAACGCGCCCTCGACCAGGTCGATCAACCGAAAATGTCGCAGCTGTACGTGATGATGTCGCTCAAACTCCATCCACCTCAATTCGACACCGAGCTCAGCAAATTGGTGTCTCCAAATCCACTATGCAGCGAATTTTGACGAAAGATTTGCATCTTCATACACACAAAGTTCAATTGAGTCAGGAATTGAAGCCAGCTGACCATGAACAGCGAAGGGAGTTCGTTAATTAGGTATCGGAGAGACAACATGGAAATGCTGATTTTGCCGATAAAATCATCTTCAGTGGCGAGGCCCATTTCCATCTTGATGGCTTCGTCAATAGATAAAATTGTCGCATTTAGGGTGAGGAAAATCCTCGAGTGATTCACAAGAAGCAAATGCATCCTCTACGTATCACTGTGTGGTGTGGATTTCGGGCTGGAGGAATCATTGGACCTTTTTTTATGAAAATGAAGCATGTCAAGCGCAAACAGTCAATGGTGTTCGGTATCGTGAAATGATAACTAGTTTTTTCGTGCCTAGAATTGAAAAAATGAATGTGGAGGGCATGTGGTTTCAACAAGACGGCGTCATATGTCATACAGCCAGAGAAACAATTCAATTGCTGCATTAGTTATTTAAATCTTGCGTTCTTGTTGGGACAGTCTTTGTATATATTGCACTGCGGAAGAGTATAATTTTTATGTAGTGCAACAGGTAACAGCTTTAAAGAACATCTTTTGTAAAAGGTTCTAGAATATATTGGAAATACGATGTAGGTATCGGATGCTAAAACCCGTCTGTTCAGTCGCATATGTGTTACTAACATTTGTCATGCCCCATCCAATTATATATAGTTTGTCATTATTACGTTTAACATATAGTGTGTTCGTAGTATGGCATAAATACAACACCAAAGTGTTTGTAACTTCACATGTTGTTCACAACATAAGCCTTCGGTTTTTTTTAATTATAATTTCTATGCGTGATTAATTCAAGTGAACTGAAGCGCTCATTCAAATTACCATACTTAGAGCTTTACACATGATTTAATACCTAACCTAAGAAATTCCAACATATTCCTCTGGGTATGCCTAAAAACAGCTCCATATAGTCGAACAAGCAGTTACGCATAATGTACATAATAGTACTTATATACCTATGTATACTTGTATTGGTAAACGTTAACGTATGAATGTGTTAATGATGCGAATTATTTCAACAAGTGCCTCGGCTCTATTCAATGTTGTGTAAATTTTATACATCTCACTTTGCATTATTACACCTGTTATTATATTACGTTTCATGATTTTGCAAGAGTAGCAGAGTACAGGTTAAAAATATGAATCCATTACTGTGTGTGAAATCATGCGTAGCTAACATGTCGTTTTATACTTTAGTATTTGTAAATCTGTATACCTTAAGGTTATGTTTCAGTATTACTGCAGAAAGCAAAGCTGAATGCTTTATTTGCTATTACATAAAATTAAAGATATGAAATTTGTGTAGTTCTCATTGCCTTCGAAAGGGTGTCCCAACAAAAACGCAAGACTTATATGACTGAAGCAGCAATTGAACTGTTTCTCTGGCTGTATGACATGTGGCGCCGTCTTGTTGAAACCACATGCCCTCTGCATTCATTTCTTCAATTCTGGGCACGAAAAAACTGGTTATCATTTCACGATACCGAACACCATTAACTGTTTGCGCTTGACATGCCTCATTTTCATAAAAAAAAGATCAAATGATTCCTCCAGCCCAAAATGCAGTGACACGTTGAGGATGCATTTACTTCTCGTCAATCACTCGATTATTTTCCTTACCCCAAATGCGACAATTCTGCCTATTGACGAAGCCATCAAGATGGAAATGGGCCTCGTCACTGAAGATGATTTTATCGGCAAATTCAGCGTTTTCAAGTTGTCTCTCCAATACCCAATTAACGAACTCCCTTCGCTGTCCACGGTCAGCTGGCTTCAGTTCCTGAGTCAATTGAACTTTGTATGCATGAAGATGCAAATTTTTCGTCAAAATTCGCTGCATAATGGATTTGGAGACACCAATTTGCTGAGCTCGGTGTCGAATTGAGGTGAATGGAGTTTGAGCGACATCATCACGTACAGCTGCGACATTTTCGGTCGATCGACGTGGTCAAAGGCGCATTGTTGTCTTTACATCACTAACAGACCCAGTTTTAGCAAATCTATCCATTAATCTCTTTACAGTTGACTCTTTTGGAGCATTATTGTGACCCTAAATTGATCGCAATTTGCAAACCGTAGCCGCAAAACTTGCACCATTTTGGTAAAACAATTTTACAATGAGAATGCGTTGTTCATTCATGTTTAGCGCTCCATTTTTACTAACCTCGTACCTTCTACTAGCAAACAATAACAATTGTTCAAATGTCAAACAGTGACACTTCGAATGGCGCCAAATTTAAGTCTTGCTTTCTTGTTGGGACACCCTTTAGTTATTAATTATTATTTTTTTTTTGTATTTTTTATGTTTATAGTTTTTGCTTTCGATCAGTTACAAGACCCAAGTATGAATAAACTTTCATTACGCAATTTGCTATTACACAGCGATTTTGGATATGTAAGATGGTTGAGTAAAATAGTTACCAAAATGATACCTCAGGATGTTGAAAGAGATTTTTTACGATTTATAAACTTATTTAATTTCCAATAACCTCACAGCAAACAATCTGTTGTATGTTGAACTAAAGGACTAACCTTCTTCATGGATTTTTATTAGCTTACTAGCTGACCCGGCAAACGTTGTTTTGCCTTCAAAATGTTAATGTGGTAAAAAAAATTAATTGAAAAAATCTCATCTCCAGCGCCATCTATCACTTCCAATAAAACCTTTTAAACCTTCCGGAATACTCTACCAATAACTTAAGACCAAAATAAGCCAAATCGGTCCAACCGTTCTCGAGCTTTAGCGAGACTAACGTACAGCAATTGATTTTTATATATATAAGATTTAGATTTTTCTGCAGTCAAGTCAAAAGACTTTGAATGCTAATGAGAACTTAAGCCGCAATCTTTCGTAACAAACCTGACAACAGAGTTGGGAGGTATTCTCTCTCATCTTTGGGGAGGGAGAACCTGACGTATAAATAATGCCAGTAGTTTGAACGGCATAAATTTTAAGTTTCAAGTTTTTTTTTTTTTCGTTTAGTATTTTCAGTGAGTTTGTAAACATGGAAAAGAATTAGTCACCGTTATGTAATTCAACATTTCCACTTGAAAAGTCTGAGTTAAACCAATATTAACGCTGGACTAGATTCTACTCTGGGAGAGTGTGAATTTAAACGAGGCCGTACGAGCTGCGAAGATAAACACTGTAGTGGTCGACCAAATGAGATGTTTACGCCAGATACGGTACAGAAAATTTACAAAATATTATTGGGTGATCGTCGGCTGAAGATGCGTGACCTAGCTAAAATGAAATTTTTATTCCCTCTATTGATAAATTATAATCGTGAACAGAATTATTTGAAATATGGTGCCACTAATTATATCTGCACTGGTAAGCAAAAGCGATTTCTCGTTTTGAGATGTTTTCCAAATAATCGCTATTATGGGAATCTGTTGAACAATATTAATGAAAAATATATTCCAACTAACATCAGTAATTGAAGATATCACATAAATGATCAAAAATTATTATAATTTGCAAACTTTTTCGAATTTTTAAATAAGAATTAGAAATAAATATGCATCAGAACGACTACGAAAATAATAACGAATAAATTCGGTTTCTTTTTAACTCCACTTTAGTCGATTAGCGACTTAACCAAAAATTTCCCGTTTTGGGATGTTTTTCAAATAATCGCTATTATTCAAATAATCGCTATTATCTGTTGAAACTTTCGAAATATGCGGAATGTTGAAGTGGCGCTTAGGCAACAATAAATAACAACAACATAAACAATTAACAACATAAGCAATTATAATGAAAAATGTGTTCTCACTAATATCAATAGTTGAAGATATTACGTAAATGATCAAAAATTGTTATAATTCGCAAAAGTCATCAAATTTTTAAATAAGAATTAAACGTTAAATATGCATCAGAATGAATAAACAAAAAAAAAAAAAAAAATAATGACGAATAAATTAGGTTTTTTTCTAACTCCACTTTAGTCGTTTTCCTTGTGGCCGCAGATATTTATTTAATCAGAATTTCTTATTGCATTAATTTATTGACAGATAAATATCAACAATTTCATTCTCTTCTTAACTTCGCTATTCTCTTTCAGTTTACACCGAATCTTTACATAGTCTAGTGTTCTCTTCCTTAGATTAACTCAATATCCTATTAAATTCTCTTTTGCCCACTACTCAATTTTGTATTTGTTCTCTTTGTTTTAACCAACTTCGTGTCCTTACGCTCATAACAATAAAACAATTCGTACACTAACAGCAACAATGTACACACTACCTAAACCGGCAATAATATGAATTACTTCGAAAAGGTACCAGTGTATCCTAGTTTAGTAAAACAGAGAAGAATTTTTAGTTACAAATGGTCGTAGGACGAACAGGTTATGTTGAACGGCATGAAATCTGTATGTAATGGCAGCCTCTGCGATGAATCGACATGTTAATTATTTAATAGAAAATAATATTAGCGGTTTAGTTTGTAATCCTTTATAAAAACGATTAATGGAGCGAAAATTTATGGAGTTGTAAATTTATATAATTAAATAAATAATTTTTTATAATTCATGTATTATAAATTTATAGAGCTAATTTGTAGATTTGTAGCATAATAATTTAGGAATATGAGACATTGAAAAATAGGATATAAGTTGCATTGTAGCAGGACAATTCGGCAAATTACATCGGAAATTTAGGTCAACAACTAGATTTTATGTCATGCCGCACTTACTGACTGTAGTTATTGATTATACAGGGTGGCGCAATAGAACGTGCATATCACATCATCTTTTTTTGCGGGGTAGAAGAGGCGCGGGCGGGGTGGCGCATACATCGTGGGGTTGGCGGACTCATGGATTTTTAGTCGCTATGGATCACTTCGACGGGAAGCGTCGCGCATTTTGCGTGCGCACATTTTACGAGAACTTTCGTTCATATATTGCTACTAGGCGGCTATATTGTGCTGAATATGGACTACGGCGAATTAGTGAAGCTTTGAGTACTAATTTAATTAAAATATGGGTAAAGCGTTTCGAAGAGACCGGTTCAACATTTAAACCACAAGCAAATGGTCCCCCAAGAACATCTAGGACCGAAGACAATGTTGAGAGAGTTATGGAGT
>JAHXMU010025765.1:18435-35115 GCA_019455685.1 Philornis downsi | reverse complement strand
GACGACACATATTTCAAATCTTACATCCTTTGTCGAGCTCAGAATAAAATCCTTGTTTTCTGATTTCTGTTCTTGACATCCAGCTATATATTTTTGGATTTGTGATGTTCACAGGAGTTAAATTTGATTGTTCGCTTTACAACTTCAGTCATGCCTGTATATCACAGTACCTATGTTCGACTACATTTCAATTTATGTTGTGCGAATTCGAATTCAAATTAGATTAGTCATTTTAAAAATGCGGATTTATTTCAACTTTTTATACCTTCACCCGAAGAAACGACGATGTGGTAAAACTAAATCCATTATTCTTTTATGACATTGACGTCTTTATTTAGCATAGTTAGAACCATCCGATTTAGGTTAAGCATATACAGTTTTCTTCGATAACTTGTTGTAATTTTCAAGGTAATTCCACTAAGCCTCTCATAGAAACCCTCGCCTCTATCGGCAAAATACTGAAACAGTCGATTTTTCAAGCTTCTCTTGAAACGAATTTTTTACCAGCAAAATTATTCGTTATAAACCGAAACAGAAGATAATCACTTTTTCCCAAGTCTGACGTAAAAGGAGGATGTTTAAGAACCTTTTAACCAAGCTCCTGGAGTTTTTGATGAGTGTGTGTGGCCTGGCGTTGTCCCGATTAAATACAATTCCAGTTGGTGAAAACTGTACGCTTCTTAGCGATTGCGTTCTTCAGACGTTCAGTTTTTAAAAGTACAAATATTTCCCTACCGTGAATCTTGGCTTGGTCACCATTTGCGCCAGTTGTTTGCGATTCGACCATGTCTGCTTTCATTTGATGTTGTCGTAAGTGAACCACATTTCGTCAGCTGCCACCATTCGCTTCAGAAAAGGGTCGACTTTGTTGCGATTCCGCAGTGATTCACAAATAGACATTCGGTCCATGAGGTTTTTTTTGCGTTAATTTATGTAACAGCCATACATCGAGCTTGTTTCGTATCCAGCCTCATTAAAGTGGTTCTAACTTACTATTTGTGCAATGTTTAGCTAGTGATTTTCATGATTATCCATGACTATCGAGATTTTCGACAATTGGTCTTCAGAGCGTGCTGATGGATTTATGACATTAAAACTCTTGCAACGGAATTGACGAAACCAGAATTGCGCATGATTAGCCGTTACAATCACAAACACCATTGACATTTTCAGCGCCTGGCTTTCGCGTGTGGGGTTGTCGAAGAAAAACTGTATTTTCCCTTTTCTGGTGTTCATTTTTGACGCTTGTTCCAAACATTATTGATTTCGGCAATCACGAAGTGTTGTAAAATCCTTAATTTCTAACGCCATCTAGAGTAAACTGATCGAATTTCTATACAGCAGTGTACAGATTAGTAAAACCATCTATAGAAAAAATAATGAATTAATTTTTACTATGTAAATAAGTTAAGCTGACTGAAATTTCTAATCTGGTTACAACTTTTCCACTTTTTTTCACTGTGTCACGTTTGGGATCTGTAGATTAATATTTAAGATCATCACATTATGTCTAAAAAATTCGCTAAAATCGTAGCAACCGTAAGGAGTATGATTTATATACAGTTTTTACCGAATCTAAACCTATTGTGAGTTGTGACAGATAAACTATCAAAAATTGTACATTAAAAAATGCATTAGTTTAGTTGACTTTTCTAATTTCTAAATTTTTAAACTCGCTAGAACTGCATTTGAGGAAATTCTGATAAAGAAATCAATAATAAATTTTTGGGTAGAAAATTAAATCCTTGCCGTATTGATTGAACTTGCTTCAAATAATGATACTGGACGTATAATCTATAGGGTATCACAAATCGCTATATCGAAGGAGTGAAAAAAGCTGCTATAGCAACAGCAAGCAATTTATGTTATGTCACCATGCCAAACAAACACATCGTTATCGTTTTACTCAAGCTACGTACTAGTAGACCAAGTATGCAACTCGATCCAAATGACTTTGCAGATGATGGCGATAATGCTGATGGTGGTCGATGGACGATGATGACAAAGATGATACAAATCCATACAATTGATTGGTTTACCACACGTCTCCTGATAAACCTTTACTAACATGGGCACATATAAGTAAGTATTGACAATCTGCAGCTACAAGACGAACAACCTCTCTAGTTCGAAGGAATATATTTCAGTAAAACGAGAATGACAAACGGAGCGAATAGAAAAGAAAAACTAGTGAGGCGCCATACAGGCGTTGGTATTCTATGAATGAATGAATGGATGAATTCAAGCCAGTGTAGCTCAACTTGAATTGGGTTGGTTTGCTTGGTGGTGCAAAAGAGAGAGTGAGACAGAGAGAGAAAAAAGCAACAATCGAAGGCGACGACACCGAGTTTTCATTAAGAAATTACTTAAACCTTTTACAATAATTAAATAGACAATCAGAAGCGTATACGGAAAGAAGCACAGAAAGAAAAACTCGAAGATGGAACCTATAAAATTTCAAATTACTTTATTAATTGTTGCACTTTACGAGGTTAATAATATTGATGATATGCGAATTCATTTATGTGTATAAATAAATGTACGCATATTTATGTGTCATATCCAATAGCAGACGGACCAATGAGTTGATACCGTGAAGTAGAAATAAGTTATTCTATTGTTTAAGAAATTGTTATTATTATAATAAGCCGCAAGCGTGTATTTTTAAAAAGTTCAAGTTTTTTTTAGCAAAATTAAAAAAAAAACAATACGTCCAAATATGACTTTCGAAAGCAGAAAAACTGGTAACCGCTAATTATTGATGGTTTTAGGAACAAACATAAAAATATGTTGCAGTACATAATAATTGGAATATCGTATGAAATTTCGTTCTTCCATTTTCTATAGGAATATCCGGACAGAAACTCCCATGAAATGAAATACCCACAGTTTTTCTGACGGAAATTTCCATACTGGTCTTCCATTGCTGTGGTCTTAATGTTGATACAATAATGGAAATTGTCAAGACCGAACATTGTGTAAGCGCAGGAGCTAAAACTGTCACAAGAAATCGTTTGGAATCACTTGAATAAAGCTGGTTGGAAAAAGAAGCTTGACATACGAGCATGAGTGCCATACACGAGTTAACACAAAAAATCCGCCATGGACCAAATGTCCATCTGCGAACCGCTTCTGAATCGCAAAGAAAAATACAAACCAATTCCTGAAGCGGGCAAAAAGTGGTTCACTTAAGGCAACATCAAGCGAAAACGGTCGTAGTCGAATCGCTGTGAACCGGCCCGAAAGGTTTTGCTGTGTGTTTGGTAAGATTGGCAGGGAATCACCTATGACGAACTGCTGTTGCTACATATAATATTATATTATTAGCTGCTCAAAATCCTTAATTTATACATATATGTGTCAACAACTGAAGGAGCAATCGCCCAGAATTGGCCAGCTTTGGCAGAAAAATTGTATATGATCAGGACAACGCCAGGCCACCATATATCAATAGTTAGCTGTCAGTAGTTCCAGAAGCTTCCTGGGTGATGCTTATGCATCCACCTTATAGTCCCAAACTGGCACCAAATGATTACTGCCTGCAGTCGTCTATGGCAAATAATTTTGCTGGTGAAAAATTCGCTCTAAGATAAGCCTATGAAAATCGACCGTGCCAGATTGTTTTTACCAATAAAGACGAGGGTTTCTTTGAGAGAAGCATGATGGAATTGCTTTCAAAATACCAACAAAGTATCGAACAAAGCAGTGCATATTTGACTTAAACTGAATGATTCTAATTGAAAAAATAAATAAATCAAAAAATAAAATAAATATTTTGTATTTTATTGACAAATTCTCGGTACTTTTTTGATGGAATGTTGGTATTTGAGAAGGAACTATCACACTTGAATATGTTTGTTATGATTTTGAGAAAGATTTGTCCGCATTTCTCCTGTTCCTTTCGCATAAATTGCGAAATCTAAACCTACGTAATCTTACAAAATGCTCCGATTCTTCGATAAAAAATCAATCCGAAGGACAACAGTGAATTTTTTTATTAGGTGCGGAATTAAGTTCCCGCTGTTTTTTTTTTTATAAAAACTCAACTTTAATATGAAAACATGTTTAGAAATGATTCATTGAAAGTATTGCCCATCGCTAGCTACTGTTTTTTCCACCTTTTTGGCAATGCTCGAATTCCGTCTCTGTAAAAGTGTTCATCTTTTAAGGCTATCCACTAATCTAGTCATTCCTTGATGTCATCAAATGAGTGGAACTGCTGGTCAGCCAGATCGTCTGACATCGAACGGAACAAGTGATAATTGGACGGCGCAATTTCTGGAAAATATGGCGGATGAGGTAACACTTCCCATTTTAGAGGTTCCAGGTAGGTTTTAACGTTTCTGGCCACGTGAGACCGAGCGTCGCCATGCTGAAGAATTACTTTTTCGTGCCTCTAAGGGTATTGTGGACATTAATCGCTCAATCGCATTAATTGAAGTTGATCCCCGATCTCCAGTGATGGTTTCGCTTGGTTTCAACAGCTCGTAATAAATAACACCGACCTGATTCCAGCAAATACAGAGCATAACCTTCGCATCGTAAATATTCGGCCAAGGAGACGATGTAGAAACATGACCAGGCAGCCCTCATGACTTTCTTTTCTTTGGATTGCTGTAATGAATCCATTTTTCATCACTCGTTACAATACGATGAGGAAACCCCTTCCTTTTGTGACGCTGAAACAGTTATTCACAGGCGAAAAAAACGACGCCCAACGTCCCTTGGCTTCAACTCATAAGGAACTCAAGTTCATTGCTTTTGTCATTCACAACGCTTACAATCGCTTGGAAATGGCTTGGCGGGTAACTGAAGCAAGCTCTACCTGCGTTTGACACAAATCCCCATCAAGCAATGCCGTTAATTCAGTGTCTTCGAAGGTTTTCTACTTCATTTAGGTGAACGGTCGTCAACAACAAAATCATCGTCTTTAGAGTGACGAAAGCAATCTCGACACGTTGTTTCACTTAAAGCAGTATCTCCGTAAACGTTTTGAAACTCTCTATGAGCATTAGCCGTCATTTTCTTCGATTGAAAGTAGAAAATCAATACTTCCCTTCCCGCATATAACGATTATTTGGCACAAAATCATACCTATTCAAATGATATAATATGACATCAAAAGAAAATCACTATTGTGTCGAGGCGGTATGTTTACCATATGCATATGCTTGGCTCATGATGTTTGGGTTATGGCAGAATAGACTAGCACTTACAGCTGGTGCCATCTGTTGGCAAACAGCGGAAACTAAATAGTGCACCCAATACAATGAATCTGGTGCTGTGATAACAGATCAGTTAATTTGGTCTTTGTTTTCATTCTCTTAATTATATTCCCGTCCTTGCGAAAACCCATATTTGAATTTCAGCCTTTGGAAAACTTCCATTTCCACCAGCTGCCCACACCACCCAGCAACGAATGATGATAATGACCTCAATAGTAATAAGAAAAAAAAACGCACACAGAAACTCTATTACACAATCTAATGATAACAATCTTTCGAATTCGATGGCACCGGCGCTTACACCGCTATCACCGCCACCGCGATTCCATCCTGGAAAAGTTTGCCTAAATGCAAGCAGTCCAAAAGCCCAGACTACGACGAAAAAAGGTATGGACAAAGAAAGATGGTTATCAAAACACAAGATCTTAACATAGTTAACACGATCTTCTCGCCAATCTTTGCTACTGGTTGCTATCAGGAATCTGGTAGCAACGGCTACTACTGAACCCAAAGACTGGTGGTAAATATTCGTATGCATGAAAGATGCAACATGTTTTCAATTAAATGCTTGTTAATGCAACATAATCGGGGCACAATGGCGGCGACGACGAAGGCGTTCGGCAGCCAGCAGTAGCAGTTGTATGATGATGTTTGGTTTTTGCATTCAAGCTATTCATGTTCAACATGCTGTAACATCATTTTGGAACACAGAATTGTGGGCATTTTGTTTGCAGTTTATCGTTTTGCTAAAGTTTATTGGTAACGACGATTCTAAGGGACAGTTTAGAGATGGAGGATTAAGAAATTAATATTCGTTGCATTGTAGGGTGTAGTAGTATGATACTTAAGGCTTTGTTTAGATCACAATTTAGATCAGGTATACACCGTTTTGTTCGATACCTTGTCGTCTTGTTTTGAAGATAATTCCATTATGCCCCTCTCATAGAAACCCTCGTTCATATTAACAAACAAACTTGGACAGTTGATTTTCTCAAGCTTATTTGAGACGAATTTTTCACCAGCAAAATCATTAGCCGTAGAGAGAAACAGGTGGTAATCAACTGGTGCCAGGCACAAGCTACAATACAGATGCATAAGAACCTCCCCCCTAAGCTCCTGGAACTCTTGGCTAAGCACTATCGATGTACATGTGTGGCTTGGTGTTGCCCTAATGAAACGCAGCTCTTGTCTTATAGGTTAAAATTGGATCTGGGTAATCCAATTGTTAGCCCTTCTCACCGCCACGAAGTGAGCGGGGAAAACGGTCTCGGAGTAAATCCAAACAAGACCGAAGTTATTCTGTTCACCAGGAGATACAAGATTCCACCTGTGGTTCCTATCCCCCTGGGAGGTACTGAAATTCCTTTCGCGGGCTGTGCAAAATACCTAGGTGGATTATTGGACAACAAGCTGAATTTCAAACTCTGGACAAGGAGAAAAAGACCACAGTGGCGCTATATGCGTACAAAAGAACAATAAGGAAACTATAGGGATTAAAGCCTCACATTGTTCACTGGTTGTATATTGCAGTAGTACGACCGATAATGTTGTACGAAGTTATCGTCTGGTGGGAGGTTCTTCAGAAGTCTACATACTGTAGGATACTGGACAAGGAGTAGAGGATGGCCAGTCCATAGCTGGTGCGCTCCGTACCACCCTATCTGATGCACTAAATGTAATTTTGCATTTACTACCCCTGGACATAATTAGTATGCAGACTGTAACAGTTGCGGCAGTAAGACTAAGGGAGCTGTCACAGTGGTCAAACAGTGGTTATGGTCACAGTGTGATCCTTAACATGGTGCCTGACGTAACAGGCACTATTGACTACACTCTGGCTGAAGCACTGTTCGACAAGAAGTATCATATACTTATACCAGATAGAGATACATAGAAATGTAGAATTCCTGGTATAAGACTGTATGTCGACTTCTACACTGACGGCTCAAAATAAAAAAGACTTGGGGCTAAACATAGCAAGGAGGCTACCTGATCGCTGTAGTGTTTATCAGGCCGAAATTTGTTTCATTAAGGAAGTGGCAGAGTGGCTGAGGTATAACATCCTCACCACAGTGGGGACTAACATATTCTCTGACAGTCTAGCTGCTTTTAAATCTCTGGATACTGTCTTCCTAAACTTAACATCAGCCCTGAAATGCCGCAGATCTCCTAACGAGATGGTTCAGCCTTTCAATATTCACCTTATATGGGTGCCGGGCCACAGGGACATACCAGGAAACTGCAGAGCGGACGAGCTGGCAAGACTAGGAACAACCTTAAAGAGTCCCGCCGAGTTGGAGTCCGTGGGATTGGCTCTGGCCACTTGCAAAGCTAATACTGCGGGAGAGAGCATATTTAGAAGCAAATGGTAGGTGGGCGTCTGTTCGAGGCTGTAATCAATCCAGACAGATGTGGCCTCGCCTAGATCTGAAGCGTTCACACAAACTGCGGTCGCTATCAAGACCCGACGTCTCATTACTTGCATCAGTCATGACGGGACGCTGTCTGATTGGAAGATATGCAGTGAAACTGAAGGTTGCGGCTAGTGACTTCTGCAGGAGCTGTAGGAATGAAGCGGAGAAGTAGTCCATAGAACTCCTTCTCTGCAATTACCTCGCCTTGACGGACAGGCAGGGACCAACAGGCAGGCTCTTATTTCTAGGAAGATCTGGACGATATAGATACTGTCTGACTTAAAAGCTTCTTGGGGCGCTCAGGATGGTTCAACGGGGAAAACTAGGGACATCCATGTCTCTAGTTCCCGTGGTATCACAATGAACTATGTGGTCTAATTGAGTTTGTCTATTCAGACTACCACACTAACCTAACCTAATCTAATCCAATTGTTAACAACATATGTCGAATTAGAAATTTGGTCCTATGTGATCAGCTTGTAGCAGAAAATTCCCTGCCAATCCCTCCAAAACCTCTTTCTGACCGTCAATTTTGGTTTGGCTCAAATGAAGCCATCTTCCCGCGATTTGAGTACCACCTTTTTCACTTGATGTTGTCCTGAGTGATCCACTTTTAATCACCAGTCAGCATTCGCTTCAGAAATGGGTCGATTTTATTGCGATTCAGCAGTGATTCGTAAATGATCCATGTGATCCACGCGTTAGCTGGTATGGTACCCACATTGGGTTTATTTTTGTATCCAAACGGTTAAAACGGTTCGAAACGGTTTCATGTGTAATGCAATCGAAAAAGAGCTTATGCGATTGTCGGAGTTGACGATTTCCAAAAATGAGCGTGATTGCTGTTATAGTATTATATCCATAAATAGTATTCACATTTTCAGTCGTCTGGATTGCGTTTTTGCCTTTATTGGAGAAACTGAAAAATATTAAGAAACTGAAGAACCGTAAAATATGGTCTCTTTTCTCTTTTCTGGTATCCAACTTTGACACACTCTCAAACAGTATTGAGTTAAGCAATCACAAAACCGTTTGAATAGTTTTTTGAGTACAAAATCTTATATTTCTAGCGCCACCTAGCATAACCCCATCAAACTTATGCAACGCAAGATACAGGTTACTAAAATTATCAATTGAAAAGTAATGGATGTATTTCTATTATACCCTATAATAAAATTTCAGGACTTGGTGGCAAATTAATATTGTTTAATATGTAGAATGTCAATGCATATCTCATCTTAATTGCTATACGATTCACTACCTTATTAGCACAATTGCCAGTTTAGTTGATGACTATAAAACTGGCTGTTGCTAATGGTTTTGGCACAGCCATGAAGGCAGCAACAGTTTCAGATTATTGTTGTTAAACATTGCTACAGTTAAAGGTTAATTGCAACATAATGTTCTGCAACAGAGTATGTAATGTAATTGCTATGGAATGTTTACAACAATAGCGTAAGACATGTGGGAGTTTGCTGCATCTTCCAGAGAGAGAGAGCCATTAGCATCGAAATTGCAATAATTGATAGAAGTATTTTAATAGAGGGCTCTTGTTTGGTGGTCCGAATTACTAACTTACAACCAAAATAAATATCTTCGTCAATGTTTTATTTGGAATTTCCGACAATACAGCGTGATAAAATATGACCTTTTTTGGTATTTATCGCAGATCTCATTGAGAGCTGCTAAAGCTTCTTCAATATCAAACTATTGGAAAGGGTTTGTGATTTGGCATCTGAATTTGGTTTCTAATTTGCTTGTGCACGTTAATCTTCTAAGATCTTTGCTGTCGTAATTTTGAAAATCGAAATCAGGAAAACTTTCTAAGTCTATTGTAAGATATTTCACCGGGTGCGATAAGGAAATCAATACAATTCTAAATAAATTGGAGCCGAAAAAGTCGAAAATTCTTTTTGATTTTCTGATGTTATTTTGCTCTTGAAACTGCGACTAGGAAGGATTCCAATGTGGAAGATAGATACTGCGATTCGTTCAAAATTTTGTACTTCATTAAGAAGCTCAAATAACTGCCCAGGAAAAAAAGTGGAAGCCATTCAGAAAGAATTACATTTTCACCTCTTCTAAAGACGCAATCCATGGAAATTTACTGTTTTCAACGAAATATTTTTGAACTATTGTATTTCCAAAACTACGGTAATGAAGTACTTAAAACATTGGTTTGATTCTCATAATTGCAATTCCTAACAATTAAAGTAAAACATCTTAAAACGAAATACTCCAAAATCTATTTCTTAGGGGACACAATAAGGTCCATTTGAAGTTTCTTTTTTTTGGAAAACATTTGCTTATCCTTCCTGTTATGTTCACCAATATATAAAAAGTTTCTAATTGAATGTATAAAAACTGTAAATAACATTGCCAACAAGATTTTCGGTTGGAGTAATCAAATACACTAGTCAACAAGGTTTTTTACTTGAGCAACCAAATATCTTTCCTAGAGTAATTTGGTTGTGGTGGGGCTAAATTCGAATCTGTAATTGGGGTTTCTCTATCACTTCAGGTTTTCGAGGTACAAAAAAAAAAATGTTTTTATTCGTTTTCCACATAAAAAATCATTAGTTTATTTAAAAACTAATGAATTTTCAAAAGTGAATGGCGTTATTTAAACTTCGTTTGTATTTTGTTGGTTCGGTTTCATGTGTTAGAGTTTAGCAACAGTCTCCCAGTATGGTTTTGTCCCCAAATTATTGATAATTTCTTTCCATTTCCATAAATTTCCCCTTGTCCGTCGCTCACCGCCCCTAGGTTTTGCGGAAAAAAAATCTTAATGCGAATGAAGAAAATACATTTTGAATGACTTTCGTGCACCTAATTCGTGATAATTTTCCAATAATTCAGCAACAATTTGTCTGTAGTTTTCACTCTTATTATTTCTAAGAAAACTGTTCACGATGGTCTTGAAAGATTTCCAGGCTGCATATTCTTTCTCCAATAAACATTGTGAAAAATTGTCATCATTCAATAGTTTCCTGATCTGAGGGCCAACAAATATGCCTTCTTTGACTTTGGCATATGGAATTTTAGGGAATACCCGCTAACAAATATTTAAATGCTACACTATCTTTGTCCAGAGTCCTGACAAAGTTTTTAAAAAGGCCCAATTTTATGTGCAGCGGCGGAAGAAGAATGTAATTTGTTGTTTTCCTGGTGAGTACTCAGTTCTTATTGGCCACTTTGTTCTGACATAATGATGGCATGTAGTGGGACTATTCCATAGCCAAAGAAAACAACAATATTTTGTGAAAGCTCCTTGCATACCACTACCACTTTCACTGCTGGTGAAAAATGTTTCGGACTCACTGCTCGTAGCACTGGGAATAACTGGTAATGGATAATTTGGTGGACGTTGAACTGATCTGGAAACCGATGGGACATTCGCGTAAGTAGTATTGTTTTCGATTTTTCATATTTAATCCAGCAATTTTTGTTAAATAGGAATAACAATTGGTTTGGTGGTTACTTGACCCTCTCTAAAGTATTGGAATAGAAAAATCGAAATAGACCTTCTTGCCATTTGATTCTGATATTGCATATCCTTTTTCCCAACCAAATATTCACCACAGACAAAGCAAAAAACAGTTTGAATCAGTAACATGACATGCTTAAATGCTACTGTCATGAAGATTTATAATGAATGTGGTCTTCTGTCAAATTAATAATTGTGAAATTGTAGTGTCAGTATTGACTGTTTTACAGTATTGCCAGCATGCGATAAAAAATGAACAAGACGTGATAGCCCAACGTGACGTGATGCCAGATTCGAATTCAGCGCACTCAAATTAGCTAAAAAACATGCTTCATTTCTGCTGTCAATTTTTTTTCCAAATTTGTAGACCAGTGTAATCAAAGATAAAATGAAATATATACACTTCCTATCGCCATGATAATCTATGGCGCTAATATATGTCTACAATATTGTGGACTGGAATATTTCGTGTTTTTCCAGTTATGGGCCCATTTACTGGCTTTTCGTGGAACATTCGGGCAGATTTGGTAAAAAAAACAACTCTTAAGGAAAGCAATTTAAAGAAATTATTTATATTGAGGAAATACTTTTCAATGGAACGTATTTCTGACCACATAATCTGAAGAAATATTTTCTGAATAATGAAAAATTACAACCAAAGATTTGAATTTTCATCCCATCTACAGCACTCTTAAATATGTAGAGAAGAGGCACCATAAAATAGTGCCTCTCTCCCATGACAATCCTATGTCTTGGTGATTACGCAATTTTTCACCGCTTCCTTACCACAAAGTGTGATGAATATTTGCTTCCTTGGATGCATTTATTTTGCTGGGTAATTTCAATTAATGTAATTTTTTTTATTAATTTGTAAAATAACCTCAACGCTTGAGGACGTATATGCGGCTACTTTATTCTTTATTGCCAGGAGGATTACAGTGGGAATTATCTCAACTATCGTTCAAATTCATTCCTTTAAATCATTTAATTTTAATGGTTTAGTTTTGTAAATTCCCTGTTTGTAATAATCTCACAAGGCAATAGGGAAACAATGGGAATGAACGCCTCGCATTGTTCACTGGTTTTATACTGCAGTAGTAGGACCGACAATGTTGATTGGTGGAAGGCTCTTGAAAAGTTCACATACTGTAGAATACTAGAAAAGATCCAAAGGATGGCTAGTCTGTGCATCAGAGGTGCGCTCCGCACCACACTATCCGATGCACTGAATGTAATTTTGTATTTGCTACCCCTGGACATAATTAGTATGCAGACTGCCGCAGTTACGGCAGTAAGACTAAGACAGCTGTCACAGTGGTCAAACAGTGGTTATGGTCACAATGTGATCCTTAACATGGTGCCTGGCACAACAGGCGCCATTGACTACACTCTGGCTGAACCACTGTTCGACAAGAAGTATCATATACTTATACCAGAGATACATGGAAATGTATAAGACTGCCTGGTATAAGACTATATGTCGACTTCTACACTGACGGCTCAAAATTAAATAATCAGGTAGGTTTGGGGTCTGTTCCAGAAACTTGGGATTGAACATAGCAAGAAGACTACCTGATTACTGTGGCGTTTATCAGGCCAAAATTTTGGCCATTAAGGAAGTGGCCAAGTGGTACAAACCCCTCACCACGGTAGGGATTAACATATTCTCTGATAGTCAAGCTGAAATTAAACCTTTAGATACTGTCTTCCTGAACTGAAATGCCGTAGATCTCTTAACGAGAGATCGATTTTCCGGGCCACAGGGTCATACCAGGGAACTGCAGAGCAGACGAATTGGCAAGGCTAGGCACAACCTTACAGACTTCAGCCGAGTTGAAGTCCGTGGGCATGCCTCTAGCCACTTGCAAGCTCCTACGGCGATATAGAGCATATTTAGCAGCAAATGGTAGGTCGGTGACTGACCGAGGCTGTAAGCAATCCAGACAGATGTTGCCTCACCTAGATCTGAAGCGTTCACACAAACTGCTGTCGTTATCAAGATCCCACGTCTTATCCTTGTATCCATCTTGATGAGACACTGCCTGACATGCAGTGAGTCTGAAAGTTGCGACTAGTGCCTTCTGCATTAGCTGTAGGGATGGAGAGAAGGAGAAGTCTATAGAACACTTTCTCTGCAATTGCCCCACTCTGGCAAACAGGCAGGGATCAACACAGGGCTCTTATTTCTTTAGTGATTTGGGAGATCTGGACGGTATAGATATCGTCCGACTTAAGAGCTACTTGAGACGCTCAGGATAGTTCAATGGGGGAAACTAGGAACATCCTTATCTCTAATTTTCGTGCTATTACAGTGGACTACACAGTCTAAGTAAGTTTGTCTATTCAGACTGCCACACTGACCTAACCTCACCTAACCTAATATCTTCACAAAATAAAGTTATGTGCATTAAGAGTTCCAGACAAAGTTCAAAGCGTTCTGGAAAGCAGACTTCTCCAGAGTAAAATCTAATTCGGCTTTAATATTGGGCTGAGACCTTTTAAATGGAAGTATTGAATTATATAACAGTAACCAATTTTTCGCATGTTTATAAATTTACAAAGATCGTTTACTTTTGATGGCTCAAATAAAATTCGACAAAATTATTGTTTTCAAACTACTGGCACCATCTATACGTCAGTTTGGCTAGGCTTTAAACATTCGGTCGTTTATATATATGGTAAATTTTTTGGCTGTTGCTTATTTTTCAATTAAGCTTTCATTCGTATTAAATAAAATTAATGACTTTCCTTAAATCGATAACCCCAAATTAGAGAATGAGACGCACAAAAAACAAAACAAAACAAAAAAAAAAAAAAATGCCAAATAAAACATTAACGACATTTTTGCATACTCCGATTGGAAAAAAAGGCGAGAAGATATTCAGCAAATCAAATTGTATCCTCCCGTAACAAAAACCCATAAATTCCTCAATGTCTATGCAAACTGTCAAAGTGACAGACAGACGGACTTGAGAGCAGATATGCATTTTATGTGATGATGCCAAAAGCTTTAAGCAGAAAGTGTGAATTGCAAATATCTTAAAAGGATGATGGCGAGAAGCAACGTAAGACGTGTAAGAGTATTGCTGAAGATGATGGTGGCTGACGATGGTGGTGATGTTGATAATGGAAATAAAAATGGCTGACAATCAAAGAGAAACACCAAAATTGCTACTGTTTTGTGGTTTAGTTTCACATTATTATCGTAACGTTTTCTTATTTTATACCAAAGTAGACTTTGTGGTTTTCAGGACAATGACGGCCACGACGACAACGACGACCATGATGAAGCTAAAGCTGAAACTGAGACTTTGTAGACTTTATTCGTAAATTGGGATGGCTGACATTTGGAATGATTGGATGCCAGTTTCTTGGTTTCATTTTTGGTTTGCAACCATCATCATCATTTTTGGTTTTGGTAATGGCCAACTTTAGGTTATCCTCACAAAGTTTTATAAGAGAAATATAAAAAAAAAACCTCAACTCAAAATGAAGTGAAATGATTCGAAACGAAACGAAACGAAAATTTATAGTGACACCATAAAAGGAGCTGTTTGCATGCATTCTGGCATGCATTGTATGGGTCGAACCATCCTACTAGCGTTGTGGTCATGCAACACTATCACTCTTATGCTCCTAAGTCGAGCCCAAGCGTCATGTTGTCAACATTGTACGATAAGGCTGAGTAGACAGACAATCAGACGATTGTGGGTTGGTCATAAGATGAAAGATTTTTGTCTGTCTTCGAAAATGAATGGTTTTTGTGAAGTGGTCCTTAATTTATTTCCAAAAAAATAAGAGGCGAAACTCAAATAACAATGCGTATATTTGGTTATTGTTTATTATTATGATTTTTACTAATTTAATGAACAAATTAACTAAATTAATGCAAATTATCAATCATCTGAGTTATTTCTTTCAAAATGTTGTGATCTTTCATTCATCTGAGATTTTATGAATTGAAAATTCGGTTTGCATTGTAAGTGGAATTACTCTTTTTTCTTCCGTTCCTAAAATCTTATTACTTATTTAATTTCATCAAATTGGGTTTTATCCTATAGAATGATAACTGACACATCATACTCAGCAAATATTTTCATACATCGTACTCAACATTTTTTCGTAGGATATGTAACTGCATCCAATAAACGGATACGATCAGATTTTTTTGAAGAAATAATAATTAATTCTGAATTCCTGCGGAAGTCCTTGTGGAATGATATTGGCCGAGGTGTTCAATGACGTCGTACAAAGTCTTTACTATGTCAATTAAACGAGGATTTAAACATGGCTATAGACTAGCGTACGATCTTCTCAATGATAGTAAGACGCAGAATGCGATAATACTGTCTTTTAAAGTGACACAGTCGTGGGCATAAGGCCCATGGACAATGGACGATGACACTTTCATCATTTTGTTGAAATTTCAAAAAGTTACTGCAGCCTTCTCAAGCATTAAACGGTAAGTTTGGTGATAAAACGTGGCAATACCTAGTTATTTATTGCGATAAATATGGTGTCTATTCATCTAGAACGCCATGCAAATTTATCAACAGTTTACATTTAAGTGGCGGATGGTTTTGCCTTATTGAGATCTGCCTGCTATGAATAATGGCAGCCTAGAAATTAGAAACCAGAATATTGCCTTCAAACATATATTATTACGGACTGTGTTGGCAATTTAATGGCAAAGCCATCATTCGATCAATAAAGATCTAGCCGTAACAAATACTAATTTCATCCGCCTTGCTCTGCCGAATGGAATCCTTGAAAATGCCGTCCATTGGCAATATTCGAGGAGAAAAATATTACCAAACAAATTTGATGGATCCATATTATCGTTAAATATATGGACACATCATCGTTAACGGGGACTATCGTCGTCTCATGAACAATGAGCTGTATGAGCTATACGATATGCCGACATCGACGTGGTCAAACGCATTAATACTCGTATACAGCGATTGCGTTGGCTGAGTCATGTTGTGCGGATGGACCAAAATGATCCAGCACGGAAAGTTTTCGACAATGAACTCGATCGACGGCACAGAAAAGGGCGAACAAAACTCCGTTGGAGGAACCTGGCTTTTAAAATACTATCGAAATTTGGTGTGACGAGTTGTAGGAGAAGCGCTAAAGATCGAAGCGCTTCGAATTATAAGAGAAATAAAAAAACATCAACTCAAAATGAAGTAAAATGATTGGAAATGAAACGAAAATTTATAGTGACACCATAAAAGGTGCTGTTTGCATGCATTCAGGCATGCATTGTATGGCTGGAGCCATCCTACTACCGTTGTGGTCATGCAACACTATCACTCTTATGCTCCTAAGCCGAGCCCAAGCGTATATAACGGATAAGGATGTCAGACTTCAGCAGACTTCCAGTCGCCACCTAAGATTTTCATCTCAAAGTTTTCTTGTAATTTAATAAATTGCATTTTATCACAATTCAAGAGTCTCAAAGAGAACTCCTTTTGCTTTTATTATTTATGCATAAAATGAAAGTTGATTATACTACCTTGAAAACAAGAATGTAATTTATCGTCTCTTC
>JAHXMU010025765.1:0-18425 GCA_019455685.1 Philornis downsi | reverse complement strand
AAAAAAAAACCTTGAAGGACAGCAGCCAACTTAATCTCTTTGATGACATTACTTGTGACTACTCGAAACAATCCCCTCGTAGATGAGCTTTTATCCGGTCCATCATCATTATGATCATCAGTACAGTCTTAAGCGTTAAAGATTTGTATATTTAAAGGTTTAAAGTAAAATTCGATTCATCATCATTAGGGCGCCGTTGGGGCCAGCTTAAAGACTATTTGCAATGAGTGTCTTTGTTGTTGTTGTTGTTGTTTTAGCAAATTTTCGCTATTCACCGAGTCTAAGATTTAAGTTTGTTTGTTTGTATGGCATGTAAACGGTCACACCTCTTTTAATGACCTGGCGCCTTAATTACTCTGTTCACCGGTTGTAACGAAGTCTGTTGAAATTTTCGTCTCACCTCTGTTAAGGTCTGCGCGATATTGGCTCTACCGTCTCATCGTCACTCGCACTCATCAACGCCGTCAGTCCGTCCCTCATTTTGTGTCATTTCATTTATTATATGCAGTAGCAAATGACACTGCTTTGCGGTAGCATGGTCAAAATCTTGGCAAAGTTGGTCATGTTGGGGTCCCTCATACGTACTCGTATATAAACGTTGGCCAGAAGTACAAATGTCTTAATGCATTTTAAGCTACCACACAATAATTTGACATTGCAATCGATGGAGAAATGATAATTACGGTAATATACTTGTAAAAGCAAATACGATAGTCAAGGAAGTGATGAATGATCTTCATCAAGGAGTTAACTGTCGTGAGTGGACCCAGTAGCAGCTTTATTTGGCGTTTTATTATACCGTGCAAGATATTCTGTTACAAGAGAAAAATATTACCCATTTAGTGGTTTCATAACCGCCGGTCTGGCAAGGCTATCAGCTGTTAAATACCTATCATATGAAGTGTTATTTATCTAGTAAATATGGACCGCTTAACAACCGAAGAATGCGTAAAAATAGTTAAAATGTACTACAAAAGGGGTGATTTAAACGCTGGCTTTCAATCGAATGAAATTTTCTTCAGCAATGAAGCTCTTTTCTCACTCGGAGGTTCGGAGAACCCAGAAGTGATTGTGAAATGCTACTGCAGCCGAAAAAAGTGACTATTTAATGCACATTATAGTCTGGAAATGTCATTGGGCTGTACGAGGTGTGATCGAAAAACAACCGTTATTTTCAATTTTTTCCAAAAAGTATTTATTTATTCATCAATTTCTATTTTATTTCCTTTAAAGTAGTCCCCATCAGATATAATACACTTGTGCCAGCGTTTCTTGTAATCCTCAAAACACTTCTAAAACTCGCTTTTTGGCCAACAGCTCCTGTTTCGATTTTTCTTTTACCTCCTCAATCGTAGCAAAACGCTTTCCTTTTATCGGTCTCTTCAGTTTTGGGAAGAGGAAAAAGTAAGCTGGGCCAAGTCCGATGAATATGGTGATTGAGGCATGATTGCGGATTTGTTTTTGGCCAAAAACTCACGCACAGGCATCGATGTGTGAGCTGGTGCGTTATCATGGCGCAAAATCTATGATTGGGTTTTCCACAATTCTGTGCGTTTCTGACGAATTGCTTCGCGCAAACGGCTCATAACTTCAAGGTAGTAATCCTTATTGGCAGTACGACCTTGTGGCAAGAATTCATGATGCACCATGCCATTGCAATCGAAGAAAACGGTGAGCAAAACCTTCACATTACCGAACTTGACGTGTTTTTTTTCGGTCTTCTGGTCTCCTGGACGCTTCCATTGGGATGATTGGGCTTTGGTTTCAATATCGTAGCCATACACCCATGATTCGTCACCAGTTATGACCTTTTTGAAGAAATCTGGATCGTCGTTGACGACGATCCTGAGTGATGTCCACGTCCACGTTGTTTTTGCTCAAAAATTTGCAATTTTGGAACAATCTTCGCTGCCGCAGGTTCCGTGCCTAAAACATCCATAAAAATTGCTTGGCATGAGCCGAACAATATGCCAACGTCATCAGCAACCTCTATAATAGTGATTCGACGATTATCCAAAATCATTTTCTGCACTGCTTCAATGTTTTCATCGGTTTTTGACGTGCTCGGGCAACCAGGACGAGCATCGTCTTTGACATCTTCTCGACCTTCCTCAAACCGGTTATATCACAATTGAACTTGTGTTCTGCTCATAGTAGACTCGTCAAACGCCACAGTCAATATTTCAAATGTCCTTGCACATTTAATTTCATTTTTTACACAAAACTGAATGCAGTTTCCTTGATCGATCATTTTTTCGAATAGTAAAAAATCGAAGAGCACACCAAAAGCACGACTAACCTTTTTATCGGTCAAAAACAAACTGACAATCCAAAATGGCTGATATTGTTAACATATATAACAGACATGTGTACCAACATAACAGTAAAAAAAAAATGCGAAAACCGAACATATGTAACTCACGAAATTTGTATTTGTATTTCGTATATTTTCAAAAACTACCACAAAAGGATCCACTACTGCAAGCATTCCAGAGGCGGTCATTTAAATGAGATTGTATTTCGTACACAATGGAAAGGTCCAAGCATTATAATAAAAAAATCATTATCGAAATCATAGCTTTATGTGTGGTCTGTTTAACTTTACTTTTGAAACTAAAAAATGTATAAACCTAGACCAAATTGTAGCTCGATTGAATCAAAAACGTTTTCTACAATTCACGCAGCATCATATGCTCTAATGAGTCAAACTATCTTCTGAAAAATCGTAAATTATAATATATTGACTGTTAACGAGCGCAAGAAATGCATCTGTATTGCTTAATTTTGTTCTAATGCTATAGACGTGTAATGTCGTATTTAACTAATAGATCTAAGTTTGTGGAGTTGTTTGGTGTACGTTCCAATTGCCTTGAACTCACATCTGGAGTCCCACAAGGATTGGTCCTTGGTCCACTACTTTTTGTGCTTTACATGAATGATATTGCTGAATGTATTGATCCTAACGTATGCAATCTATTTGCATTTGCGGATGACATTATGCTTTTATTTCGCTCAGATCGTTCATCATGCTACTTGAAGATTGAAATCAATAATTGCCTTAATCGTACGAGTATTCTAGCATGGACAATCAGAAATTCGTTACTTATTGATCCTTCCTAAAACAAGGCTATTCTGCTTGGTTCTGCCAATTACCTAGAACGTCTACGATTGACTTTGTTAGTCACCACAGACCTTTGGGAGTAGTTATTGATAATAAGTTAACATTTGAAGTTCATATTAACTTTATTCTGCTGCTCCTTTCTTCCCGCTTACAGTGAAATGTAAATTAGCTTATGCTAAACTTATGCCTCAGATTGTATATTTTCTTGAAGTGATATCAGGAACTAACATTGAAAATCTATCAAGATTAAGGAGAGTTGTGAACGTTATTGTATGGTTCCCTAACAATGTTCGCAGAAGACAGCATATCTCTGAACATGCGAAAAAGTGCTTGGGATGTTCATTTGAGAATTTTGTGCGATATAAAAGTTTATTTTTATTTTATAAAATAGTAAAAAATTTTATACCAGCTCTTTTATGTAATAATTTTAGCTTTTCTCATTCTAGTAGAAGACCTCAGGCAATAATATCCAGAATTTATAGCGCCATGTTCGAAAAATCGTTTATAAAGGGTGTCCCAACAAGAACACAAGATTTAAATCTATATAAATAAAAATCAAATGCCGTTCGTTGGTAAGGACATCAGTTGAGAACGGCTGGACCGAATTGAATAATTTTTTTTTAAATGTTCGACGTAGTCCAACTTAGGTTTTTATGGAAAGAAAAATTTACCACGCCCACTTTTACGCCCACTTTTTTCGATTTATCTAAAATTGTAAAACGGCTACACCGATTTGGCTAATTCTTTTTTTAAATGTTTGTAGTAAATGTTTCCAGTGCTGCTACAAATATGGGTGGGATTGGACAAAGGGGCGTGGTACCTCCCATACAAACCACAAATTAAAAATCCGTTATTTCTGCTCCTGCTAACGGTATTTGAACAGAACTTGGTATATAAGTTTGGTGTAAATATTGTAACTTCTGCTGCAAATATGGGCGGGATTGGACGAAGAGGCGTGGTACCTCCCATACAAACCACAAATTAAAAATCCATTATTTCTGCTCCGGCTAACAATATGTGAACAAAATTTGGTATATAAGTTTGGTTTACATATTGTAAGTTCTGCTGCAAATATGGGCGGGATTGGACAAATAGGCGTGGAACCACCCGAAGAAATCAAAAATTAAAAAAAACATTATTTCTGATCCTGTTATAGGAAAATTTAAGTTTTTCATATACTGACTTTATTTCACTTCTCATTTTTCTATGTATGAGAAACTTTTAGGAGAAACTCAAACACCTAACTTTGTCAATCATGTTGCCTTCTTTTCACTTCTCAATTTTTTTACTTAGCCTAAGCTTAAACTTTAAAAAGTTCCTAATTAGTGCTATTTGTGAAAATTGTTTACGAGCCTTATTCAGTGCTATTGTGTTTGCTGCAAAAAGTGAAAATTTTAAAATACAATTAACCGTGCGCTCAAATTTTTTGTGCAATATAATATAGGTGCTGGTGAGTATAATTTCAGCAATAACTTTTTTATAAGAAAAAACGAAGAACATTTTCTTTTCTTCTTTTTCTCTCTTCTCTTATATATAAAAATGAATTTCGGTCAGAAACAGTGTTAGATTATAGTATTGATTTTGTTTTCAATTAACTTTCATAATAAGTGAGTGAGATGCCGCCAATCAGACGTAGGAACATTGGTCGCAGAGGCCGTACGGCTACAAGATCAAGAAATTCTCGAGTGATTGAAAGTCCTGAACATCAAGCAAATCGTATTGAGAGGAACAGCCAACGGATATTAGAATCCCGATTAATTCAGCCACATGAAGATCAAGCTAAATGGTGAGAAAAATGTATAGTAATTCATTAATTGAGAACGGCTGGGCCGATTTGGTTCAAAATTTTCTCAGTTGTTCGTAATTGCCTGGAGAAGGTTTTTACGAAAGAAAATTTTGGGGAAACCCTCCGGAAAAGGGGGACAATTGAAAAAATCGCAAATGGATTTTTTTATATGGAATTTTGTGTGCAATTGTTCCGGAATGGCTTTTCGAATAGCAAAATAGAAAACTGTTAGTGGAAAACTCGGAAAATTCCGGAAAATTTTCAATTTGTTTGATTTTGGACTGTGTAAAGTTGGAAAATTCGTTGTAAATTTCGGAAAATTATGAAATTTATTGTGATAAAATATGTTTTGCGTGAATTTTGGGTGGAGAAGTTAACGAGATAAATAACAGATAAATAAATAATAACCCCGTAGATGGCGTTATACGTTAACTTAGGCTGAGCGCAATTTGACAGGTGCACTTTTCGCATTGTCATTTTCTATTAAACAAATGTGCTATATTTCCTGCTGCAATTGATTCGAGTTTTACCTATTATTACACTGATTTCGGATACTCATATATCGCGTATCACATCAGTAAATGGTACAAACAGTACGATCAATTGAAATTCAGTGCAATATTTATCAATTCGATCATTTTTTTAGAAAATAAGTTTGAGTATAAAAAGTTAGGTCATCTTATTGGATTGCAGGCATTTATTGCGATACATTCATTTCGTAAGTTTTTTTTTTTAATAATTTTCTTTTTAATAGGATTAGTCAACAACGACTTTATTCTATTTCAAGGAGAGTTATTTGCTTGACTAATTCCACCTATTAGACGATCAAACCTTGGACGTTGTACATGTCGTGCAATAATTAGTCAGAATGTTTGTAATAATTGAACGCAAGAGGAACGCGCTGAACAAAATGAATGGAGACGTGCCCATATTGCACAAGTTCGCGTTGCACAATCACCACATCACATTGTCGAAGGAGGAACTCACCACCAAAGTGTTCCCCGGCATCATAAAAATCTCGATTGGATTAGTGAACTGGCAATAACAGCAGCTAAGAGTAAGGACGTCGTTAGCTTGAATTTAGTTATTCAATGTCAAATTGCTGGAAAACTGTATTCGTACAAATCTATTGACAGAGTGACCGACGAGGATGAAGCGACAAACTATCTGAAGGAATTTTTGAAGTCGCTTGATGTGCCAGGAACTCCGCCGCATAACTTACAGCTGAAGGTAGGATCGATCATACCCATGTTGCGGAATCTGAATCATCCGAAATTGTGCAATGGTACGCAATTGTCCATCAAGAAACTGATGAACAATGCGATTCAAGCGACGATGATCAAGGACAAATTCAAAGGAGAGGAAGTCCTTATCCCACGAATTTCGATAACTCCAACTGATCTTCCATGCCAATTCAAGAGGATTCAGTTCCCCATTCGATTAGCTTTTGCCAATCAATAAATCGCAAGGCCAATCGTTGGAAGTCTGTGTGATTAATCTCCCTGTTTTTCGTACGGTCAGCTCTACGTTGCCAGTTCGCGTGTTGGGGACAACCGTCTTCGTTGTTTGTTTTTGCGCCGGAAAACAAATCAAAAAATATTGTTCATCATAATGCTCTCTACTGATTTCGATTCCATTCAAATAAATCACATTGAAATTTGAGCTATCTGTTTTTTATTATTACTCGGGAGTTTATCTGTGGCGAGTCGAAGTTCGCCGGGTCCGCTAGTTTTAAATAAAACACAGATATTTAAAAAAAAAAAAAAAATCGTGAAACTTTGTTATATCGTAAAGTAGACAGATTGAGGTTATGTATGGAACAACACATCGGGCAGATGGCCGCCGCAGCTTTCATGGCACACACGCAATCTTTTAATGAAATTTTTAAAGACCGTTTTGCATAAATGCTGCGGTATTTCATTAATGCAGCGTCCAATTTCCTCTTTAGGACTTAAGTCGTCGTCGGCTTATTCGCGTAAACCATCGACTTCAAAAAACCCTAAAGAAAAAAGTCTAATGGTGTTAAATCGCACGATCTAGGCGGCTAATTCTGGTCTCCAAAACGCGAAATGACCCGACCGGGAAATGACTGATGCAGCAATTGAATTGTTTCTCTGGCTGTATGACATGTGGCGCGGTCTTGTTGAAACCACGTGCCCTCCACATTTATTTCTTCAATTATAAGCACGAAAAAACTGAACGATACTGAACACCATTGCCTGTTTGCGCCTGACATGACCCATTTTTATAAAAAAGGTCCAATGATTCCTCCAGCCCAAAATCCACACCACACAGTGACACGTTGAGGATGGATTTGCTTCTCGTAAATCACTCGACGATTTTCCTCACCCCAAATGCGACAATTCTGTCTATTGACGAAGCCATCAAGATGGAAATGGGCCTCGTCACTGAATATGATTTTATTGGCAAAATCAGCATTTTCATGTTGTCTCTCCAATACCCAATTAATAAACTCCCTTCGCTGTCCATGGTCAGCTGGCTTCAGTTCCTGAGTCAACTGAACTTTGTACGCATGAAGGTGCAAATTTTTCGTCAAAATTCGCTGCATAGTGGATTTGGAGACACCAATTTGCTGAGCTCGGTGTCGAATTGAGGTGGATGGAGTTTGAGCGACATCATCACATACAGCTGCGACATTTTCGGTCGATCGACCTGGTCAAAGGCGCGTTGTTGCCTTTACATCACTAACAGACCAAGTTTTGGCAAATTTACCCATTAATCTCTTTACAGTTGACTCTTTTGGATCATTATTGTAACCCGAAATTGATCTCAATTTGCGAACTGTAGCCGCAAAACTTTCACCATTTTGGTAAAACAATTTCACAATGAGAATGCGTTGTTCATTCGTGTAGCGAGCGCTCAATTTTTACTAACCTCGTACCATCTACAAGCAAACAATAACAATTAAACAATTAATTAACATTAAATCTTGCGTTCTTGTTGGGACACCCTTTAGTACGGATTGCACGAACTTGGAATCAGCTGCCAAGTGGCTGGCGGCTTTTTGCACATTCTAATAGTGTTTTTCGATTGAAGCTGCTCGCATACGTAAATCCCACTCATATTACTTTTATTACTATATTTACTGCGGATATGTTTGATTGCATGTTTTTAAGTAGTTGCAAATATTAAAATATTAAACAATTAAGATGCGCCTATTTCCGTTCTTAATTGCTACTTTTCACAGGACCTGTTAAAACTTAACTAGTGTATCATGTATTTTTTGGCTTCTACTTTTATATTTTATGGCTGGAGAGCCAATAAGTTCTTGTTATTATAATATTGTGTATATACCTATATTAATATTAGATTTATATATAAATGCATCTGTTCAGGATATTATGGATATGTAATATATTGAATCGGCCACGAAGGCTTTTGTGTTACATTATGAATTACAAATAAATAAATAAATAAATAAATAAAATAAGAATAAAGTAATATGCTAAAGTTTGCATTTTGTTTATATAAAAATTGTCTTCCTCCATTAACACACCACCTTCGGTTTACTCTTAAATTATTGTTACATGACTCTTTTTTTTTCTCTGCTTGCCTGTCTCGGGGTTGGAGGGAGACTTCAGCTAATGATGCTTTTGTGGCCATCGTTTATTGAGCATTGCCAAGTTTTACATTGTAATACATAATTATCTGGCCAAAACACTAGACAGAATATTTATCGCCTCTCATGGACTGGCAATAGGTAGGCAGCGATAGTGGTCGAGGCAGTGTGTCCGTCTCAACGGACGGATCCAAATGATGTGTCATTATTTGCGTAAATGTTCATATAAAAACGGAAGCTGTAATGACTTATTATTGGACAATTTACACAAAATATGAACGTTAAAGTCGTAATTTATCAAAAATGCTTGAGCGGAATTTATGAGAATTTTGTAGAGCGACTTGAAAGGGGATATCGGAGTTGCATTCTAGGGAAACGCATTGCCATACTTCTAGTCAGCAGTAACTTTCAGATACTATTGCGATAAATTTACACCGTCCTTGATAACAAATTGCTACAGCTATAGTAATGTTATAGTTTACAATAGTATATATAATAGTTATAGTATATAATTATATTATTATATTAATGTTATAACATAATAATATTATTATATTAATATTATCATATTATAATATTATGAAGGGTGGCGCATAAGTAACGTTAGCGGCGATTATATTGAATGCGTTTTTGTGCATCATTTGGTTGTAACTCGTGAACCAATTGCATCTCATATGGAAAAAGATGTAAAATATGTAAAATTCTTTGCAAAGACCGCCTAGACATCTCTAACTGCTGACAACGCCGTCTGGTAGAAGTTTCGGGGTTTTCCTCAATACTTCCTTGCACTCGAACAATGGTCACTTCATTTCGAACTGCACGAGGTCTCCCTGTTGGCCAAAACGCTAAACCAATCGGTAAATTGTTGGAGCGCTATTAGCATTTCGAAAATGAAAGAAATTTCGATATGATATTTGTGTCTGAATAATCGAATGCTGACTTTCAAAGTAAAATTGAACAACTTTGGCTTTTTGTTTTGTGCTGAGCCTTTCCATCATGAATTTCCATAGTATTATTTTGTTAATTCTGTAAAGAGACGAAAAAAAAGACTTAAACGTTACTTAATGCTTAACGCGTTGCGCCACCCTATATTAATATTATTATTAGTACCGACTATAAAGAAATGAATAAAGTGAACAAAGAAATGAATTCGCTGCGCATTGGCTTTCTATTTGTCTTCTTCAATTCACCGCAATAACATCAGCCCATTTCAGCGGATTTTTAAATAAATTCTTAGCATTTTTATACCTACACTCACTGAACGAAAACGACATATGGATGCCGCATTTACAGTACGTGTAAACAGTACATGTATTTAGGTACAACAGCAAAAAACAAAACAAAAAAAAAAAAAAAAAAAGAAAAAAAAAAAAAAAAAAAAGCGACATATACCATAGATAGCTTCCAAAAAACGGCTTTAGTAATCTGTGTCTCACGTTTTATGAGTGTGATTGGGTTACGCTAGATGGCGTTAGAAAAATGAGCAAAACTACTCAGAGAGTTTTGTGGTTGCTCAACTCAGAATTATTTCAGCACTCGCCAAAAAATCTAATATTTTACAGTTTCTTCGATAAAGGAGAATAAAGCCAGGCAGAAAATGCCTCTTAAAGATGCACCACGCTCTGGAAGTTGTTGAGAACGTGGGTAGATTAGAGGAAATCGTCAAATCTGACCATGTTCATGTAAGCACCGTTTCGGTTACCCAGAACCTAAACATTTAACAAAACAACTTTTTGGAACCACCTGAGTAAGGCTGGTAAAAAAAAATCCATGTTTTGTTGCCACACTTGTTAACACAAAAAACTCATAAGACCGAATTACCACCTGAAAATCGTTTCTGAATGGCATCAAAATCGACTCACTTTTGAAGCGAGCAGTGACGGGTGATAAAAAGTGGTTCATTATGACAATATCAAGCAAAAACTGTCGTGGTAGAATAGCGGGTCGATGGCGCAAACCATCACGAAGGTTTTGCTGTGTGTTTGATGGAATTGGCAGGGAATCGTCTATTATGAGCTGTTCCTCTACAGTATGATACCGTATTGGCAATGATAGGCAAGATATCTCAGATGTTACTGGTGGCGAAAACACTGTACAATGAATTGAATTCGAAATGCACATACGATTATAGTAGCATTTGCTTTGTACATGTCAAGCAGTTTTCAAAATTTTTTATTATACGAAAATTTGTTTGGTTGTTCAGCAATGTTCGGAAATTTTATGGAAATTACTTCAAATGGATTGGAAACTTTAGCTGGTCTTCGTAATATAACTGCTGGTATCAAATTGCTGGTGAAATGCAGCTTTTAACGTTTTTTTTATTAAAGGACATTGACATTGTTGGTAAGGATAATCCATTTAAAACTGTGTAAAATAAAATAAATAAGAAATTTGTCTTTGTTTAACAGTTAGCAGAACAGAGCCAGCTAAAAAGTTGGCTCAAATTTTTAATGGGTGTTTTACAAGGAATCAAGGAGGCCCAAAAATATATTGATTGCATTATTCAAAAACAAATTAAAGCTGATGTAAGACCAGTCTGCAACACCGTTTTTGTACAAACCACGAATCTCACCTGGAGACGAGTAAAATTTATTACGGAAACACAAAAATTTGAATCAAAATTATGAATGAACGCAAGCGTTCACGGAGATTAATATACTAAAAGGATAACTTTATCCACGAACGAATAATTATTTCAATACATCATTATTTTTACGACATCGTTATAAATATTTAGATATAAATTTTAACTTTATGACGTGTTCCACGGTAATTCAAGCGCTTGATGACGGGAATAAACATGAGGAGATGATTGCGAATATATGTATCAACTCAAGTTAATTTACTTACACAATTATAATTATCTTAATTATCCGGACGTACGTCTTTCGTTATATTTTGTTTCTCTATGTGTTAGGTTAGGTTAGGTCAGTGTGGCAGTCTGAATGGACAGACTCACTTAGACCACGGAACCTAAAGATATAGATGTCCCTAGTTTCCCCGTTGAACCATCCAGAGCGCCTCAAGCTCTTAAGTCGGACAATATCTATATCATCCAGATCTCCTGGGTCCCTAAAGAGATAAGAGCCCAGTGTTGATCCCCGACTGTTCGTCAGGGAGGGACAATTGCAGAGAAGATGTTCTATTGAATCCTCCTCCTTTTCATCCCTACAGCTCCTGTCGAAGTCACTAGTCGCAATCCTCAATCTCACTGCATGTCTTCCAGTCAGACAGTGTCCCGTCATGACGGATACTAGCAATGAGACGTCGGGTCTTGATAGCGGCAGCAGTGTGTGTGTGAATGATTCAGACCTAGGCGAGACCACATCTGTTTGGATTGATTACAGCCTCGGACTGACTCTCATCTGCCATTTGCAACTAAAAATGCTCTATCTCGCAGTAGGAGCATGCAAATGGTCAGAGGCATGTCATGGATTCTAACTCGGCTGGAATCTGGAAGTCTGTCCATAATTTTGCTAGTTGATCTGTTCTGCAGTTCTCTGGTAGTCCCTGTGGCCCGGCACTCACATAACGTGCATATTGAAATGCTGAGCCATCTCGTTAAGAGATCTGCGGCAATTCAGCGCTGATGTTGATTTCAGGAAGACAGAATCCAGGGATTTAATGGCAGCTTGACTGTCAGAGAATATGTTAATCCCCACCGTGGTGAGGACTTTATATATATCTCAGCCATTCTGCCACTTCCCTAGTGACCAAAATTTCTGACTTCTTCATGTGTTACCTATAATTATTTGGTTTTATTTACAAATTTCAATTCATACTGTCTAAACTTCAACATTTTAGCCATAATTTTAAGATTATATACATATTTGAATTTACCATTGAATTTATATTAAAATTAACCTTTTTTTGTACTTGTGTAAGAATATTATTGTGAATTAACTCAAATTTTTGCCCCTGAAGTATTACATAACTTCATTGAGTGAAAATATGTGTACTAAATGTAATCGAATCTGAATTGTAACATATGAAATTAACTGTTGTGGAAAGTTTTGTAATAAGAAAAAATCACTTACAAATCAGATCTCAACTGGTAAGCACAACTCGTTACCTCAATAAATCTCCTTTGAATTGGCACTAATTCTATTTCTCATACTTTATTTATCGCCACTTGTAATTTGTGCAATATCAATTTGATTACATATAATTTCACATGACTGTGGAATTATATGATCCAAATTACAAGTTCCAATTTTCAGTTCTCTGGTAGAAACCAACTGTGAAATTGGTCCTCCTAAAGTCATCGCATTTGGATAATTAGCAATGCAGTCCAACATTTACATTCCACAACTACAATGAGAGAGGTATCAAATTGATTAGAGGATTCCCCGCTACTCCCCCCGCTATCATATCAATCATCTCAATCAATCTATCTCCTCCTCTATACACATACTTTTGCCAGAATTTAATAACCGATTCTTTGGTTTCTTTTTTAACTTTGTTATTATTTTCATACCAAAATGTAATTTTAATTCAATAATAAGTTAAGTATTTGTACACGGAAATAAAGGCCTAAATTGTCATTCTAAACGTGGGCTGACAAGATCACATAGAGTCGGCAAGGTGGGATGGGCTATCATGACTCCAATAAGGGGTTACAAACCATCTTAAGTACTTCTCGCTTCTTTAAACTTTCCTTAGATTAAAAGTAATATCTTTCGAAACGAATTGGATAATGTTTTTCTTTCGTGGTTAACGTTCATATACTCGTATATACTAACGCTACTAAAAAACTTTATACTTTATGTAATGGCTAGGTTCTAACTCTTTCGGTAGGAATACCCTCCAAACCCTGAGCTCAACTGGAAATAAATATATAGGTAGCATAGGCTAAGAGGAGTTTAAATGTTATTGAGATGGACGTTACAGTTGTCAACAATTAGACTGTTTAAAGGAATTGCCCAGAAGTCGCAAACTTTCACCAATAAGAGGGAGGAATTACGTTTCATCAAAACAATGGCAGACCACACACGTCAATAATCATCCGCCAGAAGCTTCGGAAGCTTAGTTGGGTGGTTCATATAACATCCTCCTTCTTTACATCCTTTACATCCTCCTTATAGTTAGATTGATGGAAAATTCGACTCAAGAGAAAATTGGGACAATGGACTGTCCTAGTGGCAATAGGGGCGATGATGTCTACAAGAGAGTCATAATGGATATATCTTCAAAATTGCAACAAGTTAACGAGAAAAACGATGAATATTTGAGCTAAATCGGATCATTATCACTACGCTGAATGAAGGCTACAAGAATAATGGATTTCTTTTTTTACTGCAGCTTATAAATAGAATTTGGCGTCTGTTAATAGGAAGCATAAGATTTAGTTATATTTTGAAAATTGCAATTGTGTGATATTCAGATTAAAGCAGTACGAGTGTCGTTTGAATTATGAACTTTATGAGGACGTTGACGTGACGAAACGCATCAAATTATAGCGGTTACGTTTACTAGATCATGTTCAGTGGATGGATCAAAGCACTTTATCACAGTGAACTTGATGGAGGCTATAATTACAAATCTATTCCATTGGATGGACCAAGTGTCTGAAGCACTGTCAAAAGTTGGTGTAATGAGTTAAAGAGGAGGAGAGGAGAGGAGATACCAAATTGATTATGATAGTATGGAACATAATAACCATTGACGGAGGCGAGACCTATCTTACCACCTCTGCTACTCTGTGGGTCTGTAGCACCCGGTTGCAATGCAACTCCACATTCGAGCATAAAGTCTCTACCAGCGATTTTGGTATCAACCACAACCCGCGTGACGCTTAACTGCAGTATTATTTTCTTCGGTGTTTTCATGATAGCTTTACTTAAAATGAGCGGCTTATCAGGTCACTGCATCCAATTTTAGTGTTGGGGCTACTAAGCCCTAACTAAGCTGGTAAGCTGGGTTTCAGTAACAGAAGTTACCAATTGGCCTAAGACGCATCGGTGTTTGCCTGCCATTTAGGTTTCTCAACTAGTCGTTTTCTTACTTTAGCTACCATCAAACGGATGTCTGATGGCATTACTGGGGAAAGCTTGCCCGAAGGTCGGAAGTCGTGAGCTGCTTGGGAAATTCTACAGAGAGATCTGGTTATTCCCAAGTGAATAACAATCGGAGAGCCCAAATTAGAAATGTCTTCATTGAAGGAGAAGCACAGAAGATCGAAGCGCTTGGAATTATTTTCTACTGACGGCGTATAACAGATAAGGATGTCTATTCCAGTCGCCACCTAAGAAGAAGAATTGTTTTCTTCAAATGCAGGGCGTTATCTTGCATATTGATGATAGTCGGTGTTCAGTTTCCACTTCCAATACCATCTTTGCGGCAAACTGTTATTGTGCATGTAACGCCTCGTCTAAGAGCCTTAAGCTTTAGTAATTGAAGGGAAATATGATTATATAAGCTTGACGTTATTATTTTTTTTTACGAGAGCGACCCCAACACTAGCCGACCTGACGTCTAGAAAGACGGTGCCAGTAGTTTGAAAAAAAATATTTTGGAGAAAAGTGGCAACCTTATAAAGCATATGTTTTAAGTTTCAAGGTGCAATGTTGTTTAATACTTTTATTTGAGCCATCAAAATTAAACGATCTTAATGAATTTGTACGCACGGAAAAAAATCGGTCACCCTTATGTAATTCAATATTTTCATCTAAGAGGTCTCAGTCCAACCAATATTAAAGCAGAACTAGATTATACTCTGGAGGAGTCCGCTGCTTCGTTTACAACTGTAAAATATTAGGTAGCAGTATGGTAGTTTAAAAGAGGCCGTACGAGCTACCATGATGAACACCATATTGGTCGACCAATTGAGGTGTTCACGCCAGACACGGTTAAGAAAATCCATAAAATGATTGAATGAAGATTAGAAGATGGGTGCCGCGCTGGCTTCCAATAGAGCAAAAACAGCGCCGTAAAGATCAGTAGATTAGTTTGGGTTTGGCGATGTTTCGCCGCAATAAAACTGAATTTATGCATGGATTCCTAACCATGGATGAGACATGGGTCCGCAACTTTACACCTCAGACAAAGGAACAGTCAAAGCAATGGGATGGATTAGAAGAATTGTGCCCAAATAAGATGATGATGGTTTTATCTGCAGGCAAGGTTATGGCGCCTGGCTTTTGGGATGCGCATAGGATTATTTTTATTATATTATCTTCAGAAATTAAAAACCATCGACGGCGGATATTATGCTAATTTATTGCAGCGTTCAGGTGGTGCACTTATATATAACTAGACCGCATTTTTCGAAAAAGAAAGTATTGTTTCATCGATGGCCTAAATTAATAAATTCAAGTTTAAATTGCTTCATCACGATCCTTATTCACCAGTCTTACTTCCCTTGTACTGTTTTCTATTTTCAAACTTGAAAAACTAGCTTGGTGGTAAAAGATTTGCTAACAATGAAGAGTTGGAGCCTGAGGTGGATGGCTGTTTTAAGGAGTTTGACAGTTCTTACTATAAACAGAGATAGCAGCTATTAAATATCGCTGGAGAAAGTGTATTGAGCTAAAAAGAGATTAGGTTGAAATATAAAGAAAATTTGAAATTGTAATGCTGCTTTCTGAAAATTTCTTATGCAATAAGGCCAAAAACGGCCGTATTGAATCACCACTTTTGTAGTAAATTTTAACTATATACGGTTGTTAAACGATCCAACCATATTGGGAAATGCAAACTTTTTACTAAATAAATTACACTTCAGATGATAGGTATTACAGCTGACAACGTTGCCTGAATGGCTGTTTTCAAACCACTGAATGGATGAAGGTGTACAAATTGGCTTATTTCGCCATGATGTGGCCTTTAACTTACAATAGCAACATTTGAGATATTTGGTTTGCTCCAGACTATGGCGAATACCTGAAAGAGAGAGAGAGAGAAAAAGGAGAGAGAGAGAAGGAATCGAAGCCTTAATTATTTCCTCCTGTCGATTACAGGGATTTCTATTTTTAGATTCAGAGAATACGAACCATTGTCTATTGAATGTCCCACAGCATCAGCTAGAGACATTTTTCTTAGACTTGCTTTTTACTCAACTATTCGAAATGCTTTACTGCACATGGAGATCATCGCAGTCAAAGGAACATATATGGTTCTGTCTCGTCTCTATTTTCGGAAGATCATATGCACAATAATCGCGTGTATTGACCATGATAGCATGGTCGGTCGCAGTACACATTGCGTAATTAAGTTTCCTTACAAAAACTTCAAAATTTATCTGAATCTTTTTTAAAGATATTAAAGTCTAATCTGGTAGTAGCATTAAATTATACATCGAAACTGCTACATATCGTCTTATTAAAGCTTGTCTACAGAAACTAGTAGATATCAGCTTACCATACAACAGCTACTGTAGCTTGTTTCAAAATTATATCTTGAGTTAATTATGCAGCAAAGTTTATGAGACAGAAAAACAATTAAGTTTTCTTAACATTTTATGTTTCACTGGCTACTGTACTGACGGACACACAAGAAACAGATAACACAAGCGAAAGAGTAAGAAAATTAAATTGGCCCAAAACTCACGAGAACAGTTGGCCAAAAACATCAAATCCTAAGACTTGGTGTGTACGACGTGTAAATGTGCGTATATGTGTGCATCTGTGTGGAATACCAAAAGTCAAAAACTTGTGATGGATATGTGATGACCACCACCGCCAGCATAATGATGTGCTGCATGTGCGTTACGTTCCATATTTAGGAACGGTGCTGCTGCTGCTGCTTCGTCTTTTCAGATGTTTCCTAATATTATTTCACATGTACGAGTAGTTATATATTTTACAACTTTAACTTCATTAACTGGCTACTGATTAATGAGCCAGTTGTCCGGTTGTATAAAAACAGGCGGCAGATTGGCATTCAGCAATAACTTGACTGGCAAATGGTCAGTCAAAGAGCCACTGATGAATACATCAATCGTAGATCCAAAAAGGGGTACGTGGGGATATTGAAACCATAGTGATCTGTTGCATAGGACTTTTTCTGGCAAGTTTATTTTAGAAATTTAACTGAGAGATAACAAAATATATTAATTTTATGTAAACTGAAAATTTAATCCTGAGACGTTCCATATTTCCAAAAGCAATTTTATGTTAATATTTTATAAGACGTTTTAATCTTTTTAAACTACCTGGATGGGTTATGTTGTGCGGGTGGTTGAAAGTCAAAAAATCCAATGAGCCGTCGAAGAGGACCAAAACTCTAATGGAACGATCAAAATGTAAGGTATTGGTAAGGCGAATCAAAGAAGGAATGCAAGAATCCAAGTCGACCCACAGTCCTTCCTATGGGATGCCTTTGGTCCACAAACAACTCGATTGAACCGCCTTAAAAGTTTGTACGGCGACGGCAGGATTTCCTGCGATCTCGTCAACAAACCAAACCAAGTTATTTGTTTCGATAAACAGAGGGTCTATAACTTAGGAAGGCTACGTTATCGATCATAAATAAAATTTTGCAATGATTTTTGGCTTTATTTAATTCATCCTCATCGTTAATGGAATAAATAATATTAATCGGGAAATCTGAAGGACATTATTTCTTTGAAAACGAGTGATTTAACGCCATGGCCATCTTTAAGGAAGCAAAAAGTTTATATGACCTTAAAAGTTTATACGACGGCGGCAGGGTTTCCTGCGATCTCGTCAACAAACCAAACATAGTTATCTGTTTCGATAAACAGAGGGTCTATAACTTATGGAGGCTAAGCTATAGATGATAACTAAAATTTTTGGCTATATTTAATTCATCTCCATTCTTAGTGTAATAAATAACATTAATCGGGAAATTAGAAAGATGCTATTTCTTCGAAAACGAGAGATTTAATGTCATAACCACCTTTCAGGAAGTAAAGAATCCAATTAATTACTGAAACATTTCTAGAAGACGTCGTGAGCAATACCAATTAAAATGTATGT
>JAHXMU010025763.1:3011-21188 GCA_019455685.1 Philornis downsi | reverse complement strand
TTAAATAATTCCATTTGAAAGGTCTCAATCCAACCAATATTAAGGTCAAGCTAGATTCTACTCTGAAGAAAGAGTACACAGGGATTTAACGTCAGTCTCGCCGTGATGGCCTTACCCACTGTATGCGACACACTGGACATGTTATAATGCGATTGCCAACGCCCCCCTGTTGACAAAATACAAGAACGGTGACAAAATTAGCAGAACCGACATATAGATGGTGCTAGTAATGTGAGAAAACTTATTTTTGCAACCTTATAAATTTTATGACCTTATAATTTTATAATATAAAACATATGTTTCAAGTTTCAAGGCGAAACGTTGTTTAGAATTTTTATGTGAGTTATCAAAAGTAAACGATCTCAGTGAATTTGTGAACATGGAAAACATTGGCCACCGTTATGTAATTCCATATTTCCATTTGAAAGGTCTCAAACCAACCAATATTAAGGCCGTGCTAGATTCTATTTTAAAGAAAGAGTCTACAGGGATGCGACACACTGGGCATGTTATAATGCGATTGGCAACGCCCTCCTCGGATAGCCAAATAAAACTTGGACTACCTAGGAAAAGGACTCTGGATTCTAGGGCAGGCTGCTCCTTTTACGTTTATGACTGTAAAATATTGGGTAGTAGATTTTAAATGATGCAATATGAGCTACCAAGACGAACACCATAGTAAAGGGTGGCGCATAAGTAACGTTAACGGCCACTACATTGAATGCGTTCTTGTGCATCAATTGGTTTTAACTCGTGAATCAATTGCATCTTATATGGGAAAAGAAGTAACATATGTAAAATTCTTTGCAAAGACCGCCTAGACTGCATCTCTAACTGCTGAGAACGTCGCTTTGTGGAAGTTTTGGGGTTTTCCTCAATACTTGCTTGCACTCGAGCAATGGTCACTTCATTTCGAACTGCACGAGGTCTTCCAGCACGCGGAAGATCACAGACCGCCCCTTGTTACCCAAAACTCTAAACCAATCGGTAAATTGTTAGAGCGTTAGGAGCATTTCGAACATGAAAGAAATTTCGACATGAACTGAACAATCGAATGCTGACTTTCAAAGTAAAATTGAACAACTTTGGTTTTTCGTTCTGAGCTGAGCCTTTCCATCATAAATTCCCCAAGTATTATTTAGTTAATTCTGTAAAGAGACGAAAAAGAAAGACTTAAACAAAAAATGTATTCACTGATAAAATCTTAACGTTACTTATGCGCCACCCTATAGTTGAAGTGTCCATGCCAGCCACGGTTAAGAAAATCCACAAAAAGGTATTGGATGATCGTCGGCTGAAGGTGCGTAAGCTAGCTAAAATGATTTCAAAAAATGCTACACATCGTATGTTGACCGAAGATTTGAAGATGAGAAAGTCGTGCACAAAATGGGTGCCGCGCTTGCTTTCAGTAGAGTAAAAACAACATCGTGAAAATGTTTCAGTAGAATGGCGATGTTTTTCCGCAGAATTTTTGCGTCAATTTATAACCATGGATAAGATATGGATCCACCACTTTACACCTAAGGCAAAGGAGTGAAATGGGAGAATTGTGTCCAAAGAAGGCGAAGACAGTTCGCCTGCAGCTAAGGTCATGGCATCGGTTTTTTGGCTAAAACAGAAATTGTTGTGCCATTAGGACAATGCTTCTGTTCACACATTCACTATTGCGATGGCCAAAATAAATGAATTAAAGTTAAAATTACTTTATCACTCACTTTATTCACCATATTTAGTTTCCTAGGACAAGTTTCTATTTCCAAACTTGAAATAATGGTTTGGTGGTAATAGATTGGCTAACAATGAAAGAATGGAGTCTGCGGTTAATGGCTATTCTAAGGAGCTTGACAGTTCTTGTTATAAACCGGGTATAGAAGCTATTGAATATCGCTGGAAAAAAATTATCGAGCTAAAAAGAGATTATGTTGATATATAAAGAAAAGAAAATATTTTGCGTGCTAAACCAATTTTGCCCAATTTTTAGCATGACTTGCCCATGATTATGAAATACTTTTATGCTAAATTTCGACGTCGTAGCTCAAGCAGTGCCGATTTCGCGGCGCTGTTGAAAGACAAGAGAGCAGACGGGTGGATTTAAAAATTAATTTGTATGACGGTCAGGAGTTCATATATTTTATAGAAGGGCCTATATAAAGTTCGTTAGCTTCGTTTCAAATTTTCTAGTCTTATTTAAAAACAATTCAGAAGTTTGATTTTATTCTTAATTAAAACAATCTCTTGCGTTATATTTCGAACTGCTTCTTACATGAAATGTGAAGAGATATTCTTCAGTTCCTAGATCGAATCATAATGAAACAGATATTTTAATTAATTTGTTTGGGATGCACATTAATTTGAACAGCTATGAAGAGCCTTTTGAATCGCAGAACTGAGTTTAATAAAAGCCTAATACCGGGTTAGTCATTTTTCAGTTTCAAAAGCTAAATAAAACACACATAAAGCCATTGTGCACGAAATACAATGTCATTTAAATGAGCGCCTCTGATTTGGTTGTAGCGTGAATCCTTTTGAGTTAGATTGCGACCACTTTTTCGCACATTTCGGGCGGTATTTTGGCGAGAACTTAACGAATGTTGGTCTTCAAATGCTCTAACGTTTGGGGATTATCTGCGTGAACACGGTCTTCGATGTAGCCTCACCATAAAAAGCCTAACGGTGTCAAATCGCATGTCCTTGTTCCCAGTTGGCGTCGCCAAAATGTGAAATTGCACATTCTGGAAACTTCTTATGTGGTCATGTGGTGTGGCTCATGCCAACGTCTTGTTAAAACCGCACATCGTCCAGTTAATAATCTTCAATTGCAGGCAGAATAAAGTCAGTTATCATACGGCCACAGCGCTCTGAATGGACTTTAACAAATTCGGATTATCTGTCACAATTTCACTGACAGAAGCGATATTTTTCACAGTGCATGCATTGCGATGATTCACAGTTCTCACCCCATATACAACGTTTCCAGTCTCTTAAAATTTATTTATAACTACGCCAATTCCTTGCACAGTAGCTCGATTATGACGTCCATAATCATACTGTAATGTATTTACAAGTGGTACAAACTTTTCACAGAAGGTCGAGAAGATGTGAATGACGACGCTCGCTCTGGACGTCTCAGCACATCTACCACCGATGAAAATGTTGAGAGAGTGAAGAAAATTGTTATGAAGAATCGTTGAATCACAATTAGAGAAGTTGCTGAGGATGTTGGCATATCGTTTGACTCATACCATGCAATCTTTTCGGAAATTTTGGGCATGAAACGTGTGGCAGCGAAGTTCGTTTCAAAATTGCTGAATTTGGACCAAAAAAAAAAAACATCGCATGAGCATCGCTAAAGAATTGTTGAATGAGGTCAACGATGATTCAGATTTACTTAAAAGGGTCATAACTGATGACGAATCATGGGTATTTAATTATGAGAAACCAAAGCCCAGTCGTCCCAATGGAAGAATAAAGGAGAGCCAAGACCAAAGAAAGCACGTCAAGTTCGATCAAATGTCAAGGTTTTACTCACTGTTTTCTTTGATTACCATGGCGTAGTGCATCAGCAGTTCTTACCACAAGATCGTACGGTAAATAAGGAGTATTACCTTGAAGTTATGAGCCGTTTGCGTGAAGCCATACGCAAAAAACCCCCGGAATTGTGAAAAAAACTGCATGGTTTTTGCATCATGATATTGCACCTGTTCACTCATTTTCGCTTGTGAGAGATTATTTGGCCAAAAATAATACCGTTATCATGCCTCAGCCACCGTATGCACCAGATTTGGCTCCCCCTGCGATTGTTTGCTGTTCCCAAGATTGAAAAGACCCATGAAAGGACGGCGTTTTGCAACGATTGAGAAGATAAAACCCGAATCGCCGAGAGAGCTTTTAGACAAACCAAAAAGTGCATATCAGAACTACTTCGAGGATTGGGGAAAAACGCTGGCACAAGTGTATTATATCTGAGGGAGACTACTTTGAAGAAGATAAAATATAAATTGATGAATAAATAGATATTTTTTTTTTAAATGAAAATTCACCATATTTTTTGAACACACCTAGTATATACATAAACTTCCACTCATCTGATTCAATTTATATACAAATCATTACAGTGATATATAAATGCCATAATGAACCTTTTAGACTTGAACTTGAGTGTACGACTTTAGTCATGGCGCCGAATAGTTTTCAAGTCCTTAGTCATTATCTAACGCTGACCATGAATCATCATTCAGTTTGAATTTCCTAGCATTCCTTAATAAAAACAACAGGCAAATACGTATAAAAGAGTATAATACAATTAAAATATTTTTCTTTTCCTCACGGGGTATCCTTGAGTCATAAGAACGGCGCGTCATATGACAACATTTTATTATCACTTGACATGAGTGCACAGTTAGGTTCGTTTGTCGACGGGAGGTAATGACGAATGTTTCTCATGCGATGGGTTACTTTACGTAATATTTGGTATTTATTTTTAAAAAGCCTAGAAATCATTTCGCAATGACTGCGTTGATGGATGGGGTGAGAAGTAACACACACAGCCCATTGCCGTACAGAAGAACTTTGGCATATCTCAATAGGGGGCAATGATTCTTCTGCTCTCAATGAATTCCATGTTGAGCACTCGCCACTTGGTTCATTTCCCTTCCACATGCACAATGATGCTCGATGATTATGCTGCACCAACCACAGAGTCTAAAAATAAGTTGCACCAGAGATATCGAAGATACAGCAGCGGGAGAATGCGAATGTAGCGTAAAAGAAAAAAGCTATTTGGCCGAAAAGCAACCTGCTGAACTTTTACGAGTAAGTTTGTTTACATTTTGGGTGATTTTTTTGTATTACATCGCTTTACACGGTGAATGAACGCAACTCATTTGCATTGCAGGCGGATTGCGTGAAGCAGCCGTGAAGTGGGAAGGTGATCTCCAGTGCATTGGAGTGTTTTTGTTTTATGGTTTGACCCACATTTGCACTAAAACGTTTATTTCTACTTATTTATTGCAGTTTGTCGTTATGAATTCGACTTATCCCTCTATATTTAATGCAGATCATTGATGTAAATTCGATCGGAAAAGGGAATTACGAAAATTCTTTGCTCCATTATTAACTTTCTGCAGGCCAATTTTTGTACGATCCCATTCAAAGGGATGAAAATATATACCATTTGATATGGCAATGCCATAACACGAAAAAGAAAGCGTTTAAAGTACCAGGTATTTTTCACTAAATGTGTGTTTTGACTTTTTAAATCTACTGACCAAAGTCCGTCTGTTTTGCTGGCTGGTTGGTAGTAACGTAAATGTTTATGAAACTTCTTTAAATTTGGTCCATACTTGTATTTTGTCAAATCTTATTCGGGAATTGTAAATGGGCAACATCAACTAACACCTTGCAGTAGCTTTCATATAAATCTACCAAACTTCCACAATCCTATTCCAAAATTCAATCCAAAATCCAGTCCAAAACTCCTGTTTCGTAGACTGCAGTAACTCCATATGTTTTTCAATTGTGTTGGTTTAGTATGTCCGGCAGAATCTAAAACAACTGACTGATTAACCATGCCCCTTCTGGTACCTTCCATACAAATGATTCATTTAACCCATATTTTTTATTAGTTTTATTTAGCATCAAATTTGTTCAAGTTTGGTACACTTTGAGCGTTTGCCAAAGTAAGGTCACACATTGAAAACAGAGCGCATTGACATGCATATCCTTTCGGGTACTTCCCATACAAATTGACCGATTTTCAGAAATTCAAGTTTTCCTCTGTAATTTCTAAAAAAGTAAGCTAAAGTAGGTTGTGTTATAATTCCCTGCACAATTTAAGGAAAACCACACGCATGATCGATTTAAGCCAAAAATTTTCTCAGCTTCATATCACTCAAGTGGTAAAATCGAAATCAAATTTGGCACATACCCAAGGGCTTAGTGAAGAGGGAGCTTTTTTAGCACCCCCAGGGGTTTCAGATTAGACGCATTGAATGAATATAGCCCCGCTCCAAAAGACAAAAGACAGACTTGGAAAATTTGGTTAAATTCTCATAGAAATTTTTTTTGCCATTCCTCGCAAGCAGGTTCAAATTTATCAGATAACTTGAGCTCCATTATGAAATTATTCGCATGAAATATATTTTTTACAATAGGATGGTGCATAAGCAACGTTATGATTTGTTCAAAAATACATTTTTGGCTTGTCTTTTTTTCGTATCTTTACAGAATTACCCAAATAATACTTGGGAAATTTATGATGGAAAGGCTCAGCACAGAACAAAGAAACAGAGTTGTTCAATTTTACTTTGAAAGTTAGCATTCGATTATTCAGATCATATCGAAATTTCTTCCATGTTCGAAATGCTCCAAGCGATCCAACAATTGGTTCAGCGTTTTAGACAACAAGGGGCTGTCTGTGATCTTCCGCGTGGTGGAAGACCTCGTGCAGTTCGAAATGAAGTGATCATTCCCGAGTGCAAGCAAGTATTGAGTAAAACTCCGAAACTTTCACCAGGCGACGTTCTCAATAGTTAGAGATGTCTAGGCGGCCTTTGCAAAGAATTTTACATGTTTCATCTTTTCCCATATAAGATGCAATTGGTTAACGAGTTAAAACCAAATGATGCACAAAAACGCATTCAATGTAGTGGCCGTTAACGTTGCTTATGTGCCACCCTAGTCCACGATATTCCTAAATCTAAAAATGAGTTGTGGAAATGCCAAAATTTATAAATGTCGCAGTTTTTGCAAACCCATTAAATATCATGGTTGGCAAAAAATAGCAATATAAAATACCAATTTTTTTTATTCCTTTTCCTGAAGGAATAAAGGCATACGAGTATATTATTTGATACGGACAGCAGTACAGAAATTTCAGTCAGGTGAACTGACTTACGTATATCCTCACTTAAAGTTCACTTGTGCGAAATTGTGCTAGATGTCAGAAGGGACGTGATAAATCTTTACGTTGTTGCCGACAAGCTCAGTGTGAATCAATTCACAGTAAAAGAAACTAAGTTATAAATTAGCGAACTTTTTACAACTTATTCTGCTTAACTTATTATGCTTAGTAATTGAAAAGAAATCATTAATTTTTGTTGAATCGACTTATTTGTATATGTCACAAAGAGTATGAGGTGCTGTAAAAGGAAATCCATTAATAATCCATGACTTTGAAGGTTTTATTCAGAATAGTTAGAATGACCTGATTTGGGTCAGTAATGCACCGTTTTTTTCGATAACTCGTTGCCATGTTGAAAAAAATTCCTTATACCTCTTTTATACAAACCTTTCCCCCTATTGGCAAGCTTCCTCCCTATTGCTAAGTTTTTCATAAGCCTCTCTTTATAGAGCGAAATTTTCACCAGCAAAATAATTTGCCATAGAAAGGAACAGGTGATAATCCTTTGGTGCCAAGTCCAGACTATAAGATAGATACATAAGAACCCCACCATCCCTTGAATGCTTTGATTGATATACTCGTATTTAGAATGATTCGATATATGTCAAATATGCACCATTTCGGTATGGTATGGTATTTTATTTAAGGCAAAACGGCATTTGTTGGCATTTCGAAGATAATTTCATTATGTTTCTCTCATATAAACTTTTCTCTTCAGAAATGAGTCGAATTTATTTTGACCCAGCAGCGATTCGAATGTGGAAATTCGCTCCATAAGCTTTTTTCGGCGTTAATTTGTATGGCATTCATATATCGAGTTTCTTTTTCTTCGAGAGATTTCAATCAGTTATCTCCGAAGTGTTTAGCTTCTGGGTAATCAAAAAAGTTCTCACATAATTGGCTTTCCAGACTGTGGTGCTAATGGCGAACCCAAAATTTAGCATGATTGGATGTAACAGTATCAGGACAATAACTACTTTTCATACATCCAGACGTCTGCCCTGCATTTTTATCTTTATCGAAGGAAAAATGCAACTTATGCCGTAATCATCTTTGACTCGCGCTTAAACAATTTGTCATCGTGTCAAGCAATCACAAAATATTCAGTAATTTTTTGAGTACGAAATTGTATTTTCCTAACGCCAAAATGCTTAGGATTTGTAAAGAATAGCCAAGAGACTCACTACAAATACTAGGATTGCCAATGAGTGGCAGATTGAATGGCAGAAACGCAAAAAAATCACACAAACATGTGATAGAAAAATCTGCTCTCTGTAATGCTCAGTAGGTGGTAACTGTTTACCGACATTGTTTCCCTTGATACATTCACTTCTTTTGCCTGACGTCATCTATCGTATCCAGATTGCGCTGATACAACAAGAGATATATATTACTAAAGCCATCTATCGGAAAAATAATGGATTTCTTTTTACTTTGTTGGTTAATTATACAGAATTTATTTTAATTGAACGAAATAAATGAATCTACGAATATGTGACTGCATTTTACGACTTAAGGATTGTAGAGGTAAAATAGAACTTCGATAAATCGGTCATTTTGTATGAGAGGCACTAGAATGAATACGGCGGTGCCCTCTATTTGAATTCTCAGAACTTAAGTCACCAACATCATTAAGAGCGTCAAATTTCACCGAATTCAGTACTATTGCCTGAAAGATATGAGGTTAAGAATATATAAGTTAAGTGGGTCATTTGAATTTACGGTACCAGAGGAGGTGCGGTGACATAGTAGCCATTTACAGAAAATGATAAACTTGTATAGTGAGCAAACATCTGACACACTGCAATCTATTCTTAGAGGGGAGTTCTTAGAGGGGAATGGTTGAATTTAGTAAAATCGGTCAATTTGAATAGATAGTATCAAGTTTTACAGAAAATTATAAAGCAATGTAGGGGACAAAAACCTAAGTTACAGGAGTTAGATGATTACAAATTTTAGAGGAAATATTGAGTTTCGCAAAATCGGCCAGCGTGTTTGGGAGGTACCAGAAGGACTATGACAATGACCAACCTCTCAATGTGTTTCAAATTTAATTAAATTTAGAGTAACTTTATAGAGGACATGAACGTTTTCATTCTCTAAACTAAGTTCACCTAATGCATGATTTGTGTCGAATTTAACCAAATTCCGTACATGTGCTTGAAAGTTACGAAACTGATAATATATGAACTAAATCGAGAGGAAGTGGTTAAACCATCAATTTCTTTAAGTTCTGCCTTGAGTTATAAACCAATGCAATGGACAAAACATCAAGGTACAAAAGCCTCTAAAAGAGGAGTTACACAGGAAAGATTGAATTTTTGAAGATCAGTAAATTTGGGATAGAAGAGGGGTACGGCTGATATTTACAATCCACGGCACGATCTGGGCAAATATTGGGTTGTGCTAAGTGTTAAGAAGTTCCATAAAGATTTACCACTGTTGTCATGTCCAGCATCACTCAATCTACCTAAATAGTTATGAAACACATCTGGTCAAAATGTACTTGTGAGTTTAAAGGTTTCCTTCTCGAAGTATCGTACCAAATGATATAAATATACGTTCATTCCTTCGGTTGAAGGTATAATTAGAACTGTGTTCTTTTTCGTTTTAGCCTTATTTGCTCTTTACGGCTAGGTTAATTTTTCAACGCTAGGATTACAACATTGTATACGTGTACTGAATACTTAAATTTTGTGCCACATACATACGTCACAGAACACTACAGACTATACTGGAGCGCTGCTTTTTTCTACCAATTAATGAGACGAAGTTTGAATGTTAGTTTCGTAACTTCTCCATCAATGCTTCAGTTTTTTCCCATAGAGTTATGACATAATATCGCGACTGGAGTAGTTGTTGGTCTCTGCTAGTTAAGAAATTCGCTTTTTGCGGGAATATTATTGGTTTTTCTCTTAGCTAAACTGTGACTATTATAATTTTAGTGAATAAGTTTTATCTTCTTCACAAATCTTTATTATCGAAATAGGAAACAACGTTGCCAAGTAAGAAAGTCTCAATTCGTCAAATTCGTTGGTAAAGTTTTCACATAAATAAAGAAAAAAAAGTAAAATATTTGAAAACGGGAGGAGTCCAATCAGTGATATATATTATACATATATATATAAGCTTGAAAAGCGCATTGCTTATTCAAATTAATTTATAATGTGTCTTCTATGACTTTACTTAAAAATTGAGTTTATTCTTATTACTTCTCACTTTTACTTAACATTACACTCATCTTTCGAGCTTGCGAAAACGTTTGAACTGCTTGTATTCTGCCTGCTTTGTGTCTCTTGGAATATTTACTCTTATCTCAAAGCTCTGTTGGTCATCCATTTTTGTGGTTCTGTTCACCAGGAGGTACAGGATTCCACCTATGGATCCCATATTTTTGAGGGTACTGAAATTCCTTTCGCGGACTGTGCAGAATATCTTGGTGTATTATTGGATAAGAAGCTGAATTTTAAACTCAACATTCTGGACAGGGCAAAAAAGGCCACAGTGGCGCTATATACGTGCAAGAGGGCAATAGGGAAACAATGGGGATCAAGGACGCGCATTGTTCACTGGTTGTATACTGCAGTAGTAAGACTGATAATGTTGTATAGTGTCATCGTCTGGGGGAAGGCTCTTAAGAACTCCACATACTGTAGGATACTGGACAAGGTCCAAATGATGGCTAGGTGCGCTCCGAACCACCCCATCCGAGTATGCCGCAGCTTCAGCAGTAAGATTAAAAGAGCTGTCACAGTGGCCAAACAGTGGTTATGGTCACAGTCTGATCCTCAACATGGTGCCTGACATAACGTGCAATACTGACTATGTACACTCTGACTGAACCACTGTTCGACAAGAAGTAGCATATACTTATACCAGGTAGAGATACATTGAAATGTGGAAATCCTGGTATAAGACTGTATGTCGACTTCTACACTGGGAGCTTAAAATTAAATGATCAGGCAGGTTTCAGGGTCTACTCCAGAGACCTGGTCACTGCAGCGTTTATCAGGTCGTAATTTTGGCCATTAGGGAAGTGACAAAATGGCTGATATACGAGTATAACATCCTCACCACGGTGGGGATTAACATATTCTCTGACAGTCAAGCAGCCATTAGATCCCTGGATTCTGTCTTCCTGAACTCAACATTAGCCCTGAATTGCCGCAGATCTTTTAACGAGATGGCTCAGTATTTTAACATTCCCTTTATGTGGGTGCCGGACCACAGGGAAATACCAGGGAACTGGAGAGCAGACAAGCTGGCAAGACTGGGGACAACCTTACAGGCTCCAGTCGAGTTGGAGTCCGTGGGCATGCCCCTAGCCACTTGCAAGCTCCTATTGCGAAGTGGAGAATATTTAGCAGGAAATGGTAGACGGGCTTCTGTCCGAGGCTGTGATCAATCCAGACGAATGTGGCCTCGCCTAGATCTGAAGCTTTCATTCACACTGCTGTCGATATCAAGACCTGTCTCATTGCATGACGGGACACTGTCTAATTGAAAGACATGCAATAAGACTGAATATTGCGACTAGGGACTTCTGCAGGAGTTGTAAGGATGATGGTGAGGAGGAGTCCATAGAACATCTTTTCTGCAATTGTCACGCCCTGGCGACCAGACGTGGATCAACACTGGGCTCTTAGTTTTTTAGGGAATCTGGGAGATCTGGACGATATAGATATTGTCCGACTTAAGAACTTCTTGAGGCGCTCAGAATGGTTCAATGGGGGAAACTAGGGACATGCTTATCTCCAGTTTCCGTGATATCACAATGGATCACACAGTCTAAGTGAGTCTGTCTATTCAGATTTCCATACTGACCTAACCTAACCTATCCATTTTTCGGTTTCAGAAGTAAAGTTAAATAAACCACACATAACGCCATGATTTCGATGAAACTTTTATTTCATTATAATGCTTGCATCTTGCCATTAAAATGCCATGGAAATGACCGCTTCTGGATTGACTGCAGCTGAGGACCCTTCAGAAGTTTGCACAGCGTCATTTTCGAAATGACGCCTCCAGACCATACTGCGCTCTAAACAGTCACTTTTTACAAATGCAATGACTTTTTCACAATCACTTCTGGGTTCTCCGAGCCCCATATGTGACAATTTTGCTTTTGCAACATAACCACCGAGTGAGAAATGAGCTTTATCGCTAAAAAAATGTTGTTCGATTGAAAGCGTTTGAATCACCACTTTTGTAGTAAGTTTTAACTATTTTTAAGCGTTCTTCTGTTGTTAAATGATTCATATTCGTAAATGGCAAACCTTTCACTAAATAAATAGCACTTCAGATGACAGGTATTTAACAGCTGATTTTGAAACCACTTGATGAATAACCCTTTAATGAAAATAAAATGATTATTTAGTTTTATCTCCACCAAACGCACTATTGCTGAAAAAATACGCTGAATTAATGAAGAATTAAAATTTTAATTTCCTGAAGTCTTCCATTTAAGAAATGTAGAAGGATCCCCGACGTCTGCCTTCCAAGAGGCGTTGCAGTTCAATCTATTTTCATTCGCAAAACTAAGTGGATGGTGCGAGATTAATTATACTGAATATAGTGGAATTGAATAAAATATATGAATCCTGCATAAAATAAATAAGATATGGTCACTTTTTCGATTTTTCTCCGATATTGTAGAAAAATGCGAAACAATGTAATGGATAAAAATCTGCATTAATGTAGGTTTGTAATTAGAAATGATGAAGAATTGATTGAATTTCGAAAAATCTGTCAATTTATATTGGCAGGTACGATATGGAAATATGCTCCGTTTTCATTCTGAGACAATTGCTGAATGTATTCCAATTTGGCGAAAATGTAGTGCAACCGGTTGAAAGACATGAATGAATAAATTCGTTGTACGGAGCAGAAATACTGATACCAAATTGATTTCTAAGTAGTCTTTTCTTGTGGGGCAAGATCTTATCATACACATGATATTAAAGTTTCGAAATCATAACTAGATTGGTAAATATCTACGAGGACGGTCGTAAAACTAGCCGACTTTGAAAAGAAGACAGGAATTGGTCGACCATTACGGTTCTTGTCTTGGTAGCTCGTTCGGCCTCGTTTAAACTCTGCTACCCATTACTTTACGGTCGTAAACCGTAACTTGTAGAACTAGAGTAGAATCTAACTCGGCTTTAATTTTGGTTGGACTGAGATTTTTCAAAAGAAAATATTGAATTACATAACGGCGACCAATTTTTTCCATGTTTACGAATTCACTGAGATCGTTTACTTTTGATGGCTCAAATAAAAATAACAAACAAAGTGACACCTTGAAACTTTAAACATATGTTTTACAAGGTTGCTATTAAAATAAGTTTTTTCAAACTACTGGCACAATCTATACGTCAGATTGCATAATTTTGGAACCGGTATCGTACTAATAATCTGTGCCTTTACTTAGGTAATTGTTTTTTTGCGGAACACAATCTGTCTCAAAGCAGCCTGAGTTTAAGAAAATTTGACCGTTCTCGTACTAATAAATATCATCTTTTGATCAATCTGTACCTTTAATTTGGTAATCGCTTTTTAACGACAGAGAATCTGTTTCAAGGTAGTCTGGATTTAAGGAAATTTGCGTACTGGCACCATTTAGGTCGGCTAGGTTTGGAACCGTCCTTCGACCAATCCGTTTCTTCAATTAGGTAATCGCGTTTTCGTGGCAGCCAATCTGTCTCAAGGCAGTCTAAGTTTAACGAAATTTGAGTTTACACAACCACTTCACAATTTCCGGATGACAGAGTTGTGTAAGATTTAAATGAGTAACTAGCTAATCTATATCAATGTATGTACATATTATTGTACAGGGTGGCTCACTAATCGTGCTACAAACATAAAACGGGGACCAATGGAGACCATTATTTACAGATGTTGAAGGAGTTTTTTTTTTTACTTTGAATTGCACCGAAGATGTTTCCGTTTCAACAGCATTTGGTTAAAGCAAGATGGAGCAACTGCACACATAGCCAGACCGGTTATGGCGGAGCTCCAACGAAAATTCCTAAACAAATTAACATCAAGAAACTCTATTTTCCACTGACCTTGAAGGTTACCTGACCTGAATGCACCAGACTTTATTTATGGGGTTATGTCAAGCAAAAGGTGTAGAAAATGACACCAACTATTTTGACCGAATTGAAGCTGGCCATTAAAACAATAATTGAGGCGATTCCGATTTCAACCCTTAAGGCCGCATTAAATAAGTTTCTGATCAGTTGGCGCATATGCGTGAAAGGACATGGAGGTCATTTACGGTCTGTCATCTTTAAACCCAATTAGTTATATAAAATAAAATTAATTGTTTCTATGGGATAAAAAAGAAATAATAAAATATAGGTAAATGAAATTCACATTTCAGTTTCTTATTGTAATACAATGGGTGCGCCACCATATAGATCAACAGTGTAATAAACTTCTGGAGGAATAATAAAATAAATAATCAATATAGAAATCGCACTGGGTATTTTCACTTACAGTGCCCGACATAAGTGCACTTACGACCCCTATTTCTGCTAGCTCACTAGCCCGAAAATTTTATGGAGATGTAGTTTTGTTTGAAAAAACATTTGTTTACATATACTGAGCAATTAGGCTATTAAAAACAAAAACAAAAAAAGTTTCAAATATTACATTAATTGATTTTTCAATATTAGTAAGTATTCTTTACATACGCTTTAATTTTTCGCTTAAGGGCAAATAAATTACTTTCAGTTTTAATTTCATGTAGAATTTCATTACATAATTTAAGTCCATTATACAGTAGAACATTTTGATGGAAATTCGTTGTACTAAAGTTTAATCTAAAGTCGCCAGCACTCCTTAAATTATAAAATTGTACATTCGAAATATATATCAGTTGATCTTGAAGATATTTTAGTAATAACCCATTTTTCATTTTAAACACAAAAAGCAAAACATTTATCGTTATTCTTTGATTAACTAAAAGCCATTGTAAATTGTCCAGCATAGAGCTTATGGGTGTTAGAAATTGGCAAATTTTGCAGTCTGTCTTTTATTTCTCGGCTACCGAGAAATAGTAGCGTTGAACAATATTGATTTTACTATGGTGTTATAGATTTTTATAGCAGTAGTTGTTGAAGTATATCTACATACTAATTCAAATAAAGTTGTAGTGTGTTTCATACTTTAAGTTTTTATCAGTAATAATTCCAAGGTATTTCATTTCACTCACTATTTCGATTTGTACTCCTTCCATCCGTATGCTTTTGTTTTAGCTTATTCATTTTAAGGTACTTTTCCACTTGTACTAAATCTTGGTTTAATATTCTTACCACTTATACATTCAAATCTTCAAATCTTGTTCCAATATTGATTTATATTGATGACGGGCCATGTTGCTCTCAATAAATTTCCTACTCCAGATGCAGCGACGATATCCAAGACCATTACGCTGCCACCACCATGTTTAACAGTTGGAATTAAGTGTTTGGATTGCATTGCTGTATTAGCTTTCCTCCAAACTTTGGCTCTTCCATCACTTCCAAATATATTATATTTTAATTCGTCTGTAAGCAAAACTCGTTTCCAGAAATCATTTCCATTCGTAATAAGCTGTTGGGAAAATTCCAAGCGAAGCTTATGATTTTTTTTCGTTTATAATGGGTTCTGCTGTAGAAACCATTATTATTTAAAGATCTTTGAATAGTTCTTGGATTTACAATCACATTTGATCTAGTTTCTAAATCTTTGCCCAACTTTGCGGCAGACACTTGGGGATTTTGCTCCACTTCTTTTATAATAAAACTAAAGTCTCAGCGATTAAGCTTTTTTGGACGACCACTGCGTGGTTTATTTTCAATTGTACCGGGGTTTTTAAAGTTCTGAAATATTGTTTGACCTCTTTGATATTTCAATAAATTTTTTTTTTTTCATTTTTATGTTTTAATACTAATTTTCTCCCTTCGCTTGAAATATCTTTTCGAGAAGCCATGATCACTCTGAAATATTTTTCACAACTATCCCAAGTAAACCTAAACACAACTTAGTCGAAGCCTAAAAGAGAGCCCAAACGTAAAATTCGTAAAAACAGTGCGCTTTCGTTATTTTGTAGAACCATAAACTAACATAAAGGAAAACAGAGTGGGCCGTACGTTGACTTTTGTCAGTGTTTTTTTTTTCGTTTTTCTTAAGTAATTCTCTAAGTTTATATTAAAGTAATTAGGGTTTTTAGTATTGTATTACTAAAATACCATTTCAAAAGAAACTGCATCATTACTTTTCTTCGTAACTTGTTCAGACTCATCAGGTACTAGAAGTGGTGGTAGTACGTAAACTTATGTCGGGCACTGTATATCTGTAACTAAGAATTACATGGAATCCCACCAGCAAAGAGAAGTGGAAAATACTAATTATATAGGGTGATTTTTAAAGATTTAAGTTTTTCATGTTAGCAGCACTGGTTGGTAATGGCGTCCAAACGTCATCTGTCAAAGTGAAAAGTGTACAGTATACTCAGCCATTTCATTATGGATTGATTTTTGGCTAATAGGCTTTACAAAAGCTCAATGAAAATCCGCTGTTTTATCGATAAATTGTGTGAGGTTCATTTCTTGCTGAACAAATACGTACACAAGCAGAACTGTCGCATCTGGAGTGATGAACACTCACATGTCATACATGAATTACTGATGCATCCCGAAAAAACGACAGTCTGGTGTGGTTTATGGGCTGGTGGCATCATCGGTTCATTTTTCTTCGAAAACGACCGTGGAAGAAACGTTGCCGTCAACGGCGAACGATATCGAGCCATGATACGCGATTTGTTTCTTTTTTTTTTTGCCCCAATTGGCTAAGTTGAACTTGGTTGACATGTGGTTTCATCCGGGCGGTGCAATATGCCATACTGCTCGTGAAACAATGAATATGTTGAAGAATGAATTTGGTGAACAGCTTATCTCTCGACTTAACCCTGTGAGTTTGGCCCCCAAGATCTTGCGATTTGACGGCTCTTGATTATTTTTTGTGAGGTTATGTCAAGTCGTTAGTCTATGTGGACAAGCCGAACACTATTGAAGCCTTACAGGATAATATAACACGCGTTATTCGTGGAATACAGGCCGAAATGCTCGAAAAAGTGACGAAAAATTGGACCTTCCAAATGGACATTTTGAGACGGAGCTGCGGACAAATTATTTTGAAAATTATTATTTTGAAAAATTATGTGGCAAAGACCAATTTATCGATTTCAATAAATAATTTTAATATATGATGCAAATTTGAGTGTTTTATTCCATTCAAAAAAAAAAAAAAAAAAAAAAAAAAATACGATTAAAAAATCATCCTTTATTGTATATATCTATATATATATGTATATATAATTGCATTTATATATGTATAGGTATACTGTATATCGCAGCGTTTACATATGCAAGTCTTTGAGTATGTCTGCCATAAACTTATGCAATCGCTAGCAATAAAGCCGGAATGTCTTTAAATTTGTTATTGCCTTCATATTTATTATATCTATAATATAAAAATGAATCGCTAAATGTGTTGGTAAGCGCGTAACTCAAGAACGCCTGGACCAATTTGGCTCCAATTTTTTCTCAATTGTTCGTAACTGCCTGGAGAAGGTTTTTACGAAAGAAAATTTTGGGAAAACCCTCCGGAAAAGTCGGAAAATTTAAAAAATCAAAAATTGATTTTTTGTATGGAATTTTGTGTGCAATTGTTCCGGAATGTCTTTTCGAATGGCAAAATAAAAAACTGTTAGTGGAAAACACGAAAAATTCCGGAAAAGCGTGAAAAATTTCAATTTGTTTCGATGAAATTTTGCATTTTATCACATGATTTAATGATTTTGCGCGATATGAAAGTGGAAAATTCGTTGTGAAGCTCGAAAAATTACGAAATTTGTTGCGATAAAATATGTTTTGCGTGAATTTTGGGTGGAGAAGTTAACGAAACAAATAACAGATAGCGCTGTGCTGCGTTCAATGCTGAAACTGAACGCAATTTGACAGCTGCACTTTTCGCATTGTGATTTTCTATTAAACAAATGTGCTATTTTTCTTGCTGCAATTGATTCGAGTTTTGCGTATTATTACACTGAATTCGGATACTCATATATCGCGTATCACATCCGAAATTTAGTGCAATGTTTATCAATTCGATCATTTTTTCAGAAAATAAGTTTGCGTGTAAAAAGTGAGGTTACCTTATTGGATTGCGGGTATTTATTGCGATACATTCATTTCGTAAGTTTTTTTTTTTTTTTTTTTTTTTTTTTT
>JAHXMU010025762.1:0-24875 GCA_019455685.1 Philornis downsi | reverse complement strand
TACAAGAAAATTTTCTATAAGAAAATCTTCTACAAGAAAATTTTCTTGTAGAAGATTTTCTTATAGAAAATTTTCTTGTAGAAGATTTTCTTATAGAAAATTTTCTTGTAGAAGATTTTCTTATAGAAAATTTTCTTGTAGAAGATTTTCTTATAGAAAATTTTCCTATAGAAGATTTTCTGGTAAAAAATTTTCTCTGAAGGTTTCCCTGCAGAAAAATTTCTTGCCCGTAATTTTACTATGGAGAATTTGCTTGTAGAAAATATTTTATAAAAGATATCAAATAAATCTATTATATGAAAATGTGTGAAAAAATACTTATATGGACTGTATTATATTATAATGTTTTAAGAGAAAACTTTTTATTAACCTTTTCTCATAAAATATTTTCCACAAATTTGTTGTTTTTTATAAATCGCCCTCTATATATATATATGTTATATCATACATAAAATCAGAGGATATTTTGATGTAAAAAGTATACGGTTGCTTAACATACTACCTACATATTAGTTGTTTTAACACATCAGAGCATACTAAGAAGTCGTTTGAATCACAAACGACTGCAGTCGCTATAAAATCATTGGAACCAGTTTGTTGTGATTTCAGCTGTTTTATCTCTGATGTTGGAGCTGCTTGCGGTCGGTTGGTGGTAACGCTCTGACTATTAGATTGCTTTGTGTGGATGCGTCATAGTAACCAGCTCATTTGCCGTTGCCTTTGATTGTCGACAGAATTATTGAGAAATGTTTGAAACAAGTACAAAGTCCAATAATTATTCGCCAATAACAAAAAAAAAAACTGTTTCTCTGAAGTGCACCCTTTTAAAGTTAAATTTCTTTGTTTGTAGCCTCTGTATGCCCCCGGCTCTTACAGATTTTGCTGCGGGTTATGATTTTTGCTGTACGAAAGATCGAAGTCGAACTAATAAAAATATAGTTTAGGATCGTCATTGAACCATGATTAAGTGGGGTTGCTAGGGGTCATTTCCATGATTTCTGATTGCCGTTATGGAACTTAAAGTCGCAATTTTTGTTATCATAAAATTGTAACAGTTTGTTTCTTTTTTAATCATTTTATTATAAATGAAATTAATACGCATTTGGGATAACTGGAACATTTGGTCGCGTTTAATATCGCCCGCTTCATTATAGTGTGTTAAGTAGATAGGTTAGCGTTTCATTTGTACTGCAAAAAAAAAAGCCATCGCGTGAACTTTGCTCAATTAGGTTTAATTAATGGCTGTGAGCGTTTTAACAGAACCCCTGCTAAATGGGTAATTTCTCGATAATATCACTCTGCGGGCAATGACATTCAATAGCAATTTTTTACAGTTTATTAAATGATATTATCATATTAAATATGGACATTTTAAGGATGGGACATTTAGCGGTTACTTTTTCTCAATTGAAGTCAGATAAATATGAATCATAATTTTGATGTTTTTATACTGCCTATTGGGATGCATGCAATGGGTAAAATGCAATTTAAGTGAATGGTCATAAATCTAGCCGAACTAACAGCGAGGATATTCAATATCGTCTATACCCTGTTTATAGTAAGAACTGTCAAACTCTTCAAAAAGTAGCCATCAACCGCAAACTCAACCTCTTCATTGTTGGCAAACCTTTTGCCAACCAAACCATTTTTCCAAGTTTAAAAGTAGAAAATAGTTTGAGGGAGCTAAATCTGGCGAATAAGGTGAGTGATGAGGCAATTCGAATTTAAATTAATTCGAAATTAAATTAATCATTGACCATCGCAATGGTGGACGTGTGAACTGGAGCTTTGTCTTTATGAAACAACACTTTCTTTTTCGCCAAATGCAATCTATTTTCTATAATTTCATCACCTAAACGCTGCAATAAATTAGCATAATAATCGCCGTTGTTGGTTTTTCCTTTCTAAGGATAATTAATAGAAATAATACCTTGCGCATCCCAAAAAACAGACGCCATGACCTTGCTTGCAGATGTAACCATCTTGGCCTACTTTGGACACGATTCTCCCATTTCAGTCCATTGTTTTGAATGTTCTTTTGTCTCAGGTGTGAAGTGATGAACTCTTGTCCCATCCATGGTTATAATTCGTTGAAAAGTTCGGCTTTATTGCGGTGAAGCATCGCCAAACAATCTACTGAAACTTCTACACGACGCTGTTTTCACTCTATTTAAAGCAAGCACGGCATCCATCTAGCGCACAGCTTTCTTATCTTCAAATCTTCGGTCAATATATGATGTACTCGTATAGCACTTTTTTAAAATGCCTATCATCCAATCCAATACCATTTTGTGGACACGGTTAAGTCTGGCATACACAGCTCAATTGGTCGACAAGTACGGTGTTTGTCTTGGCAATTCGTACGGCCCCGTTTAAACTCTGCTATTTAATATTTTACAGAAATAAACTAAGCACCAAAGTAAAATCTAGCTCGGCTTTAATATTGGTTGGACTGAGACCTTTCAAGTGAAAATATTGAATTATGTGCATGGCGGTGGCCAATTTTTTCTATGTTTACAAATTCACTAGGATCGTTTACTTAAGATGGCTCAAATAAAAATACTAAACAAGGTAGCGCCTTGAAACTTAAAACATATGTTTTATAAGGTTGCCACTTTTTACCAAAGTATTTTGTTTTTTTTTTTTTTTTTCAAACTGCCGGTACCATCTATACATCAGGTCGGCTTGTTTTGGGACCACCCTTGTAATTTCATTGATTCATATTTGAATCACTCCAGAACCCATGATGTGGTTGTTACGTTGTGTTTGGGATGCCCTCTCTTTGTTGTGATGCTTCTATGAATATACCAATTCCTATATAACTCGCAAATTTAATAATCTGCAAATGTAATGGCTGTAAAATTCTCCGAAGTTAGATATGTACGATAGAAATTACAAGTTACGGGAATGAGTTTACTGAAAATCTTATTAAAGTAATTCTAAATTAAGTTCTAATCGGCAATACTATGGAAATTTCCAGAAACACACAAAGAACATAAAGTAGACTTATATAACTATGGAATCATATTGTTCTGTTCGGTGTACTAGAGAACACACATACAGAATTTTAATTTCCATGGAAATGTCGTTACAATTATTTAAAATAGAAATGGAAAAAAAAAATTAATTACCATTCAATGGAACTGAAACATTAGAGTGAAATTGTAGTCACAATTGGTTTACGTTATTATTATTTTTTTTTTTTTTTGCAAATCTACCAAAATACGAAATTTGTTTCTTCTAGGATAGCTTTTTGTTAGTTAAATCAAATTGTTCAACTCCAAATGAACACATAATGTCAAAAAAGTACCTTGAATTGGAAAACATAACAAAAAATATTTATTATCCATTGAAATTTATCGTATCACCTTCAAAGTATGCCGCCTCAGAAATAATAAACTTTTTGTATAAATTTGCAGCGTTCATAGTACAATTTGAATTATAAGCAAAATCTTATTACTGATTATTTTAGACAAAAAATTTGTCTTAATGAATTGTTTTAACCATAAAGTACACAAATGTGCTATATACGTAAATGAATTGCCAACCTAACTTTATGAATGAAATCATTGTGAATTATCTTAAATCTATAATTTAACATTGTTTCGTGACAAGTTCGTGGAACCAGTATCGGCACTTAATTTTTCTAAGCCTACTGGTGAACACTTCTCTACTCTTAAAATAAAACATCTTGAATTGTAACTAATTCATTTGGTTTTTTTTATCTCAAACTCCATCTTTATAATCCGCAACTTGCATGTAATTTCTTGAGAAATTATATGTAAAAGACAATTTTCTCTTCCCACAGCCAAAGACATTTCCCTAAGTACGAAATCCACTGCTTGAAAGATCTACCTAAATCTCATAATTAGATAATTTCTCAGGCTTCTCCGCCTTCATCGCTCCATCGCTAACTTAGCCATAGTTCTACCCCAGTACAATTTTATTAAAGCCAGGTTATTAATTTTTCGGTTTTAAGAGTAAAATGAAATAAAACACGCATAAAGCTATGATATCGATAAAACTTTTTTTATTTTATTGATTCGACCTTGTCATTATGTACGAAATGGCCGCCTCTGGATTGAGTTAAAGTTGAAGAAAGTTAAAGAAAAAGTTTATTTCAGTATTTATTATATAGAGTGATTTTTTAATCGTAGTTATTTTAAAAATCGAATAAAACACTCAAATTTGCATCACATATTAACATTTATTATTGGAATCGATAAATTTGTCTTTGTCATTTAATTTTTAAAGATAATTTCATGTAAATCTTGTCCTTGTTGTTCATTTAAATCTTGTTATGTTATCCTGTAAGGCTTCAATAGTGTTCGGATTTTTTTATTGTAGATTTCGACCATCTTGGCGATAACTTGACAATAGCTTGACATAGCAAAATGACTCTGTTACATGATGACGCTGGTTTCATACATTAAAACCTACTTAGTAACTTAGTAACCATCGATTCGAAAAACTTATCCCATCAGACATAAGCCGCCCCGATTATCGCTTGCTCTGATCAAGCAAGTACTCATGACCTATCTAAGCAGTGCTTCACATTATAGCGTCTTGAAACTTTAAACATATGTTTTATAAGTTTGTCACTTTTTAGCAAAATAATTTTTTTCAAACTACTGGCACCATCTATACGTCATGTCGGCTAATTTTGAGACCGCTCTCGTATATCGTACCATATGCGATATGGGATATATCAAACAAGATCACTAAATTGGAACGTCAGTTGCAACACTGTGTGATTGGTACGAGTATCACATAAGACATACAGCTTGTAGTGTCTTTATTATACTGTCAGAATTCATGTGCTACAGCTTAGCAACACAAAGTTGTCCATATTCTTGTGAACTTTAATCTTTCCAGTACAGAATGCGAAAACCGATACAAACGATTGGATACGGATCAAAAATGTCAGAAATTTACTGTAACTACACTATTTTGCACTGATATTCCTTAAAATACAGCATGAGAAAACACTGTGATTATAATAAAAGTGCAAGAACATAAGAAATTCTATTTGGATATTCGTAAAAGATTTATCTTTAAACTAGAAATGCATTTTTCTACAATACCAGAAAGTGGCGTTTGGACCAAAATAAAATGTGAGCAACAAAATGTTGGATATGACATTAGTCAGTAATTATTAATTTTCAATTTAAAGCTAACAATTTTCCCAAAATTAAATTATACTAATCATATCATATGAACTTGTGTGAACTTTGAAAGCCTCTTTTAAAGAAATCTAAAAAAAATCTAAAATCATGAGTTTTATGCTTTGTGTTACAGCAGTAATCACTGATGGCCCTTCCATGTTCTGTTCCAAGTTCTCATATTGCCATCGCTCGGGTACATGACAATCTACTTAGCAATGACCATGAAAACTATAAAACAAACTGGGAGATACAAACTTGTTTCTCTTTATTATTCTCGTTTATTGTTTCTTATGTTATTGTTGGTTCTTATCCCTTTTTATATTGTAGTTCTTCTTTGTATTATTTTTTCTTTAGACATTTTTTGTCGTAACTGGTAGTGAACGTTTGTAAAATGCATTTTTTATGAACTACAGTGGTCAGAAAAGACAGCCGAGATATTTTTTACGTTACGCTCAGCTGATTTCCTCATCAGATTGCCTTAAACAGACATTGCATATATCCTACGATGATAGTAATTTGATGAGTTGACTCCTTAGAAAAAATACGCATAAAGACCGTCACAGCGAAATGTCTACTAAATACAAGATGTCGAAATGAGACAAATGAGACTCCATTTTAATGAATGCTCAAAATGAAATTTACAAGCATTAGTTTGGAATTAAATTTGAATATAACGGAGCTGAATAAAATTAAAATTAAAAACTTTGTCTATTGAATGAATTTGGCAGCGATGTCACTTTTTTCCTTAAAGATGGCAGAATATTCCAGATTTTATTATATAGGGTGGTTTTTTCATCATAGTTTTTTTAAAAATCGAATAAACAGTCAAATTTGCATCATACGAAGTGCGATAAAAAAACAACCGTTATTTTCAAAATTTTCAAAAAGTATTTATTTATTCATCAACAACTATCTTGTCCCCTTCAAAGTAATCCCCCTCAAATATAATACATATGTATACACTTATGCCAGTGTTTCCTCTAATCCTCGAAACATTTTTTTTTATCTCCTCAATCGTAGCAAAACGCTTTTATTTCATCGGTGTCTTCAGTTTTGGGAAGAGGAAAAAGTCAGCGGCGACCAAGTCCGGTGAATACGGTGGTTTAGGTATGACTGCGGTTTTGTTTTTTGGCCAAAAACTCACTTGATGTGTGAGCTGGTGCGTTATCATGGTGCAAAATCCATGATTGGTTTTTCCACAATTCTGTGCGTTTCTGGCGAATTGTTTCGCGCAAACGGCGCATAACTTCAGGGTAGTATTCCTTATTGACCACACGACCTTGTGGCAAGAATTCATGATGCACCACGCCATCGCAATCGAAGAAACCAGTGAGCAAAACATTCACATTTGACCCAATTTGACGTGCTTTTTTCGGTATTGGCTCTTCTGAATGCTTCCATTGGGATTATTGGGCTTTGGTTTCAATGTCATAGCCATACATCCATAATTCGTCACCAGTTATGACATTTTTGAGGAAATCTGGATAGTCGTTGACGACGTTCAACAGCTCCTGAGTGATATCCATGCGACGTTGTTTTTGCTCAAAATTTAGCAACTTTGGAACCATCTTCGCTGCCGCACATTTCATGCCTAAAACATTCGTAAAAATTGCTTGGCATGAGCCGAACGATATGTCAATATCATCAGCAACCTCTCTAACAGTGATTCGACGATTATCCAAAATCATTTTCTTCATTGCTCCAATGTTTTTATCGGTTGTTGACGTGCTCGGACGACCAGGACGAGCATCGTCATTGACATCGTCTCGGCCTTCCTTAAACCGGCTATACCACAATTGAACTTGTGCTCTGCTCATAGTAGGCTCGCCAAACGCACCAATCAACATTTCAAATGTCCTTGTACATTTAATTTCATTTTTACACAAAACTTAATACAGTTTCTTTGATCCATTTTTTTTCGAATAATAAAAAATCGAAGAGCACACCAAAGCACGACTAACCTTTTTATCTATCAAAAACAAATTGACAATCCAAAATGGCTGATATTGTCAATATATATAACAGAAATGTGTACCAACATATCAGGAAAAAATTCGAAAATTGAACATACGTAACTTACGCAATTTGAAAATAACGTTTATTCTTTTATTTTTTATTGGAATCGATAAATTGGTCTTTGCCATCTAATTTTTAAAGGTTCGTAAGGTACAATTTTTCGTCACCTTTTTGAGCATTTCGGCCTGTGTTTCACGAATGACGCCCGTTATATTATCCTGTAAGGCTTCAAAAGTATTCGGCTTGTCCACATAGACTAACGACTTGACATAACTCCACAAGAAATGACCGAAGAGCAGTAAATCGCAAGATCTTGGGGGCCAACACACAGGGCCAAATCGAAAGATAAACAGCTCGCCAAATGCATCCCTCAACATATCCATTGTTTCACGAGCAGTGTGGCATGTTGCACCGTCCTGATGAAACAACATGTCAACCAAGTTCAACCAAGTTCAGCCAATTGGGGCAAAAAACCTCCTTGTGGTTGAGTAACACATGCCCAATCGCTTAGAACGGCGATGAATTGACGTTTCACGATCGTCATTAACACTGGTCGCTACGGCTGCAATCGATGGTTTTATGTCCAACAAAGTAAATTTGGTGCAAAATTTGGAGATAACAGCACGAATTGCTGATTCAGCAGGTCGATTATGACGACCATAAAATGATCGTACCAAACGATGCACATTTGTCGCAGAGCACGAATTTTGATAATAAATTTCAACGATTTGCAATCGTTGCTCGTTTGTTAGTTTTTCCATGCTGAAATGGCAGAGTATACTGTACACTTTTCACTTTGACAGATGACGTTTGGACGCCATTACCAACCAGTGCTGCCAACCCCAAAAAACTGAATTCGTAATAAAGCACCCTATATTATATTATTCCCATGAAATAATATTATGGTGTGATAATTTACTTTCTATTGAATCAATTGCTATTGGCTTGCATAAATTATAGCAAAGTTAAAACTTGATAAAAGCTTCAAAAATTCAGCGGATGATTTATCGTTCGGTAAATCAATATTTCCATCATCAACAAATATTCAAGGCAAATACGAGGAAATAAATTTTCCACATTTTGTCTATTGTTAATAATAATTCCAGGAAAGTCAGAAGATTTTGAATACCAGGTGATTCAGAAATTTCTTGAAATCAGTTTATTCCAATATTTTCGCGGCATTTCTGTCATAAAAGGCCCGACAATGTAACAAATGGTTTTATTTGAAAGAAATTCTCTTTCGATATATCCTGAACAAATTTTCAAATTTAAATCTTTGTCATTATTCCATTTGTAAAATATAGAAACAAATTAATCTAACCTACAAATATCGTAAAAATTTATTAAACCGTCCGTCCATCTGTTACAAGCAGGATAGAGGTGTGACCTCTTGAGTTGAGAGGCTGAAATTCGACACAAATATATCATATATTCATCGATAGAACAGGTTAGGAATTGTCTAAAATCGACCAAGTAAAAGAAAAAATGGTTATCATATATTTTGCCATCGTATATACAGGGTAGCGCACTAATTGTAATACAATAAGAAATAAGTATTTTTAATTAATGTATTTCATTTATTTATTATTATTTTTTTATTGTATACAAAATTCAATTTTATTTTATATAATTATTATAATTGGTTTTGAAGAAGATAGACCATAAATGACCTCCATGCTTACTAACGTTTATGTGACACCTGACCAGAAGAATATTCATTGCAGCCTTAGGGGTTGAAGTTGGGATCGCCTCAATTATTGTTTTAATGAAATTTCTTGGTTTCGTTTGATACACCTCTTGCTTAACATAACCCCATGAAAAAAGTCTGATGCAGTAGGTGATCATGAGGGCCAGCGTAAAGTGAAGTTTCTGGATTTTAATTTGTTAGGGAATTTTTGTTAGAGCTCTGCCATAACCGGTGTGTCTGTGTGTGCGATTAATCCGTCTTACTGGAACCAAATGCTGTTGAAACTGATACACCTTCGGCTCATTTTTGGATAAAACAAAATTCCTTCAACATCTTTCAATAATGGGGGAAACAAATATTAAGTTTTGTGTTTATAGCGCGTTTCGTGCGCCATCCTGTATACGAGTATGTAATCGATGGTGGCACAATGGTTAGCACACTATCGCTCGCATAATTGCGATTTCAAGCCTGCATACAGCCTCTTATCATTGTTTGAGTGGCGATTACCTGGGTGTGTCTCATGAACACTTCAACTAGTCGAGTAATCGACGAGTCTGTTAAATGTTCATGAATATGTAACGTTCGCAAGCGACGTTAAACTGTAGGTCTCATTGACCAAAAGCTCTCTGAATGTGAGAAGCTATCCCATGCCTCACTCATGAGATGCAGGGGAATTTGTTTTTTTCATGTACGGGGAAGAACCATCCAATCATATAATTCTTTAAGGAATAATAGGAACCGCCAACCTGACCAAATAATAAAAGGGCGTTTCGAAAATCGTGCAAAATTGTCCGATTAGGGAAAAACTTATTAGTGCCGTAACTGAATCTAGTAGGAAAAAAGTTGTTCACTCGTAGAATAAACTTTTTCAAATTCCTTGTGCCAAAAAAACTTATAAATGCAGTAATTGAATCTAGTAGAAAAAACATTGTTCATGCGAAGATAAAATCTTTTGAAATCCTTTGTACCTTTTCCGATTTTCTATAATATTTTGGCAATTTATTCGTGAGATGCATGAGATTCAGGGAAGAACCATCCAACTCATAACCGCCAACCTGACAAAATAATAAAAGGGCGTTTCGAAAATCGTACAAAATCGCCCGATTAGGAAAAAACTTATTGAATCCGGTTGGAAAAAATTTGTTTATACGAGGTCTAAATCTTTTGAAGTCTTTTGTGACTTTCCAATTTTCCACAATATTTTGACAATGCATTCGTTAGCTAAAGCAACATAAGGAGATATTTGACGAAAGTGGGAGAAACAACTCCAATTTATGAACAAAAAATACGGCTTTTGGCTGTAAAAATAAGATAAGACGAAGAAATCGGTAACTTGTTAAAAAATTGTGAAATATCATTCACATTTTTATTATCTGCTTGACATATTTTTGCAGTCAGAATAATGTGCCGTATGTGCTTCTGCAGTCAGTTATGAGGATATATGAGGTCCTTATAACTTACAACTAAAGTTCACGAGATTGAAAAGGGTGCCACAACAAGTGTGCAAGATTTAAATGACTGATGCAGCAATTGAATTGTTTCTCTGGTTGTATGACATGTGACGCCGTCTTGTTGAAACCACATACCCTCCACATTCATTTCTTCAATTCTAGGCACGAAAAAACTGGTTATCATTTCACGATACCGAACACCATTGACTGCTCGCGCTTGACATGCCTCATTTTCAATAAAAAAATGTTCAAAGATTCCCCCAACCCAAAATCCACACCACACAGTGACACGTTGAGTATGCATTTGCTTCTCGTGAATCACTCGAAGATTTTCCTCACCCCAAATGCGACAATCCTGCCTATTGACGAAGCCATCAAGATGGAAATGGGCCTCGTCACTGAAGATGATTTTATCGGCAAAATCAGCATTTTCATGTTGTCCCTCCAATACCCAATTAACGAACTCCCTTCGCTGTCCATGGTCAGCTGGCTTCAGATCCTGAGTCAATTGAACTTTGTATGCATGAGCTCGGTGTCGAATTGAGGTGGATGGAGTTTGTGCGACATCGTCACGTACAGCTGCGACATTTTCGATCGACTTGGTCGAAGACGCGTTGTTGTCTTTACATCAATAACAGACCCAGTTTTGGCAAATTTATCCATTAATCTCTTTACAGTTGACTCCTTTGGAGCATTATTGTGACCCCGAATTGATCGCATTTTGCGAACTGTAGCCGCAAAGCTTTCACCAGTTTGGTAAAACAATTTCATAATGAGAATGCGTTGTTCATTCATGTACCGCTCCATTTTTACTAACCTCGTACCTTCTAGTGGCAAACAATAACAATTGTTGAAATGTCAAACAATGACACTTCGAATGGCGCCAAATTTAAATCTTGCGTTCTTGTTCGGGACACCCTTTACATCACACACTAAACACTTTCCCAGTAACTTACCCCATACATTTTACATCTATGGGTTCAGTAATTTTAGAGATCGCCTATTAACACAACTTTGCAAACCACTGTACGATGTCAGAAAACACTTTATATTGCCGTAGAAGAAAACAACATTAAAACATTGCAACTTAAATCCTTTCCAGATTTTACTGGACAATAACTCTTCATTTCCATATTTTTTACTTTTTCTTTGTCCTCTACCGGGTCTCCATAATTTTAATGTTTAACACCAAAATAAATGACGACTCAGAAACCCAGAAGCAAAAACTCTCAACAAAATCAGATTCGTCTTTGCAATCCCCTTTGTAACTCATATATGTATATTCGTTTATACACTCGGCCGTATGTTCATTGTTGTTTGGGTTGTGAGCTGTGAGGCAACTGCGCATGTGCTGACCTCCAATGTTGAATGTTGTCTTTGTCGCCAGTGTTCATCATGACAAAGTTGTTCCAGTTCTTGTCTTTGTCTTTTTACAACTTTAATTACACTTGAAAAGCAGACTCTTGTGTATTTTAATTGAATTAAAAATTACATTTTTGCTTATAATTAAAAAAGAAAGTTTCATAAAGATAAAAAAGACCTGAGCAAAGGTCTGGGTACACATTTACACTCGTCCTTGCTCACCAGGAAGAAAGAGCAATGGAAATAACAACAGTATTTGGTATTCTTTGCTATCACATTTAGAATTAAGAGAATTATTTGTTCTCTGGTGCCTAAAATAATTAGGTGCTGCAGAAAGGTGGTGTTGAATGTGAACAAGGGTGTTGTAATGTATGGAAGCCATATAATCACATTTTCAAAGCATGAAAGGAAAAATTTATTTTCTGGATATGGATATTTAGTCATTTTATAAATTACTTTATTAGGATTTTTTTTTCTATTTACGTAAAAATAATGATATTGTTGTCCTTTGGCACGAAATGAATTTTGACGAAAGTGTCTTTTGAATGACATGAATCATGTAAATCATACATCTGTAGTCCCAAGATAAAGCGACTTCAGTCGATTGAGGACAACGTCGACTATTTGTTTACAAGTTATAGCAATTTTTCAAAAAAGGCCGATTTTAGAAAAATTACGTTAATTCTCTAGATATTGGTTGGTATGAGTAAGAACTTATTTTTTATTTTTATTATTGTTAATATCCTCAAAACATATATTCTCATCTAATCGAGATTCCAAAATTCCGTATATTTGGAAGCTAGAATAAATTTTCGTACAGGGTGGCGCACCAATTGTGCTACAATAAGAAATTCCAATAACTCTTTTTATTAATTTTTTTTTATCGTACAAAAAAATGTAATTCTATTTTATACAACTATTTGTTTTGAAAATGGTAGACCGTAAATGATCTTCATACTCATTCACGCATATGCGACAACTGATCAGAAAATTATTCATTGCAGCCTTAACGGTTGAAGAGGGGATTGCCTCAATTACTACTTCATATCAGCCAAATTACTTTGGTTTCGTTTTGTACACCTCTTGCTTGACTTAACCCCATAAACAAAAAGTCTGGTGTACTTAGATAAGGTGCCTTTTGGGGGCGAGTTTCTGGATATTAATTTGCCTGGGAATTTTCGTTGGAGCTCTGTCATAACCGATCTGGCTATGTGTGAAGTTACTCCATCTTGCTGGAACCAAATGCTATTGAAACGAACACATCTTCGGCGCAGATGTGGTTTTTGGTTTTTTGGTTTGGGAAAAGAAAACACAAAAAAGGGATACTTTTCGAGGTTTTTCTAATAAATTTTGCTCTCGAATAAAGTACTACGTACTTTTCACGAAGAAAATATTCCACGAGACATTGTTTGCTTGTGAAAAAATTTAGCGACATTGCCAGATTTTCGGATATTGGTTTGCAACACTGAAATCGAAACATTTGATGTTCATAATATGTTCGATAATACATCCGTAGAATTGTTAACTTTCGTCTTTCTTTATTAATATTTCATTTTCGGGTTTATAAATGCATTATTGAAGACTTTGCATGGTAAAAATATACATTATTCCAACTTCAGTGTTAGAAATCAACAAAAAAGAAGTTGGCGTTGCCATTTAAGAAAAATGTCCCCCAGACAATACATAGTACTGTCCCGTTAGAAAAGACAAATATCTTTAAATTCCAAGACCAAATTTTATTTATGTAGTTTAAACGTCATAAGCTAGCATAATGCCAGCTTTAGAGAATAAAATTTGACATTTCTATGCTCTAATCATGTCATAGCATAATTTAATAACATTCTCATTTTCATACCCCATTCGTGGCTACATATTTTTCGTATCGCCCTCGTGCATCTGCCAGAAGTAATATAAGTATTTAATCCAAACCAAAGGTAAACAATAAAAGCTACCGTTCCTCCTTAAACAACAAATGTACTCATCTCGCTTGTTTCTATAAATTGGACGGATAAAGCTAATACGCTGTTTCATACTTGAAAACAGCACTAATATAAATGTCTATAATGCGAAAATTGAAATAAATTGCGTAGTAATTTCGCCCGAGTGCAAACGGTGGGGAATACGTAAAAGAGATCATCAGCATCAGTGGATGTATTTACACTTTGTTTACCCTCATCAAACTCGGTCAAAAGCAACCAATCACCCAAAAAGCAATAACCTTAAGGTAACACAGTATGAAAGCGGATACGAAATGCGCAATATATTTATCATAGAATTAGGGTTTCCCAAAAGTAACGCGGAAAATTGTGACTTTAATTAACTTGGAAAAGGAACAGGAATATTTGAGATACTCATGCATATTTCACACTGGGGTATTTTGCAGGAAATCCGGACCAAAATCAAAAACAATAAAGAGGTGGATTGTCGAATACCTATATAAAGAGTGTCCCAACAAGAACGCAATATTTAAATGACTGATGCATCAATTGAATTGTTTCTCTGACTGTATGAAATGTGGCGCCGTCTTGTTGAAACCCCATTCCCTCCACATTCATTTCTTCAATTCTAGGTACGAAAAAACTGGTTATCATTTCACGATACCGAACATCATTGACTGTTTGAGCTTGACATGCCTCATTTTCATAAAAAGCGGTCCAATGGTTCCTCCAGCCCAAAATCTACGCCACACAGTGGCACGTTGAGTATGCATTTGCTTCTCGTGAATCACTCGAGGATTTTCCTCATCCCAAATGCAACTATTCTGTCTATTTACGAAGCCATCAAGATGGAAATGGGCCTCGTCACTGGAGATGATTTTATCGGCAAAATCAGCATTTTCATGTTGCCTATCCAATACCCAATTAACGAACTCTCTTTGCTGTCCATGGTCAGCTGGCTTTAGTTCCTAAGTCAATTGAACTTTGTATGCATGGAGATAGAAATCTTTCGTCAAAATTTGGTACATAGTGAATTTGGAGACATCAATTTGCTGAGCTCGGTGTCGAATTGAGGTGGATGGAGCTTAAGCGACATCATCACGTACAGCTGCGACGTTTTCGGTCGATCGACCTGGTCGAAGGCGCGTTGTTGTCTTTACATCACTAACAGACCCAGTTTTGTCAAATTTATCCATTAATCTCTTTATAGTTGACTCTTTTGGAGCATTATTGTGACCCCAAATTGATCGCAATTTGCGAACTGTAGCCTCAAAACTTTCACCATTATGGTAAAACAATTTCACAATGAGAACGCGTTGTTCATTCGTGTAGCGCTCCATTTTTATTAACCTCGTACCTTCTACTAGCAAACAATAGCAATTGTTCAAATGTCAAACAATGACAATTCGAATGGCGCCAAATTAAAATCTTGCGTTCTTGTTGGGACACCCTTTATAACAACTGTAAATGCCTCACAAACTACGTGGTAATTTTTTTTTTCTTTTTTAGTAAAACCTTGCACATACAAAATATAATATTTCAATTAAGTAAGTTTTTAGCTTTGCTCAATTTATAAGGTGTAATAAAAAGAAATCCTATATTTGTATATTTAGCATAATCAGAATGATCCATTTTGAGTGATAGTTTGTTGTCATCTGGAAAGCAAATCAATTATGCCTCTGTCATATAAAGACCATTGTCCATATCAGCGAAAAACTGGGACAGACGACTTTCAAAAGCTTCCTTGAGCCGAAAAATCACTTGCCAGTGTTCCGTCATGACGGATACAATTTACGAGACGTCGGGTCTTGATAGCGACAGCAGTGTGTGTGAACGTTGCAGATCTAGGCGAGACCACATCTGTCTGGATTAATTACAGCCTTGGACAGACTCACACCTACGATTTGCAACTAAATATGCTCTATCCAGCTACCTTGCATGGTTACAAAATTTCTTCATTTAGCAAATATCCTACGAACAAAAACAATATTAGCCTTACCGGTAAAATGAGCTGGAGTGTCAAATTCATGCACTTTAGAGAGTTTTGGGTTCCCAAATTGCAACGGTGTTACAATAAAATACACATTTTTCACATTTTGTTACAAATTCAAAATTACATTGATAATTTGATTTTCTACGGTTAAATTATGTTAAAAACATTCATTTATATAACTTTGTTTTATTTTTGTGAAGTGTTTTGTATTTATTTTATATGTTATTAATGCTTCTGATAGCAAATTTGAAATCTGCGACCTACACAGCCAATTTGCTGCATTTGTTGAATTTTTGAATAGATTTTAACACCAAATACTCCTGTATGCAGTTATTCAATACAATTTATAGAGACCCGTCGAAATGCAAATACCGGATATTCATGCTAGTTCTGCAGGATATTAGACCGACAACATTTTAGAATTATTTTCCTACTAGTTATGATGCAAATGGAAATTGCAAATTGTGTTGCAGTGCAGCTAATAACATTCGTACAGTGTTTCCAATAAGAATAAAGTGAATGCAATTTAGTCAGAGGAAAAACAAGGGCATTGACCTTGTAAAGAATGAATAAAAGATGTCTAAATTACGTGGAACTGAATGTCTCCTAGAATACAAACATGTTCTGTTAATTGTCTGTTGGTAACAACTACAATACATCCTTTGTCCTTTTAGTTTGCCTTACCAAGAACATTGAACATTGTGTTTCGTTTGATGGTCAATGACTTGAGCGTTTGTTTCCCATGCATGTTATGATGCTCTGAAGGATCCTTTGTTTGCAATGCAATGACAATGACTCATTCGGATACTGTTGCTGCGGCCTTAACTTGATTGCACCGACTACAAGTTTATTTAATGTACAAATTGTTGTTAGCAAAATGCACCAGACAAATACAATGCTAACAAATTACATATTCAAGTGATTTATTTCGAAATGAATGAACTGCAAATTACCCGGTGGTAATCGCAAGCATCCATTATATGGTCGAGAGAATTTCTGTCACTACATGTATCTGGCTGGTGCTGAAGCTGTTAACATTCATTCCTATGCCAATTTGTGTACAAGGTCTGAGGATGACATTCAGTGAGTGGAAAATGTTATGGTCGCCAGGCCGAACTATTCCATGTCTCCTTTGGGTTAAAGGTTACGACGCTGTTGCTGATGTAGTTTGTGGTATTTTCATTGCCAACAATTGTGTCGGTTTTACTGTTATTTCACACCTGTTAAAATGGTCGGAAGATTTGCTATTGAATGCAATTAAGACAATGCATTGACCTTTTAATAGTGTCCTCCGGACGAGATGCCTTGTTCATTTTCCTTGGCATTAGCAAATGTAGCTAGAAGGTTGGCAATGCTCGAGGCTGATGTTGCGATGTAAAGTGAGATGCTTAACATTTCTTTGTTATGTATTTAAATTGAAAGCTCTCAGAATTGCAATTTATGTCAAAGTTAACTTATCGATGCTGGGGCAGAACAAAAAGTTGTTAGAAATGAACTGTACATCACATTTGTCTAATTTGATTAATTTGTATTTCTTAGCATTGCACAGGGTTATCCATTCTTTGGTTTCAAAAGTAAAATTCAATAAAACACACATAAAGCTATGATTTCGATGAACCTTTTATTGCATTAAAATGCGTGAACCTTGCCATTATGAAATACAATGCCATTTAAATGACTGCATCTGGATTAATTGCAGCAGTAGATCCATCTGAGGTAGTTTTCGACCACTTTTTCGCACATTTTTTAGCGATACGTTTGGGGATTATTCGCGTAAACACGGGCTTTGAAGTAGCCCAGAAAAAAAAACGTCTCATGATGTCAATCGCATGATCTTGGTAGCCAGTTGACGTCACCAGAACGCGAAATTACGCTTTCTGAAAACTTCTCATGCAATAAAGTCTAAATCGGTCGTGTTGAATCACAACTTTTGTGGTAAGATTTAACTTCGTTTGTTGTACGATCCATATTCGTACATGGCAACATTTCACTAAATAAATAACATTTCAGATGGCAGGTATTTAACAGCTAACAGCCTTGCCAGACCAGCCGTTTTGAAATCACTAAATGGATAACCCAGTGTTATTTCAGGCATACAATTGATACAATATTTCTGTAACTTTTTAAGTCGGCGGAATAATGTGATTTGTCAGAGGTAGAAAATAAGCCTCTGTATCGTTCCTTAGGTGTTTTTTGAAAATAATCTGGCGAATCGGGCGAATATGCTGAATAAGAAAGCAATTCTTAGAGAAACTCATCGAAATTCAGATTCGAGGCCGAGGGACTGCTAATCCTTACAGTTTCTTCTTGGTAAAATGTTGATGTATATCCTTCAAAATAGTTCTGAACCAATCCCATAAGTCTGCTTAATGACCGCCATTGATGGTTTGTTTCGACAGAAGGCCACAGCTAGGAAGTACGTCGTGTGGGTATCAAAAATATGTAGGCCATCATCCTTATGGCAGATTTCATGGTCTCCACACTCTGCGGGCTTAATTCACTCGATTGTCCAGTTCCTTCTAAGTGTGTAGCATTGCAACAATAATTTGTACGCAATAATAAATCTACACTTTGTTTTGATTTCGTCATATTGTCGCGTTTGTGATCTACAGAGAGCAAATGCGTTCGTCATCTCGTCGGCACTTTTTTTTGATACCCATTATTTAATAAAATTAATTTTATCTATTTTAATTTGATAAAAATTGGAACTATAGATTTTGATTGCACGTTTTATTAGCTCTTAGACCGGCGTTGCAGCCTCAACTGAATGTTCCTATAGTGGAGGCGTCGCAAGTGAATGTACGGCCACGATTACATTCATTTATGATTATCGAATTAAAATAATTTCACAATTTTGACAATGACTATGTAACGTGGTTCAAAGTACGCAGCGTGGGTGTTGGAGTTAAATTCTTTTATTTGTTCAAAAAATTCGAGTTGTATTCTTTTATTTGTTCAAAAAATACGGTCAATTTTAAAATTTCGCGGGCTACGTACATTCGACTTTCTAATCGCCGAACACGCAAAACAATTGTTTTATTTATGATTCTCACAAACAAACTAAACATTCTATATGGATAAAATCGTCAACATGTCTTCGAGATGATTGTTCCGACATAAAAAAAAATAATAATCAAAAGTCGAATGTACGTAGCCCGCGAAATTTGAAAATTCAACTTATTTTTTGAACACACCTCGTATACATATACGTAAAGTGGGATCGCTCCACAACGACTAAATATTTGAGTCAAATTTGCGTCGCTTTGTTCGATAACTTGTTGCCATTTTGTAGGTAATTCCATTGAATTGGCAAAAAAAAAGAAAGCTCTGGGGCGGTTGAATTTTCCACCAACAAAGTCAGTCGCCATAAACAGGAACAGGTGGTAATCACTTGTTACCAAGCCAGGGCTATAAGGTAGAAGTATAAAAACCTAACTCTGGCGAGCCACTATCAATGATGGGGTGGCCTATCGTTATCCTGATGCAACACAATTCCTTTCCTGTTGGCCAAATTAGACCACTTCTGGGCGATTATTTCCTTCAAACAGTTCAATTGCTCACAGCATAGGTTCGAGTTAAGTGTACGGCATTTGAGGAATAGCTTAAAATAGATGATTCCCTGCCAATTTTTTTAAATACGCAGCAAAACCTTCTCGACCGTCAATCCTGACGTCTTTGGCATCGAAGTCACTGGAACGGAATCGACGAAACCACAACAGCCAGTGAAATTTATTACGTATATTATGGGATAATTTGAGTGAATTGCGGCTAAAACTGTGTGACGGGGTTTTGCTTCAGGCTGAGGTCATCTCTGCCGCCTCCAGATTCATCATACAGAGTCATAAAACCTCTCGAAATAATAACACAGTAGATTTTCCCAGAGCAGTATCACAGTAGGAGTTTCTTAACTGATACTTAAGCAAATAACAGTTTGCTGGAATAACAGGTACCATAAGCTATACGATATCACTTATATTGCTCCTTTGCGGTGATGATAATTCTGTATGATATCTGACAGCAGGATTGGGAGTTTAAGGATATCTGTGAGCTAATATCTTATATGTAATCAATAACTTAATAGTGCCATTAACAAATTTCGATTACGGTCAGGCCTTGTTGGTGCTATTGGTCAAATGTAGTTGTAGGCACAAATATTAGACAGCTCCTATCTTAGTTAAATTCTCGTGATTGGGTTACTCATGGATTTCGTATCTCAGTCTTCGTCTTGTTCTTGTGGAATCGAACATCTTTTTATCTACTTCCTCATGACATCGGTTTCTTGCGAGTTCATGTTCTATTCAGGGCAGTTTTGTTCCTTATATAGATTTTTATGTAAAAATATAATAATTTTGAAGTGTTTAGATAATTCTTTTATAATAACAATTGGGTGTAAAACACCAAAAGTTGGAAAACATTTTTTTCTTTTTCAACATAATCTTCTACATGCACTTTTTCAATACCTTCTATATACTGTTTATAGTAAGAACTATCAAACTTTTTAAACTAGTCATCAACCGCAGTCCCCAATTTTTCATTTTTGGAAAATCTTTTTTTTTCCATCGAGCCATTTTCCAAAGTTTGGAAATAAAAAAAAAATCCGAAGGAGCTAAACCTGACGAATAAGCTGCGTGATGAAGCAATTCGTATTTTAGTTCATTAATTTCGGCAATCGCTATAGTGGATGTGTGAACTGGAGTATTGTTTTGATGAAATAATGCTCTCTTTTTCGCCAAATGCGGCCTTTTTCTATAATTTCATCACCTAAACGCTGGAATAAATTAGCATAAAATTCGCCGTTGATGGATTTTCCTTTCTGAAGATACTCAACAGAAATAATCCCATGCGCATCATAAAAAAAAGACGCGATGATCTTGTCTGACGTTGAAACCGTCTTCGCCTTCTTTGGGCACGATTCTCCCATTCCAGTCCACTGCTTTGAGTGTTCCTTTGCCTCAGGTATAAGGTGGCGGACCCATGCCTCATCCATGGTTATTAGTTGGCGCAAAAATTCCGTCTTATTGTGGTTAAACATCGACAAACAATCTACTAAAACATCTTCATGACGCTGTTTTTGCTCTATTGAAAGCAAGCGCGGCCACAGCTTTCTCATCTATAAAATTTTCGATCAATATACTATATATATCACTTTTTGAAGCGCCTACAATTTCAGCTAGCTAACGCACCTTCAGCCGACGATCATGCAATACAATTTTGTAGATTTTCTTATCTGCGGAGACCTCAACTGGTCGACCAATACGGTTGACCAATTAAACTCTGCTATCCGATATTTTATAGTCGTAAACGAAGCAGCAGACTTTCCCAGAGTAGAATCTATCTTGGCTTTAATATTGGTTAGACTGAGACCTTTCAATTAGAAATGTCAAATTACATTTCCATGTTTGCAAATTCACTGTGATCGTTTACTTTTAATGGCCCAAATAAAAATACTAAACAACTTGGCGCTTTGAAACTTAAAACATATGTTTTATAAGGTGGCCACTTTTCGCCAAAATAATTTTGTTCAAGCTACTGGCACCATCTATATGTCAATTCGACTAGTTTTGGGACCGCTGTTGTAATATGTATTTTCTCCATAAAAATGTATATTTTTTTTATTACTTTGTCGTAAGAATAAAATGGTTTAACAGGTTTTTGGTTGATCAGAACAGATTTCAAAGTAAAAGTAATTTTTCGAATAACTCAAAATCCGGTTTTCTTAAGAAGGCAGATAGTTAAACACTCCAGACACAACACAACAATATTGCGCATTTTGTTTAAAATATTTGACAGTATGTTCTTGTCACATATAATTAATTTTATTATATTATAAGATATAACTCTATTGACGCACCGGTCTCCACACAAATTACAATTTAAATTCTTAACAATTTTATGCTCACGAAGCCACTTTTTATTGTTATCAGTTAGATAGATAATTTTAAAAGTTGTATGGGATAATTGTTGAAAAAACAGGCAATATTGTTTTGAAATGGCCATTAAAATAATTATAAAATGTGTGATGTCGTCCCGTAAAAATATTAGGCAAAGTATTCTTTTTAGTATTTAAGAAAATCAAGAACGAATTCATTCTTAAACTTTCAAGCGAAAACACTCGCGCGTGGTTCTTTCTTAACTAAAGCTATACAAAAATTAGAAAATACAATAAAAATATGAGATTTTGGTTGAAATAAATGATTTGTGTAAAAAGGGAATATTGGAATAAAGTTCCGAAATTAAGTGAATAAATGATTAAATCATCTGAATTTAGGAAATTTATGGGGAAGTGATATGTAATAATTAGTTTTTGAAATCTATGCTGCGAATAGTACTAATTTACCCTTAATAAGTGACACTGCACCAGCTTCTATACATAATATATATAAATAAATAAAAGTGCTAACCCTTAAATGTAGAACAAGTATTGTAAAATTCTAGTGAACTTAATGAAACTGTTTGGTACATTGATGAGAAAACTTTGTGAATTTTTTAGTGCTAAAAACATTACATCATGTGCCAGTACTAAGGAAGTAATTTTGTATAGCATTGCTGGGCATAAATACTAACCTCATAGCATCTGTCAATCCATCAGTTTACCATTTTTTCACATGAACAGACCACTGGCCTTTACAATTGTTACGAACCTCAATTCTGCAATGCATGCCGCATTCTCTCCCTCTCACACTATACGACTAAGGTTTATCCCACTAAGGTTTATCTGCGAGTTTTGCGCCAGATCCTCGAAATATCGAATACGCAAAATATTAAAGTTACATGTGCTATTACATATAAAACATTGAAAATCCAATTCATTTATAATTTTGGAATTTTTCTTCGGATTAAAATTAATTGAATTAGTAAATGGAAAAATTTTTTTAGCGGGATTTGAACAAATCAAATTTTGTACATGCTAACAACTGAAACACTCACACAGTTAGCAAAAACTAATTTAATAATCCTCTAAAGGTTGACTAGTTTATTTCACGAGCACATAAACTTTATTACATATTTTGTACATATAGTATTTAAACTTTGATATAAAAAGCAAACATTTTTTAATATAATTTTTGTTTGGAATGGTTTATTAGAAAAAGCTACTTGGCCGCAAGTTTTTCTGAGTAATAGAATAAGTTTGCTAAAAATAATTAATTCCATTTCTTTGTTATGATTTAAATGATTCGATTACCAACAACAAGTGGTACAAAAAAGAATTCCACGTTTCTTCTCCAACATGTGTCATCAATATCTGAAACGTTCACCAAAAGCTGGCTCAAACAACTATACTTTAAAAGGCTGCAAGTTTTTCTGAGTAATAGAATAAGTTTGCTGAAAATAATTAATTCCATTTCTTTGTTATGATTTAAATGATTCGATTACCAACAATAAGTGGTGCAAGAAAAAAGAATTCCAAATATTTTAGTTTTCTACATTTCTTCTCCAACATGTGTCACCAATATTTGATACGTTATCCAAAAGCTGGCTCAAACAGCTATATTTTGAATGCTCTGTTCTGCGGCATCAATGTAACAACACAACTTCTGTGAACTCGCTTGATCGAATTGATATCAGTGTACAGCTGATACAGCTCAAGATCTATATCCTTTACCGATGACAGGTACATACACGCATCATTTTTCCCTCAAACGCTATCAAGACTGCTTTATCTCAGGATATTTATTAGTATTAGAAAACAACTATTACTGGAATTTTCTACAGCTCAATTTTGTTTATAAAAAAGGAAATTTGACATTAAAATGGCTAACTCAATCCAAAACGGAACCTGTTCACATAAATTGCTCAGTTCACATTGTCCATTTTATTGACGGTGAAATTTTCTAGTTTTTAACTTTCACGCAACGTCTCAAGAGAGTAGATTTGATGAGCAACAGGATCTTTTTTCCTCGTTTACCGCTAAACCCATTTTTCATTTTTCCTTTTCAAATTTTGAGGAAGCTGCAGTGACACCAGCATATGCAAGTAACATATAGTTTTTTATTGAAAATTGTGTCAGTTATATCTACTGCAATTTCTGGCATTACAATCTCCACTGAAAAGCTTAGACAATAAACTGTTGCCCTGCCTAAAGTTTCGTTTGATATGAAAAGCTTAGTAAAACATTTTGTACATCTTCATAACAAAAATATATCAGCTTTACAGAAACTCCAAACTCGGTCTTGGCTTCTAACAATTTTTCCTATTTCAGCAAGGATTTATAGTCGACGAAAAGGTGCTGATATTTTTTTCTGGTTCTTTTCCAAGATTTGACTATGTGGTCAGTTTTCGATGCGTCAAGTCCAGCGCCACACTGTAGGCCAGGTTTTAATCTCTATAAAGGGTGGCTCATAAGTAACGTTAACGCTGACTATATTGAATGCATTCTTGTTCATCATTTGGTCTTAACTCGTGAACCAATTGCATCTTATAAGGGGAAAGATGTAACGTATGTAAAATTCCTTGCAAAGACCGCCTAGACATCTTTAACTGCTAAGAAAATCGCCTGGTGGAAGTTTTGGGGTGTTCCTCAATTCTTGCTTGCATTCGAGCGATGGTCACTTCATTTCGAACTTCTGGAAGACCTCCAGCACGCGGTAGGTTACAGACAGCCCCTTGTTGCGCAAAACGCTGAACCAATCGGTAAAATGTTGGAGTGCTAGGAGCATTTCGAACATTAAAGAAATTTCGATATGATCTGAATAATCGAATGCTGACTTTCAAAGTGAAATTGAACAACTTTGGTTCTCTGTTCTGTGCTGAGCCTTTCCATTATAAATTTCCCATGTATTATTTAGTTAATTCTGTAAAGAGACGAAAAAGAAGACAAACAAAAAATATATTCACTGATCAAATCTTAACGTTGCTTATGCGCCACCCTATACAATACACTCGTCAAGCAATTGTATGTGAGGGGTAGAAGACCGACCCCTTAACAGTTTGCACACTTACTTGCATCGCCCCAGGAACACAGGACATGATGTGCCAAAATTCCTATTATTGGACAGCCAAACGATGATTAATCAAATCATGCTTGGAAGTTGATCTATCCTCATTATCAGTTCAGTGCGACCGATCTTGAAAAACGCTGCTGATAATCTATCGGCGCCAGCAGCTTTGTTGCTCTGAAATATAAACACTGTCCATTATTAGGACATCATGGACAGTGTTTATAGAACTAGGCTGTGGCTGTGGCTCGGACGTATGCACCTTTGCCATTTCTAACTGTTCCCGTGTTATGCTACGTACACTTTGTTTAATCTCAGGCTTATATGA
>JAHXMU010025761.1:30134-55750 GCA_019455685.1 Philornis downsi | reverse complement strand
TGTCAAAAGTTATGGCGTTGCCAGATGGGTCCGTCGAATATGGGCAAGCCTGTAGGTACTTTCTATAAAAAACCAGATAGCCATGCACTGAATTAAAAGGACACCTTACATTTCGTAGGGTCGAAGTATATACAACCTCTGTCGTGAACTGCAGTCCGCAGTGTGCTATGCTATGTAGGTATATGCTTCATTTGGTCCTTGACTATTTGTAGTTTTTATACTCGTAAATAAAATGACGAATTTAGCAAGTCGGTCATCGTAAAAAGGAGGGTAAATAAAAGCTTAAATCCGACTATCCGGCTATCAAAAATTACATCTTCGGATCATACTATGTCCTTTAAAAATGTTTTTTTTAATACTTCGAAGGAATACGCTTTGCTTTAATTATTAGGAGTCACAAATGAAAATAAAACCATTTTTTCACTATGGCGGAAGTGGTTCAAAATTGCCTCGTTTTAAGTGACAAATATACATGCATCTATAGAAGTGATGAAAATGTGATTTTTTTTAATGACTTAGACTTTTTTGCTGAGTATACATATGGTGGCTTTAAGGTTTGCCAAAAATTAAAAAAACTCTAAAATAAAAATCCGCTAAAATAAAAAATCGCTAAAATGAAAAATTGCTAAAATGAAAAAAATCGCTAAAATAAAAATCCGCTAAAATAAAAAAATCGTTAAAACAGAAAAATCTATAAAAGTCATATCACGACTACTAATTATGACATTTTCCCCTCTTGACACTCCTTAACCGTGTGGTAGCATTTTGATTTTAGCGACTTTTTTTATAATTTCCTAAATGCCTTAAGCATTTAAGGATAGTAAAAAATTATGATCTTATGGCGATTGATCTCTTTTTGAGATATACATGTATTTCGATGAAAAATTTTTGGCACCATGTGAAGGATGATCTTAGAAATCCTAAAAAGGAAGTCGTTTTCATATTTGGTATGTTAAAAATATCCGCTAATCGAGATCTAGAAGTGCTAAAAAATGATGATCTTAGAGACCCTTTACTCATTGAATAAATTGTCCTATCTTGGACAGTAGACATTCGACAACCGGTAAAAAAGGAGCAAACAGGAAAGTTAAAATTATTGATCATGGATTTTAACGAAATTTTAAGTGTATTCAGCTATCTATGCTCAGTGAAGAAATTGTCTGCAACACTGGACATTCGACATAAAATTTCAGTGTCGAATAGATCGACCAAATGGAAGTGACGGTAATAAAGTATTCGGTTTTGTTTACATCTGTATGTAGGCAACAACAGTTGACTGTTTTTTTTTCAATATTTCACGCTCGAAAGCATTCAAATATGAATATTTTCACGCAATGATCTATTTCAAATTATTAGTATGCGCAATGCTATCCTGTTCACTATTTGTTATCTAATTTTATCTCCCAATAAGAGGAAATTTCGTCTGCATCATAATGTATTTTAAGAATGTTAAGAAGTTATCTGTAGCTTTTTCGACTGGACGGAGATCAATGAGGCAATCAGTCATCAGTCACACGCCTATTATGTATGTAAAGATAAATGCCAAACAATTAGTTTTTGCTCTTAACAAAACAAAACGATTTAATTGATCTTCCTAATCTCTTCCATACAAGGGTTAATAGCTCATTGCATGTGCTCTAACAGAACAAACGACAAAATGGAAGTGACGGTAATGAAGTATTCGGTTTTGTTTACATCTACGAGTACATGTAGGCAATAACAATCGACTGTTTTTTTTTCAAAATTTCAAACTCAAACATATTCAAATATGAATATTTTCATGCAGTGAGTGATCTATTTCAAACCATTAGCATGCGCAATGCTATCCTGTTCATTATTTGCTATCTCATTTTACCCCCTAAAAAGAGGAAATTTTGTTTGCATCGTATTGGCAACTCCAATATATTCGACACTCGTAATGAGGCAATCAATCATTAGTCATGCGCCTATTATGTATATAAAGATAAATACTAAACAATAAGATTTGCCTTTACTCTGAACAAAACAAAGCGATTGAATTGATCTAGCCGATCTCTCCCATACAAGGGTTATTAGCTCATCATCGCATGTGCTCTAAAGGAACAAAGCCTACAATTATCGCACATGCATTTTATATCGAAATTAGTTTTCGTATTGATGAACGAACCCTTTAATTAATAAACATTTGTAATTAGTGTCATTATTAATATTAAAAGCTGTAGTAGTGCAAGCAATATTTTTTAGAAGGGAACAAACAAATCTCCATTTAGAATCAATCTACGAAATGGTGCAGACGGATTCAACAAGCGCAGCTCAATATCAAAAACTTTAGCAATATTAAGTCACATGTAAAGTCATATTTTAGGAGAACAAACAAATCTCCATTTACAATCAATCTCCTAAATGGTGCAAACGGATTAATCAAGCGAATCTCAACATCAAAAACGTACTTGAAAGTGATCAGAGCAGCAACCTCTCTACAAGGGACCACTTAGTACTTACAAGAATAAGACTAGATCATACTAATCTCACCCATGACCACTTAATGGAAGCCAATACTATCAATCTATGCAAATTCATGTCCTCATTAACTGTAGTAATTCCCAGAACCAAAGTATACTTGTTCTTAATAACAAAAGTATAATTAATATACTGAATAACACCCAGCACCTGCCAATAACGATTTAATTTTAAGGTGCCTTAAAGAATGTGATCTATATATATAAATATATTTAATTTGAGTTTAATTTTATGTATACTAAATATAAGCTTGAGCCCATTGTTGTTATAGCTCATTGATCATTATCATTTTGTAATTTACTTATAATCTGATGATATAAATGAATAAATAAATAAATAAATTATAATTTAATGTATTACATTAACAAGTTAGGCAGGTGTCAGAAATTATTACGATCAATTTACTTTTAAAACTTTAATTTTTGATGTAAATTTATTTTTGACAAACGTATCCGAAAATGTTGTTCTAGAGCCACATAACCGAACTACATATTAAGTGTGTAACCAAGTTCTCGCTGTTTTTTTTTTTTTTATAAAAATGCAACTTTATTATGAAAACATGTTTACAAATGATTCATTGAAAGTATTGCCCACCGCCAGCTACTATTAAACTTTTTCCCATCTTTCTGGCAAAGCTCGAATTCCGTCACGGTAAAACTGTTCATGTTTTGAGGTTATCCACGAATGTCGTCCTTAATTCCTTAATGTCGTCATATGAGTGGAATTTCTGGTCAGCCAGACCGTGTGCCATCGAACAAAACAAATGATAATCAGAAGGCGCAATATCTGGAGAATATGGCCGATGAGGTAAGGCTTCCCATTTCAGTGTTTCCAAGTAGGTTTTAATGGGCTTAGCCACGTGAGGTCAAGCGTAGTTATGCAGAAGAATCACTTTTACTGTGGGCGCTTTTCAGCTCGTAATAAATAACACCGACCTGGTCCAACCAGATACAGAGCATAACCTTTGCAGCATGAATATTCGGCCGAGTCGACGACGTAGAAATGTGGCCGGACAGCTCCCATGAGTTTCTTTTCTTTGGATTGCTGTAATGAATCAATTTTTCATCATCCGTTACAATACGATAAAGAAAACTCTTCCTTTTTTGTCGCTGAAACAGTTGTTCGCAGGCAAAAAAAAAATGATGCTCAACGTTCCTTGCCTTGAACTCACAAGAAACACAAATTGCTTGCTTTTGAATCATTTCCAACGCAAGCAATCGCTTGGAAATGGCTTGGCGAGTAACTCCTAATGCTGAAACAAGCTCTGCCTGCGTTTGGCACGGATCCCCGTCAAGCAACGGTGTTAATTCAGTGTCTTTGAAGGTTTTTCATCTTCCTTCACACGAACGGTCGTCAACATCAAAATCACCGTCTTTAAAGCGACCGAGCCAATCTCAGAACGTTGTTTCGCCCGAAGGAGCATCTCCGCAAACGCTTTGGAAGCTCTCGATGAGCTTTTAAGCGCCGTTTTCTTCGATTGAAAGAAAAACGTCAATACTTCCCGCATATGACGATTCTTTGGCACAAAATCATAGATATTCACACAACCTAAAGAGTATGACGTCAAAAGAAAATCACTATTGTGTCGAGGCGATATGTTTGTCATATGCCTAAGCTGGGCTTATGACGTTTAGGTTATGGCAGAATCGACTAGCACTTGCAGCTGACGCCTATTGGCAAACAGCGGAAACTTAGTTGCGCAACAAATTATTAGTACTGATAAGTTGTTAAATTCCAAGTATTTGTCTCCTATGACAAGCCAGTGTTAAAATCATAGGTGCTTTAGTCAAATAGGCACAGCTGCTGCGTTAGTAGCTGTAGTGAATATTGTGCCGATTGGTATGACAAATTATTGCTGGGAACATAAATAGTAAACAACAATTCTGGCAGATATTTAAGAACAATAATTGCTTTGTTTACTTCAACCTAATTAATAAATGGAATGCGATTTCTGTCATGTGATATCCAGAATGGGTAATAGTTATTAATAGCCATTCTGGATAACAGATAGTAAAAATCCAAGAGAGAACCATTTTCATTTACCACAACAATCAGCGTACCACGACAATCACTTTGTTGGTGTTTTAGTCAAAAAGGCACAACTACTGTATCAGTAGTTGCGCCAATTATTGTACCGACTGGTATAACAAATTTTTATTGGGATGGTTAAAGTCGCTTAACAAGTGATTAGTATATGGGAGTGTCATATGGGCGTAGTTTAAGCATTGGCACAACCATATTTTCATACTTCTTCGAGTCTTCGTGTTTTCTACATAACTTCCCGTATTAAAGTCCAGCGGAGGCTCCTCCAATTGACGTTTGAAAAAAAAGAAACGTTCCGGAAAATAGAAATGCGCATCAACTCTTCCATATCATATTCATGGAAGGTAAAGATAAGTATTTGATTTTTTTTTTTCAAATTCATTATTTTATGACGTGACTTTATGGTTATTCATTCAAATGTGAAGAAAAATAAGCTATTTGAACAGAATCCAGATTCCTAGTGGAACTTAGACTAAAACTTGTGACAACTAGAGATAATAATTATACATCTACTTCTGAATTGTATGTTCCGCTGTGAATATTAATTATTGATTTTGGTAATAATTCTGTTAATAATTTAATAGTTTTTTTTACTCATCTATGTTTTATGTTTATATTTGGATAAGAAACTGCTATGTCTTCATAAAGATTTGTGTTTTTTTTTGAAACTGTGATCGTTATAGGTAGGGAATAGACAGACTCACTTAGACTGTACAGTCCATTGTGATACCACGGACATTAGCGATATGAATGTCCTTAGTTTCCCCCCGTTAAACCATCCTAAGCGCCCCAAGAAGCTTTTAAGTCGGACAATATCTATATCTAGAGAAATAAGAGCCCAGTGTTGATCCCCGCCTGTTCGCCATGGCGGGGCAATTGCAGAGAAGGTGTTCTATGGACTCCTCCTCCTCTTCATCTCTACAGTTCCTGCAGAAGTCACTAATCGCAACCTTCAATCTCACTGGATGTCTTCCAATCAGACAGTGGCCCGTCATGATGGATACAAACAATAAAACGTCGGGTCTTGACAGCGAAAGCAGTGTGTGTGAACGCTTCAGATCTAGGCAAGGCCGCATCTGTCTGACTTTTTTTTTTTTGATAATGCCACGACTATCGTATCGGGAGAAACGTTATTAAACGCCCCTTCTATATCTAGAAAGGCTACTAAAGTATACTCCTTGATGGCGAGTAAACCTTCGATGCAGATTCCGGTCTATGTTTGTCCTAACGTAGCTGTCAATGAGTCTCTCCAGTGTTTTGAGAAGAATAGATGACAAGCTGATAGGTTTAAAATCATTTGGTCCCGTATGGGAGGTTTTCCTCGCTTTGGGAATAAAGACCAACTTGGTCTTTCTCCACATAGCAGGGATATATGTTAGGTCGATAAAGCCGATATAGAGCGATCGTTAAAAGATAGGAAAGTGAGAAATACTGTATGTAAAGAATTATTGGACAATTTTCAGTGTGAATAATATATGATATATTACACTGATGTATTAGAAATCGTTCACGTTCGAAAGCCACAGTTTTTTTTTTTTGAAAATTTCTTCATTTTATTTGATTTAATTCGAATTCTAAATAGAAATTCTAATTTTTTTTGTTGAATTTCTGTTTGAAATCATTCTTTTAAAAATTGCAGTTTCTAATTGAGGTTTAGAAAACATCAATTGCTGTTCAGAACGCATGAACTGCAATACATTTCAGAAATTTACAATTTGGAAGTTTGGAAAATCCCAGATTTTTGTTTGAAATTCAGAATTACTAGTTGAAATTTAGAATTACTAGTTGAGACTCAGAATTAATAATTGAAATTCTGCATTTTAATTGCTAGTTGAAATTCAGAATTTCAAAAAAAAAAAAAATCTGTTTTTAGTTTTTAATTTCATTTGGCATTTTCTTAATTTAATTTGTGAACTCAGATTTTCAATTGCCATTTTCTGAACTTCAAACGGTAATTCCCAAAATAAACTGTTAGCTTTTCAATTACTAGTTGAAATTCAGAATTTCAGAATTAGACTTTCAATTGCCATTTTTTGAATTTTAAACGGTAATTCCGAATATAAACTGTTGGCCTTTTCTGAATTCCAATTCGAAATTCTTAATTTAAATTGATTTTTTTAATCATCAGTTGCTCTTGATATGTGAATTGCTGTTGAAAACACTGGAGTGTTAGAGTAAATATTTTTAAAGTAAATTAATTAAATAATTCAGAATTTTTCAACTAGTAATTCTGAATTTCAAATAAAAAATCTGTTTGTTTTAATATCATTTATGAATCTAAAATTTCAATTGCCATTTTCTGAGTTTCAAACGGTAATTCTGAAAGCAAATTGTTGGTCTTTTCTGAATTTCAATTTGAAATTCTGAATTTAAAATGTTTTTTTTTTAAGTTCTTTACACAAATTTGGATTATCAGTTGGTGTTGAATTGATATGTGGAATTGCTGTTGACAAAGCTGATGTGATATTAATTATTTTTAAAGTTAATAAATTAATTAATTCAGAATTTCAGCTAAAAAATCTGTTTTTTTTGCATTCCAATTGCTGTGTCTTAATTGCATTTGTGAACATTTATATTTTCGTTTGTCATTTTCTGAATTTCAAATGGTAATTCTGGAAATAATTGTTGTTTCTGAAATCCAATTTGAAATATTGAACTTAAATTAATTATTTCTAATTTTTTTTATTCAAATTTTGATTATTAGTTGCCCTTGAATTGCTTGAGTTGAATTGAATTGCTGTTGAAAACGCTGGCGTGATAATAAATATTTTTAAAGTTAATTAAGTTTCAACTAGTAATTCTGAATTTCAAATAAAAAGTCTGTTTTTCCAATTTGAAATTCAGTTTTTTTTAAGTTTTTTAAACAAATTTTGATTTTGATTGGTCGTGAATTTATATGCGAATTGCTGTTGGCAAAGCTGGAGTGATATTAAACATTTCTCAAGTTAATAATGTGTTTTGTTGACTGTAGTTTTTTCTCTAAACCTTTTAAAACCTTTTTGTTTATAACTTTTTCCCCTAAAAATTATAATTCTAAGAGTTAAAGTTTCTTCGGTTGAAATTGATTGTCCAAAATTATTTATTTTATTTTTCTAACTAACCATTCAATATTTTTTTTTTGTTAATATTTCAATTTTTGTTTTAAATTTTGATTTTTTTTTTTATTAATTTTTCAGAAATTTCTCCATTTTTCTCTTAAATTAGCACAGTTTTGTTAATACCTGCATGGAGTCCTTAACGAAACATAAGAGTTTTGTTATCGGGTCTTTAGAATTAGTTGAATTATAATTTAAAATCAACAAAATAATTTAGTATTTTTGAGTATATTTTAATCTATACTTTGCTTTAGTCTGTTTAATATAGCTCTTATTAACATACATTTTTTCACAATTCCTTATACCACCAGACAGTCCTTAAAAATTCGTATTTTTTTTAATATTTATTTTTAAGTTTAAAATTTTTAGCAGTCTGTAAACACTTTGAGTTTTATATTTATAACATTTTTTTAACTCTATCCAAAAAGAAAATCACTTCCTTTCCTTTTTGGCTAAATTACAAATAACGTCCTTAAAACCATTAAAACTTATAAAGGGAAAATGATAAATATTTTTATACGTACTTTTTTCAAAATAATAATACGAAGATTGCACAAAAAAAGAACTTCTTGTTTTAATTTAGACCGTAATATTTCAGTTATTTCTTTTGCAATTCTTTATAAGTTTTCTGAACCTTTTCTGGGTATTCAACTTCTTAGAAAACGTTAAGGATTTTCTTTATTTGATTGTTGAATAAAACTGTTTTGTTAATTTTTATTTATTTTCCAGTTGCTTTGATTAATATGTTATTTTCTTATTCGTTCTTTTAACGGATATTCGCACATAAACGTTACACCAACGAAAGAGCGTTTTGGAAACTAATCAGAACCTCTGACGAAGAGTTACTTTTATATGCGAAAAAATTAACGTTTTCTACACTAACGATCGATAGTTGGCGGAGGGTTCGTGTGCTGTGTCTTTAACTTTTCCCTGTTTGTCGTTTTTCGTGTTGTTGCTGTTGTTTCGTTTTGTTTATTTCGAACCCCACATTGAAAGCATAATGCAGAGATCAAACCTGTCGTCGTTGTTTGATACGACAGCACGAGACTTAAACATACGAACTAAAAATAAAAACAAAAAAGAATAAATAAAGCCAAACAAATAAACAGCTGAGTCGCTGAGCCCCCAACTTAATGCAAACAAGCAGCCATAAAAGCAGCAGGCAGTACGTAATTGACGAGCAACTGTTGGCGATACTCATTGCTGTTATTGAGACACAACCTCGCCTAAACGTTTCTTCAGGGAGTCCCCCATAATAAGTCACAACGTCACTAATGTTTGTCAGATTTTGTTGTAAAACAAACAGATCTCAACTTTCCGATTAAACCTAATTAAGCTCTGTTTGTTCATTTGATCGTTTGTGCCATCCATAACATCAGCAGCAGTAGCAGCCTTGTTGTTATACACTCAGAGAAAATGAAATTTAATTATCATTGTTGTTGTGTTATTTTAGTTAGTCATGCCGCCATTCAGCTAGTTATTGTCTGGCTGCTAAAGAATTGGGATAGGCGCAACAACTACTGTTAATTGGTGACTGGGAAAATATTTCACATGCTACACTCTCGTCTCGTACTTAGTACGTGTATTTGTTGTAACATCTATTTAATTATAATTGCAATTAAAAGTTATTGACTGAAAACATTTGTACAAAGCCTATTGCCCTCTTCACCTAACCAACTTGTTTGCGGCAAAGTGCCTGATTGTCGTAATTGTTACAAAATATTTTACAAATTTGATTTGAATTTTAATAAATGTGGGAATGTTCTTAATATATGTAGTTGAATAAGTAAATAACTTGTAGAATGGAAAAATTATTGTAATTTGTACTAATTTTGGAGGATTACTGCTTATAAAGGGATTCGCGATTTAATGAAAATATTATATGATTTTATAAACAAGCAAAATATTCGCCCTCTCTACATACCTCTTATAAGAAATTGATGATTTCGGTGCCATCAACCAGAATTTTTCATAAAGTATTTTCCGCTTGTGGAAAATAATCCTAAGTTCTTCGATCTTTTGTGCTCTTTCTCCAACTCATGACATCATGTTTTGACAGTATTTTGAAAGCCTGGTTCAGTCAACAGGGTTAGGCGCTTCAAACTTTTGCGCTCCTATTCCAATCCATTACATCAAGGCCTGACAGTATTTCAAGTGCCTAGCTCAGTTAACAGGCTCTTCTACGCCGCACTTCTAGTTTGCTACCGAAAACCTTTTGTGCAGATACATTTGAATCCGCCCGCGCGACATGATCCAGCAAAGCGCTTTCTCCGGATGCAATGGCTTTTCCACAATCACTTCTGGGTTCTCCATAATCGACAATTTTGCTTGTTGATGTCACCACCGGGTGGGAAATGAGCTTCATCGCTGAAGAAAATTTCGTTCAAAAAATCTGTATTGAAAACCAGTTGCTGTGGCACCCAATCAGCGTATGTGCGGCATCATAAATGGTCAGCCGGCTTTAATTATTGGACTCTGAGTTGGACTCTGTATGGATTGAGGTACAAATCCAAATGCAAAATACGCCATAATGAGTCGTAAGATAAACTCAGTTGCTGAAAACGTCGTGGAATCGACAAATTCGAATTATTCGCCACACTTTACTAACAAAAGCGATATTTTCGGTCTATTCCATATTTTAGGCCTGACCACATCTATATCGCTTCCAGTCTCCTCGAATTTATTTATAATCCTGCCAATTCCTTGCACAGTAAGTCGATTATGACGATTATAATCACCCCTTAATAAGCGAAAAGTGGGCACGTTTGAATCATTATTTTTGTTTGAATCATTATATCTGTTGGTACACTCGTCTCGAAGATATGTTGACGGTTTTATCCATATCGCATGTTTAGTTTGTTTGTGAGAGGCATAAATAAGACAAGTGTTTTGCGTATTTGGCGATTTTCTGTTATCGAAAAAAAAATTGATCAAAGAGGTTCCATCAAATTTTGTGTAAAAAATGCGATTAAGTGCTCAAAAACACTTGAAGTGTTAACAATGGCATACGGTAAGAATACTCTGAGTCAAAAAAAAAAAAAATGTTTACAAGTGGTACAAGTTTTTCACTGAAGGTCGAGAAGGACATCAACAACCGCTGAAAATGTGGAGAAAGTGAAGAAAATTGTTATGGAGAAGCTTCGAATCACAATTAGAGAAGTTGCTGAGGATAGCGGTATATCGGTTGGCTCATGCCATGCAATCTTTTCGGAAATTTGGGGCATGAACTGGGTGGCAGCGAAGTTCGTTCCAAAATTGCTTAATTTTGACCAAAAACAATGTCGTCTGGGCATCGCTCAGGAATTGTTGAATGACGTCAACGATGATCCAGATTTGCTTAAAAAGGTAATAACTAGTGATGAATCATGGGTATATGGTTATGACATGGAAGAGTCAAGGAGAGCCAGGACCAAAAAAAGCACACCAAGTTCTATCGAATGTCAAGGCTTTGCTCACTGTTTTCTTCGATTGCCACGGCGTAGTGCATCAGAAGTTCTTACCACAAGGTCGTACGGTAAATAAGGAGTGTTACCTTGACGATATGCGCCGTTTGCGTGAAGCAATACAAAACAAAAAAAAAAACGCCCGTAATTGTGGGGGAAAAAATTAATGGCTTTCGCAACATGATAATGCACCTGCTCATTCATTTTTGCTTGTGAGAGATTAGTTGGCCAAAAACAACACCATTATCGTGCCTCTGCCACCGTATTCGCCAGATTTGGATCCAGGCAACTTTTTCCTGTTCCCAAAATTGAAGAGACCCATATTACAGTGATGCCGAAAGAGTTCTTCGTGAGAGCTCCTCGAAAATGCTTGTACGGCCTCGTTTGCATTCAGTTGCCCAATTATTTCCAACGGCTACAGATTGTACATATGTTAATTACGTTCCATTCCACCATTAAATATCATAAATTAAACATTTCCTCTCTGCTCGTTAAATCTTTTTTGTTTTGAATTTGTTTCTTATTAATTGCACTAAGAGAGAATTAATTCAAACCAATCATTATAGCTTATTATCATTTAATATTACACTTCCCACGGTGTAGGGCCGTTCTATTAAGTTTCTGGGTAAAATAGTTGAAAATGTACGTGGCAAATACACGTTGAAATTTAAAATTGCTGTTGCAATAACATTGTTTGATTTCATCAGCATTCGCACACTGAGGATGTACTGTAAACATCCTCATCATCGCTGAGTGCAAAATATTTTTTATCTTGCCTTTCTTTCGAACCAGATTCTTTTTTTCAACTGAAACATGGAAAGCAGAGATTCGACGTTAGCACTTAAAATTCTTACGAACTACTTTGGCTTAGCTGGACTGTTGGGAAAACCCCAAGTACCCCAATCAGAGTGGCGGTGTTATAATAACCACCTGGCAGAAAAAAAAAATCACCAACTCATTCCACTCACTGGATCAGTGATGACACACACATTCTCGCCTCACACATTCTCCTTAGAGTGAGAACGACACATAACTACTATCAGTGTCAATGCAGGAGAATGCAGCTATTAATGCGTTCATTCAAGCGTTTAATTGATTCATTTCGTATCTCTCTTTCTCTCTCTCTCTCTTTCAAATTATGTGAAATCGATCGCGCACTTTAATTGCAATCATCTGTCTGAGTCTGAGTTTGTGCAATTGGCCGGCATAGAGTAGCGCTGTTGGCCGCCATGGCGTGTTGCTTGGTGGTTATCATTTTCGAAAAGCGAATGTTTTCTAGCGACAGTAACCTATAATTAATAGAGAATATTGATTTGTATATGCATGCTAATTGATTTGTATATGCACTAATCTGGGATTAAAATGAATACAAATATGTGTCTTTTTCCAGCGATAATAATTAAAATGTTCTGTGATGTAAGAAGTGAAATAATGTTTCAATTATTTGATTTGAATGCAAATGCACGAGTAAAGTAACAACACGGCCAAACAATTTTTTTCTTTGCCAACATTTTGAAATCGCAGTTTGCTTAATTCAATTGTAGCGACACTTAAAATGCAAACAGTTTTTCGGTATTTAAAGATATTCAAGTGATTATGATGCAAATTTCGAAAAAGTCTATTTTGATCAATTTTTGAAGGTTATATTTATCGGTAATGTTTTTCAAGTGGAATCCATTGCATTGTTTATGATCAAGGCAGGTGTAACAATTGTAAAAGTATTATACCGGGTTATTAGTTTTTCGGATTTAAAAGTAAAGTTAAATGAAACAAACATAAAGCAATGATTTCGATGAAACTTTTATTTCATTATAATATTTGGACCTTGTCATTGCGTACGAAATACAATGTCATTTAAATGACCGCCCCCTGGATTGGTTGCAGCAGTGGGTCCTTCTGCGGTAGTTCCCGACCAATTTTTTGCACATCTCGGGAGGTATCTCGGCGCTAACTTGATGAATGTTTGTTTTTAAATGCTGCAAACACGGTCTTTGACGTAGCCTCACAAAGAAAAATCTAACGGCTTCAAATCGCATGATCTTAGTGCCTAATTGACGTTGCCAAAACGCGAATTACGCTTTCTGGAAACTGTGTAGCTCATGACACTACCTTGTTGAAACCACATATCAACTGCAGGCCGAAAAAAGTCGGTCATCATGCAGAAATTCGGATTATCCGCCACACTTTCACATTATAATGATAAACGGGCCTCACTACATCTGTAACACTTTTAGCCTCCTTAAATATCGTTATAGTCTTTCTAATTTCTTGCACATTAGGTCAATTATTGCGTCCATAATCACCCCGTAATGACCGAAAAGTGCCCACGTTTGAATCCCAATTTTTGTTTTAAGTTTTAATTATGTTTACGCATTCTTCTACCTATTCTATTCGTAAATGGAAATCCTTTCACTAAATAAGTAACACTTCAGATGACTGGTATTTAACAGCTGACAGCCTTGCCAGACCGGCGGTTTTTAAACCACTAAATGAGATTTGAAAAAACCGCTATATGTTAGTATATTTAATTTTCGATATTTGGTGAGATTAATATTCCATACAATTTAAAAAATGATAGTTTCTGTTATAAAATATTTTTTTCGATTTCGAAAGTTCGGCATAGATTAATAAACTCTTTCCAATTTTGTTTTCCAAAAAATACTTCCAATCTAGGAACAGGCTTTTGAAATACTACCAAAACTTGGTGTGACGAATTGGAGGAGAAACGCAGAAGAGCATATTACCTTTTTTCGTGTTTAAAACATTTTCAGTGATTCGGAGTTAGTCTCAAATATGATCCCACTTTCAATAATAAAAATATAATAAAATAAAATCTTGCTTTTCTTCAGCTTGAAAACATGCAAAAATAACACCAATATTAAAAACTGAAACTGGCAGCCGTTCAATTGCGATTCGGCCGTATCTGTCGAAACTATTTAAGAAAATAGTTAATAAAAAAGTTCGATTCTTTCTAATGTACAATCCGAATTTCGTCCCTGATGCATATCTGCTTTACAAAAAGTTTCAGAAAGTCTAAAGTGGTCTAACATTAACAGCGGCCAGTATTGCTTGATCATGCAAGCCCAGAAAAACTTGGGCTGCCGTATGGACCACGTTTTGAACCTATTGCTGACATAACTTAACTTGGTGTGTAGAACTGATTTCTGTCGGCTAATAAACGACAAGACTAGCCGACATGACGTATAGATGGTGGCAGCAGTTAAAAAAAAAGTGGCAACCTTATAAAGAATATGTTTTAAGTTTCTAGGCGCCACGTTGTTTAGTATTTTTATTTGAGCCATCAAAAATAAATGATCTGAGTGAATTGTAAACATGGAAAAAAAATGATCATCGATATGTAATTCAATATTTCCATTTGAAAGGTCTCAGTCCAACCAATATTAAAGCCGAGCTAGATTCTACTCGGGGGGTGTCTGTTTCTTCGTTTACAACTATAAAATATTGGGTAGCAGAGTTTAAGCAATGCCGTACGAGCAGCCAAGACGAATACCGTAGTGGTCGACCATTTGAGGTGTCACCGCAAGACTCGGTTAAGAAAATCCACAAAATGGTGTTGGATAATCATAGGCTGAAGATGTGTGAGCTATATTGAACGAAAATTTGAAGATGAGAAAGCTGTACGCAAGATGGGTGCCGCGCTTGCTTTCAATAGAGCAAATACAGCATCGTGAAGATGTTTCAGTAGAGGGTTTGGCGATGTTTCACCGCAATAAAGCCTGATTTTTTCATTGATTTACAACTATGGACGAGACATGGATCCACCACTTCACACCTGAGACAAAGAAACAGTCAAAGCAGTGGACTGGAATTAGAGAATCGTGTCCAAAGCAAGCCAAAGACGATTTCATCTGCAGGCAAGATCATGGCGTCTGTTTTTTGGAATACGCATGGAATTATTTTTATTGATATTATGCTCATTTATTGCAGCATAATATCATATATGTGATGAAATTATGGAAAAAGACCACATTTAGCCAAAAAGAAAGTGTTGTTTCATCAAAACAATGCTCCAGTTCACACATCCACTATTGCGATGGCCAAAATTAGGGAATTAAAGTTCGAATTGCTTCTTCGCACACGTTATTCTCCGTCGGATTATTTTCTAACATTATTTTCCAACAATAAAGAGCTGGTTTAGTCTGCAGTTAATGGCTATTTTAAAGAGTTTGACAGTTCTTAGTATAAACCAGGTATAAAAGCTTTTCGTGTCTTCTCTGTTAGGCCGGCTAGTTTTTACTTTTTTTGTAATTCTTTTGTTCTCAAATAAGTTGATATTTTGATCTTTTTAGCTTCTTAATATGAAGTACACAATTAATATTATTTTGGTTCCTTATTCGCGTCAAGATCGGTTACAGATTTATATAACAATCTAATGCAGGTGGTTGGGTCGCGATAGTGCTAGCCTTTAAAAATGGGCTTTTTGTCATATTGTACTTTGGAGCTATAGTTAATTTTGAAATAATTTTGAAATAAAGTTATGAAAAATAGCTCAAAAAGTCAGAGAGATGTGAGCCATAATTATGTATGACATTTCATATCAAATTTCACGTACATCAGCGAGTTTTTTATATTTATAAACACGGCGTAGTTTTAGATGACAAACTGTACTTTAACTATCATGTGAATAATGTAGACCGGCGTTTAAATTATTCACTTCGAAGTTTTTAGTGTGATTTAGTGTTGCCTAGACTAAATCAGTGTCAAGTTTTTCTAACACTGATTTAGTACTGTCTGGACTAAATTAGTCTCAAATAATTATAACACTAATTTGGTGTTGCCTGGACTAAATTAGTGTCATAGAAACTTCGAAGTGAATAATTTAAATGATGGTCTACATTATCGGTTCATGCTTATTCCAAGCCTATTGTATGGGGTGTTTTTGAAGATTTGAATTTTTCAGGTTGACAGCACTGGTTGGTAATGGCGTCCAAACGTCATCTGTCAAAGTGAAAAGTGTACAGTATACTCTGTCATTTCATCATGGAATGACGAATGATCTACCACAACGTCTAATTTTTGGTGAATGGGCTTTCGAAAAGCTCAATAAAAATCCGCTGTTTTATCGAAAAATTGTGTTCAGCGATGAGGCTCATTTCTTGCTTAACGGATACGTAAACAAGCAAAACTGTCGCTTCTAGAGTGATGAACAGCCACATGCCATACATGAATTACCGATGCATCCCGAAAAAACGACAATCTGGTGTGGTTTTTGGGCTGGTGACATCATCGGTTCATTTTTCTTCAAAGACGATTGTGGAAGAAACGTTACCGTCAACGGCGAACGATATCGAGCCATAATACGCGATTTTTGTAGCCCCATTTGGCTGAGTTGAACTTGGTTGACATGTGGTTGCATCAGGACGCTGCAACAGGCCAGACTGCTCGTGAAACAATGGATATGTTGAGGGATGAATTTGGTGAGCAGCTTATCTATCGATTTGGCCCCAAGATCTTGCGATTTAACGCCTCTTGATTATTTATTGTGGGGTTATGTCAAGTCGTTAGTCTATGTGGATAAGCCGAACACTATTGAAGCCATACAGGATAACATAACACGCGTTATTCGTGGAATACAGGCCGAAATGTTCGGAAAAGTGACGAAAAATTGGATCTTCCGAATGGACATTTTGAGACGGAGGCGCGGACAACATTTACATGAAATTATCTTTGAAAATTAAATGGCAAAGACTAATTTATTATATATGATGTAAACTTGAGTGTTTTATTCGATTTTTAAAAAAACTACAATTAAAAAATCACCCTATATTTGTAGATTATATACCGATTAACTTCTAAATTCGTTTTATTTTCATAGTTTTTAATCTTTAATAATTATATCATCTTTAAAATCATATTATATTTTTATAAATTTTTAGTACGTCTTTTTTTTTAATTTATATTATTGAGCAGATTAAATCTAATATAGGAATTGTTGTATTGTACGAGTATGTTTATTGTAATTAACATATAATTGCCCGGAAGGTTTTAAATTACAAGTCAAATAAATAGAAACAAACGAGAAGGAATAGGTTGGCAGTGTTGCTATAAAAAAAAAATAAATGTGTATCAATGTTTATAATTGTTTTCTGACATTAAAATGCAAATGATTTTTGTGTAATGTGTAATGATATTGAAAGAATGTATCAAGATAAAGAAACAAAAATAGCTTACACTTTGTCCGCACACATAGTAAATTCTTATTTAAAATTGTATAAAATTCTGTTCTGGCAATGTTGAATGTTCAGATTTTCTATCTACTCGCCGGAATCATAATGGAGGAGAGATTTTGTAGCAATATGAAAGAATGCTTTTCTTTTGTTTATAAATATTACCTTTTTGTTAAAATTTGGTTAATTTCATTTCTCTGGTCATGCGGCGCTGCTTACGACACTTATGGTGCATTTGTTGCTTGTTTTGGTTGCTGTAAATTATTTCACAGCAAATGTACGAAACTGAATAAATCGTGTGCTGATGTTTTGCAGAAAACAAATACAAATGGTCTGCAGTGGTTTTGTGTGTCTTGCCGCAGTTTGTCAACATCAGTTTTGTGTACTAAACTTGCGAATTTTCAAAAAGCAATTGATAAGTTTGATTCTTTGGCCCAAGGTTTGATGGGTTTGTCTTCGCAGCTTCGAAATGATTACACTGAGCTTACTAATGTCATCAGCAAGTCCAATGCTATTAAGCCTTCCAGTGGTACCATGCATGACTCTGGCATGAGAACCAAACAAAATTCCTGTCTTAGTCTCGATGTGATGTCCCCACCTACATCTGTTATCCCGTTATTAGGGTTGATAATTCTCCTGCCGTACCGATCACCTCGCTTTCCCCTGCTGATGCCTCCTTTAACGCAGCTATTGTCTCAAACACTGATCCCGCCTCAACTTCTGCTACCGCTGTTGCTCCTGTGCCCCCATTTACTGAAACCGGGGCAACAGCTACATCCGTCTCGACTGTCACTGCCGCCTCCAATTCTGGAACTGCCTCATCTACTGCTTTGGCCTCTACTCAACCTTCATAGTTGTTGTCCACTAATCCGGTTCAAAAAAAAATCAATTTTTGTGTCTAGGCTTGCAACCGATACTTCTGAACAAAACATTTTGGATTACATAGTATCGAGAATCAACACGGGAGTTGATCTTGATAAAGTTTATTGCCGAAAGTTTAAATTTAATGGGGCACGTGAAGTGTCTTCATTTAAAATTACGCCTCCTGAAGTGCTGTTTCATCAAATGTTATCAAATGACTTTTGGCCTCCTGGGGTAATAATTCACGAGTTTGTGGAGACAAGCTCATCAATTAGTCTCTCTAGTTTCTTCATATTCAAAAAACTACTAATTTCCAGCCAACAGATTCAAGGTGATCAAACATTTTCATTGTATTACCAAAATGTTGGCGGTTTAAGAACTAGATTGGAAGATTTTTATGTGAAGTCGTCTGCTCTTGATTACGATATTGCTGTTATTTGTGAAAGTTGGCTTAATGAACACCATAACACTTCTGAAGTGGTTGACTGTAATTTTTATAATGTTGTTCGTAAAGATCGATGTAAAGTAAAAACCGGGTGTATACGTGGAGGGGGTGTGTTGATTGCTGTTAGAACCCGTCTCACTGTTAAAATTTTACCCCTTAAATATGAACCGCCTAATACTGACATTGATATGATTATTGTTGTTGTAACTTTTGCGGGTAACTTTGAAATTATTTTAATTGTAAGCTATATTTCTCCAAACAGTCCGTTATGTTTTTAATATATTTTTTTCTTGATTATTATTACAATTCTGTGTAGTCTATAAGAGGTTTTCCTCTATTGATGAAAATGAATAAATAAATAAATAAATTTCTCTTAGGGAATCTAAGACGGAAAATATCGTGGAATTCTGGCGACCTCTTTCGCTACAACATATGTTTTACGTTACAAATATTGTAATGTAAGAACTTTCCCTTTAATTTAAGTGAATTTGTTTTTTTTTTGTTTATTCTATAACATCCAATAACATTAATGTATTTGTCAATTATGGCATATAATAATTTGGCATTGTTTAATTTTAAGATTTTAGTTATTATTTTGTTTCTCTCTCTATCTCTCCCCCTCTCTTTCTGTCTACTAAGTCCTTGGATCTTCCATATGATTGACTTGCACGATATATAAAATTTGCAATTCAAAAGCACTTTTACCTTGCCCCAACAATGAGTGATTAACATTTTCCGAATCCTAATTATGTATGAATACTCGCTATGCATGTGAGAAATTTCTATATACAAATATTACAGCTTATAATTAACAAATTTTCATTGTTTAACTGATATCAGTTTGGGAGAATGCCTTCTCAGACTCATCCGTTCGATACGATGCAAACCTTTAAGCATTTTACTAATCGTATATCGAGAAATTAATAATAATAATAATAATTTGATTAGAAGCTGCTAATAACTACAAACTATAGATATAAATTTAGTAATAGTATATCATCATTGTCGTAGGATGATATTGGTTTTTTTTTTCCATAACACCAACTGCTAATTATTAAATTATTTGTGAGAAACAAAAACAGAAAAAAAATAATAACCAGAACTTCTGGATATCTGTTTGATCAGCCAGTGCGCCAATGCGCATTGTAATAATGCAGTTGTGATTTTTAATTACGGGAATTTTAATATCTATTCATTCACTAAACGAAAGTGAATGGAACAGAGCTCCGACGATGCTGTCGATGATTGCATTAGCAAGTTTAACACTACAATACGATTAATGCCTGCCCAAGTGTTCATCTGAATTGAATTAATGATTGCTCAATACGTAGTTTCAATTGATTTTGCAACTTAGATTAATGTCGGAAAAGTCTGAAGCTCAGGTTGAAAATTGTAAATTGTGTGTTCAAGATGAAAAAATTATAATGAGATTGTTTCCTCTCAATGCGAGCTTCCGGACGGAAAGAATATCATTTTTTTCTTTCAGATTGACGTAAGCAAACAAGTCAAGTCAACTATTTGCTTTCGATGAATACAATGTAATCTTTTCATTTCTATTGATAACTAAAACACGCAACTGCCTTAAAGTAGTTAATAACTAAACGGTATATTTACGCTGGTGGATACATTGTAAAGAAAAATGTTTTCCAATTGAGGTAGGTCCAGTCGATAAGTGAGTGGGTTTAACCGGTTTGAAATTACAACTTTCATAGATAGTGTCACAGTTTTATTACATTAATTGGCGTTTACCATACTAGTTTTCTTGGTGCGTAAATGTGCTGCGTTCCGCTTCTAATTCACATTGGGATTAATTTATGTTAATTTATTCATTAAATTTACATGATTATAAATCACATTATGGTATGTATATTTTTTTTTTATTTGTTGAATTCACTTTTTTGACGATGAAGAAAATTGCATGATAGATTAAAATTTGTTTTTTTTTATTCTATCATATCAAAACTGTGGCTGCGTTGACTTGTGTTCACAAACCTTTGAAAGCCTCTTTGAAATTATATAAAACATACTAGCGGACCCGGCAAACTTCGTTCTGCCTTCAAAGGTGGAAAATTAATGATTTACAATTTTCAGGATAGATGGTTCTGTATTTAAATTTTTGTTAGAAAAGTTTGGTTATTTAAATGAATGCTTTTAATACTTTTTTTGTAAAGTTTTTAAAAATTATTTAATTTAAGTCAATTTAATTGATATTTAAAATTACTGCAACGCTTTCACATGTACAACGTTCTTTGTTTGTCTGTCGGGAAACATAGAAAAATGAAAAGTGAAATAAAGTCAGTATTTGAAAAACTTAAATTTTCTATAACAGGATCAGAAACAATGGTTTTTTTAATTTTTGATTTCTTCGGGTGGTACCACGCCCCTTCGTCCAATCCCGCCCATATTTGCAGCAGAAGTTACAACATGTACACCAAACTTACATACCAAATTTTGTTCAAATACCGTTAGCAGGAGCAGAAATAATGGATTTTTAATTTGTGGTTTGTATTGGAGGTACCACGCCCCTTCGTCCAATCCCGCCCATATTTGCAGCAGAAGTTACAATGTGTACACCAAACTTACATACCAAATTTTGTTCAAATACCGTTAGCAGGAGCAGAAATAATGGATTTTTAATTTGTGGTTTGTATGGGAGGTACCACGCCCCTTCGTCCAATCCCGCCCATATTTGCAGCAGAAGTTACAATATGTACACCAAACTTATATACCAAATTTTGTTGAAATACCGTTAGCAGGAGCAGAAATAAAGGATTTTTAATTTGTGGTTTGTATGGGAGGTACCACGCCCCATTGTCCAATCCCGCCCATATTTGCAGTAGCACTTAAGATATGTACACCAAATCTACGCACCAAATTTTGTTCAAATACCGTAAGCAGGAGCAGAAATAATTGATTTTTAATTTTTTGTTTGTATGGGAGGTACCACGCCCCTTTGTCCAATTGGACCGAATTGTAAATCTAAACCATCCCGGGCACCACCCAGACGCATATACAAAAATTTATGCAAAGCGGTCCAGCCGTTGAGGAGGGGTTCACTGACAACGCCCGTACAGTAGAATTATATATATAAAGATTATACGTATAGGGCTATCCATTTAGTAGCTTAAAAACCTCTGGTTTGGCAAGGCCGTCAGCTGTCAAATACCTGTCATCTGAAGTGTTTTTGCAGTGAAAGGTTAACGACTGAAGAATGCGTAAAAATAGTTAAAACTTACTAATAACACAAAACTGTCAAACGTCGTCTTTTAATCGAACAAAATTTTTTTCAGCGATTAAGCTCATTTCCTAATCGGTGGTTACGTCAACAAGCAAAATTGTCGAATATGTGGCTCGAAGAACGCAAAAGTGATTGTGGAAAAGCGATTGCATCCAAAAACAGTGACTGTTTGGTGCACATTATGGCCAGGAGGTATCATTGGGCCATATTTTTTTTTCGAAAATGACGCTTGAAGAACCTCAAAAGGATCCACTGCTGCAACCAATCTAGAGGCGGTCATCTAAATGGCATTATATTTCGTTTATAATGGCAAGGTCTAAGCAATATAGTGACATAAAAGTGTGATCGAAATCATGGCTTAATGTGTATTTTATTTAACTTTAATTTTGAAACCGAAAATGGATAACCCCACATGTAGAGATTTTTGTATATTAGCGATTTTTTTTTGTTAGGTGACTTTTTATTATTTATTTATATACTTTATTTAACATTTTATGATGAATGCAATTTTTCCTATTTCTCTGAAATGCATCCGTCTCTGAATCATTGACGCAATCATTGCGGTTTTAACGACCTTTTTATTTTAGCGATTTAAAAAAGATTATTTAAGCTAAAATCAGTTGGTTAAACGTACTCCATTGGAACCAAACCTCGTTTTAGAGATATGAACCTTTTCGTACTTTAGCGATTTTTTTAATATGGCGATTTCAGCATATTTTCTCGATTTTTGTGACTGGGTGTTTCGTTTCCAAGATTCATATTTTAGCGATTTTTCACTCGGCAACTTTTTTTTGAAATATTTTTAACACAATATGAAGGTGAAGGGGTTGCCGCTTTCTTCAAACTCCTTAGAATTTAGTCATATTCAGAAGTGGAAGCATCACTCTCCAGGTTTTCGTTTCTACTTGCACTAGTAAAACTACCGACCAATTTCCTTTAAGGAAAAAGTCGTGAATACAGATTTTTAATCCTGTCATTAGAATTGTTACTTCAAAAAGAAAAAACTATTTTATCTGTTCCGTTATTGCAAAATCTGTCGGTGGGGTTAATATTTGAGCTGTTGTTTGCAAACAGAAATTCTTGAATAATGCCAATACTAACAATTTACTAATTTTTACTGTAACATTTTTGGTGAATATATGGGGTTACCCATTTTTCGGTTTCAAAAGTGAAGTTAAATAAAACACACATAAAACAATGATTTCAATGAAATTTTTATTACATTATAATACTTGAAATGCCATTATGTACGAAATACAATGTGATTTAAATGACTGTACCTGGATTGGTTGTAGCAGTGGACCCTTTTGACCACTGTTTCGGGCATTTAAGGGCATTATCTCGGACATAACTTGATGAATTTTAGTTTTTAAATGCTCCAACGTTTGGGGATTATCCGCATAAATATGGTATTTAACGTAGCCCCACAAAAAAAAGCCCAACGGCGTTAAATCGCATGATCATGGTGGCCAATTGACGTCGCCAAAACGTGAAATTGCGCCTTCTGAAAACTTCTCATGCAATAAAGCTAAAATCGATCGTGTTGAGTCACGTTTGAATCACCATTTTTGTATTAAGTTTTAACTATTTTTACGTGTTCTTCGGTTGTTAAACGATTTATATTCGTAAATGGTAAACCTTTCACTAAATAAACAACTTCAGATGACTGGTATTTAACAGCTGATAGCCTTACCAGACCGGCGGTTTTGAAACCACAAAATGGATAAAGCTATATTACCATCTTGTCCCCGGTGACTAATGACAGAAGTACAATTTAGTAGTACAATTTTACATTTTAGTTTTGGGTAGGCGGGTGTTTCCTAGGATGTTTTGTACCGCTTACCCATAAAACGCAAACCTCTCTACCCGATCCTGTAATTAAGCAGCCAAAGGATGATACTTGCGTACAAAAACAAAGTAGCGTGGCCTTGTGCCAGGCGCCCTAGGAACAGGTGGATTTTGTCTTGGGATTCACCTATAATATGACATCAAACTGATCTTGGAACTCGTTTTTCGAAAACCAATTAAAGGGGAGAGTCATAGTTAAACAAGACACAGCCTGGCAACAGGTGCGGTTATAGAGAAGCCCTCGGGAGATATCAGAAGATTTATCTTTTCCGTTTTTAATAGTTGTACGGCCAGAGAGATCTGGTTAATAGACTATGATTGGAGCAAGGCGTGCTTTGCTGTGTTGATATTCTCTCCTCGGACATTGAAAATCTATGCCGTAGATTATGGATTACCAGTTCCATGCAAGGTATGATAAAGCAAAACTGGAGTAGCTTGTCTGCGAAACCCAGACCAAAGGGTTCTTCTCTTCTGGTAGCACGGGTGACCAGGGGCCCAAGGAACATTGTTCCTTCCAGGTCAATGGTGTTGGACCCCTTGTGGAAGCATCGTGCTGGTGGTGGTTGCCCGAACATGTGTTTTCAGTTCTTTGGCGTTGGTGAAGGAAGGCATTAGCTTGGAAAACACTGTTCATGTCTATCCGAGGTCTTCCTAGATTACCTCAACTCCTAACTTGGAGGTAGCTCACTTCATACCAAGTGACTACAACGGTACTTTGGCCGAGAGAGGGAGCGGGCCCTGAGGAAGTTTTTCCAAGGGGCCTACCTCTAATCTCTGGTAGTTCGACTAATCCTTTCGGCATTAGTTTGGGTACCCCAAGGGGGCGCTTGCAGTCGCATGAAGAAGAAACATATAACCAAGAAAAAAATAATAGAAAACAGCACTTGTGTGATGGCACACCATGGGTAAGGCCTTCAAGGCGAGACTCATGTAAAACCTACACATTTCATTTTTACATTTTAGTAGTACCGTAATATTCGTAGACATATGTGATGCGTCTGTGGCGGTCTTTTTCGGTTCGGTTATTTTTGAAGAAAAAAATATTGTTTACAGACGTAGGAAAATTTTCAGAGATTTCCCTAGATTCGTCGTGTTTATGAGCACTCTTTTCCATTTATAGCAACTGTAAAATGAGAACTCAAGGAAAACTGAAAATAAGTAACTTTCTTTCTATATAAAGATTAAATTTTAATTTTTAGGTCAAACTTTAAGTTAGCTCAGAGAGTCCACTTTTGCTGTTTTCTACATTTTATTCCGTATATCTCAAAAACTAAGTAAGATTTAACAAAGCTTACATACTGGACTTAATTATAATCAATATGTGTGTTCCAAATTCACATTCATTATTGGCGTATATTGCTAAGCAAGATGTTTGGAAATAGAGCTCTTTTTCGAACTTTATATCCTTTTATCTGGATAATTAAGGCCAATTCAATTTAAACATCACCACGCCTGAATTGTTAAAAAAACCGATCTTGAATCGCTGGTAGAAGAGCGGTATTGCACTACATCGCTTTCTGGCGCTAGGGTGAAAAGTTTTTTTTTTTTGTGCTAAAATCATTTAATTCCAAACCCCATCTACTGTCTCCGAGAGATCGGCTATGTATTTGTAGATTTCAATTGAATTACAGTTTCCATTCACTTCCCGCCGTGATGCTGCAAAAGGTGTAAAATGTTGTTGTTGCTTTCTGCTGTTGTTTTTATTGTATTGTATTAATAATAATAATAATAATACAGTAATCTAGTAGTTTCTAATAATGTTCGAATCGTTGTTAACATTATAATTGGGACGGCTTGCAGTCAATCGATTCGACAGTAATTCGATTTCATCATATAAAAACCTCATGCATTTTATTTGCATGCATTTCTACCATAAAAATCGTATGGAAAATAAGTCTATTAAATAAAATTGATTTTTTATGACAGCTGTTTTATTACACTGGTACTTGTGTTGAT
>JAHXMU010025761.1:0-15134 GCA_019455685.1 Philornis downsi | reverse complement strand
CGACCGCCCGTGTATAAGATTTCCACGAAACTGACTCTAGTTGGCCAAAAAACAAAGTATCATTACCTCAAATGAAATGTTTCCACTTTGTTTGCTATTTGTTTAGAAGACCTGGTTAACAACATGTTCAGGCAACATGCTAGCGTATGCTAGCAACATGTCACCCACTACATGTACTGCCACATGAAAAAGCGCGCCAAACATAAATAGCTTTAAGCTTTTCACTGTTCCTATTGTGATTACATGCGTACGTACGAGTATATGGTTTGGCTAATAAATTAAGTTATATTTAAATGTATTAGCTTTTGTATGTACGACTGATTGAAAGCTACTGTTCGCCGGTTTTTGTGTCAAACAAACATTTTTTTTTTTTGTTATGGCAAAAAGCTTTTACTACGAAATTTTTATGAATGAATTTATTTTGCGAATGAGTTTACGTTTACATTTACGGTTTTTACAGGGAGTCCAATTCAATTCGATTAGATTATTTACATTTCATATTTACGGGTAAACTCTTGATTTGTGCGATAGGCCATTATTGGATTTCATGGCATCCTCCCAATTTTTAACTTAGACTCAGCATTTTGAGTATAAATAGATTTCGATCTACTGAAGCTCTCAATAACCACCAAAAATATGATGATATATGAGGGCGATTACACAACTAGCCGAACTGACGTATAGATGGTGCCAGTAGTTGAAAACAATTATTTTGGTTAAAAGTGGCAACTTTATAAGACTTATGTTTCAAGCTTCAGGGCGCCACGTTGCTTAGTATTTTTATTTGAGTCATCAAATGTAAACGATCTCAGTGAATTTGTAAACAAGGAAAATATTGATCACCAATCCCATTAAGCATTAAAGCCGAGCTAGGTTCTACTCTAGCAGAGTCTGTTGCTTCCTTTACTACTGTAACTAGAGTTTAAACCAGGCGGTACGAGCTACTAATATAAACCCCGTAGTGGTAGACCGATTGAGATGTCCAGATCAAACACTTTTAAGAAAATCTACAAAAGAAGAAAATCCAAAAAAGGTGGACGAGCTAACTGAAATGATAGGTATTTCAAAAGGTGTTATACATCGTATATTGACCGACGATTTGAAGATGAGAAATACATGCGCAAGATGGGTGCCGCGTTTGCTTTCAATAGAGCAAAAACAGCGTAGTGAAGATGTTTCAGTAGAGCTATTAGAGTTTGGCGATGTTTCACCGCATAAAAGCCGAATTTTTGTATAACCATGGATGAGACATGGGTCCACCGCTTTACGACTGAGACAAAGGAACAGTGAAAGCCGAATTTTTGCGTCGATTTATGTATAACATTTCGTGTCCAAAAAAAGGCGAAAACGGTTTCATCTGCAGGCAATGTCATGGTGTCTGTTTTTTGGGATGCACATGAAATTATGTTTATTAATTATCTTCACAAAGGAAAAACTATCAACGGCGAATATTATGTTAATTCATTGCAGCGTTTAGGTGATGGACTTATGGAAAAAGGACGCATTTGGCAAAAAAAGAAAGTGTTGTTTCATCAAGACTATGCTCCAGTTCATAGATCTACTACTATGCGATGGTCAAAATTAATTAACAACAGCTCCTGTTTCGATTTTTCTTTTATCTCCTCAATCGTAGCAAAACGCTTTCCTTTCATCCATGTCTTCAGTTTTGGGAAGAGGAAAAAGTCATCGGGGGCCAAGTCCGGTGAATACGGTGGTTGAGGCATGCTTTGCGGTTTTGCTTTTGGCCAAAAACTCACGCACAAGCATCGGTGTGTGAGCTGGTGCGTTATTATGGTGCAAAATCCATGATAGGTTTTTCCACAATTCTGTGCGTTTCTGACGAATTGCTTCGCGCAAACGGCGCATAACTTCAAGGTAGTATTCCTTATTGACCGCACGACCTTGTGGCAAAAATTCATGATGCACCACGCCATTGCAATCGAAGAAAACAGTGAGCAAAACCTTCACATTTGACTGAACTTGACGTGATTTTTTCGGTCTTGGCTCTTCTGGAAGCTTCCATTGGGATGATTGGGCTTTGGTTTCAATGTCATGATTCGTCACCAGTTATGACCTTTTTGAGGAAATCTGGATCGTCGTCGACGACGTTCAACAGCTCCTGAGCGATGTCCATGCGACGTTGTTTTTGCTCAAAATTTAGCAATTTTGGAACAATCTTCGCTGCCGCACATTTCATGCCTAAAACATCTCTAAAAATTGCTTGGCATGAGCCGAACGATATGCCAACATCATCAGCAACCTCTCTAATAGTGATTCGACGATTATCCAAAATCATTTTCTTCACTGCTTCAATGTTCTCATCGGTTATTGACGTTCTCGGGCGACCAGGACGAGCATTGTCATTGACATCTTCTCGGCCTTCCTTAAACCGGTTATACCACAATTGAACTTGTGTTCTGGTCATAGTAGACTCGCCAAAAGCCACAGTCAACATTTCAAATGTCCTTGCACATTTAATTTCATTTGTTACACAAAACTTAATACAGTTTCTTTGATGGATTATTTTTTCGAATAGTAAAAAATCGAAGAGCACACCAAAACACAACTAACCTTTTTATCTGTCAAAAACAAACTGACAATCTAAAAATACTGATATTGTCAACATATATAACAGACATGTTTACCAACATAACAGAAAAAACAATGCGAAAATCGAACATACGTAACTAACGAAATTTAAAAAAACCCGTTTTTTGTATCACTCCTGTCACACAGCGTATAGAAGCTATTGAATATCGCTGGAAAAAGTGTATCGAGCTAAAAGGAGATTATGTTGAAAAATAAAGAAAACTTTTCACAACTTTTTCAGCCTTCTTTGTCAGTCCGGTTTGTTTTTTTGAGACCTCCTTTGTATAAAGGATTTTAATTCATCCTCCCAATTTTTAACTTAGACTCTTCAGTTTGAGTGTGAATTGTATAGAACACATATATCGATCTACTGAAGCTCTCCATAAGCAAAACTTCCATTACAGAATCACCAAAAATGTTTAGTATTGCCTACGTTTTACGGTATATGATAGTCTATAGGATTGGCCTGCAAACAATAGCAATTTCCAAGCTAAAGTCAGTGCCGAAGTGTATAAAACATTCATTACTTCAATAATATAATTGTCGATGACCACGCATCATTCCAAACGAACAATTATTCCATTGAAACGAATAACTTTTATCGCCATTTATTTATCTTCAACATCTTCAATATCGCCATATTCCCACACCATTCCCCATAACGCGGGGTTTCCATCAACGCTGATACAGCTGTTTTCCTCATAACTATTGCCAAAACAATATTGAAGACTTTGGATGATCAGCTGTTGCCCTTTCTGCGGCCTCGTTTGTTGTTTAACATGGCTCAATAAGATCTTTGACAATCTGCACAGTAGACTTCGTGTCGGTTTGCATCATCCCATAGAGACATGACAGCTTTGCAAGAATTCCGAACTCAACTATAGTTTTAAGCAAGGTTTACTGTATCGGACTGGCGAAAACCAATTTGTAGACGACGATCTATCTTTTTGGGGATTTGTCATAGTTTGTTTTCTATTCGCCGTCACTTAAACCAAACCGACAATGCCCAATCAACTTGGATTATGTCTTTCACATAATACACTCTATTTGGTAGAAACTCTATTCGATAGAAAGTGGCCCCTGTCTGTTGTATCAAATCACATAAAGCGAGAAAGGAAACAATATGTTCGTACATGAATTAATTGGTCACCAACAATAGTAAGTACTCTAGATGAACCAAAAACTTGAAATCGAGGTGCAATTCTTTTTTAATAAGTTGTTAGTTTTTTCTCGACAACTCTATACTTTTTGTTTCTGTGTAGGCATAAGAGATCAGGTATGTTTTGGCAAAACAGTCCGGGGACACAAAAGGTACGAAGTTTGACGCATTGAAGTCATTGATGTTCAACTAGAGCGAGGCAAAGTTTCCATCGCATCTCGGCCACTTTTGAAAGCACTTTGTCTCTCTTATGCAAGTGCTTTTGATAAAGTCGATTTAACGTAGGCTTTCTGTAGCATTTTCGGCACACGAAATTCCATTTGCTATACAAAATTTTAATCAAATTCTTGTTCGATATTTTTACCCCTTGCAAAAATCTCAAATCACACTTAAGATGAACAGTCAAACGTGGGTAAGTGTAATGCAAAGTCAAATAAAAAATTGAACTTATTTTGAGTCATAATGAACTCAAATTGAGTAACCTTATTCAAAATAGGTAAGAACATTATTCGAAGAAATTTTGCATACGTACTATTTTTATGCACTTACTTGTTTCAAATAAAAATTCACTAGTATTGAAAAGATTTGGTACACTTATTTTGATTATCTTTCCTTTTTTTCTTTCTTTTTCTTTCCTTTTTTTCTTCCTTTTTCTTTCCTTTTTTAATGCAGTTGTGTGTAAAAACGCCATAATTGGGTTTTTTTTATTCCTTCCCTTTGGAGACCAAAAAATAGAACTCCTGAAGTGAATTAGAATTAGTGAAGTGAACATAGTTTTGTCAAAATTTAACTCTATAAGTAGTGTTGAACGTATTTAATCATTCCCATGAATTGAAAAATGAATTTTATAAAGTAAATTAAGTTATGAATTATAAATTATGAATTGAATTGAATTTTTAGAAAATTAAATTGAATTGTATTTAATTAACTTATATTGTTTCGAGTTTAAATTCCATTATATCAATTAATTAATTAAAAGTAGAATTTTGTTCTCCATCATCTCTACAAGTGGAATTCTGTTTCTTTTATCTTCAGTTAGAAAAAAAGCAGATCAGAACTTTTAGCTTCAACCATGTTTCTAAAGAACAAAGCAAAGAATGAATGAAAACGCACTGTTTTCTCAAGAAACAGAAATTGATTTATTACTTTAATTTGTAATAATAAAACAGAATTTATTTTAAATACAACTTTTCGTTTTTTTCTTCTTTTTTACGGATAAGCATTAATTACATATCTTTATTCAGTAGGCTTAACATTATTATTAATTTTAATATATCGCTCTTGAAGGCCAAACATGTTTGAAATGCCATTACCATGAAAACATACACTTTTATTAATTAAACGTTGAAATAACGTTCAATTTTTCCTGTAATATTAATCTAAAGTTGATATAACGTTTAATTTTTCGTATAATATTAATTAACTTAAACACATTTCACATACTTTATTAGGTTTGACGAAGCTATTAACTTTATTTTATTTTTTTCATTACATTTTTAATTGCTATTTATTATATATTTCTATAATATAAATCAAATACTATGAAATGCAAATTACGGAATTAAGGCTGTGTAGCAAAATATTTCAGTGAGAACAGGCTTTAAATTTGTGAAATTGTGAGACCTACCTCAACCACTTGCTTTTGTTAAATAATTTAATCGTTTGTCTGTTCGACCTTTGTCGATTCAAACATTCAAAGCTAAATTTCCTAGAATTAAGCTAACACTTACTAACACACACAATATCGATATTTATCACAAAACAGTTTTGAAAAGAAGAAAGAAGTTTCGTTGATATGTAATGTTTTTAAATACAGGGTGTCCGTCGGAAAGGTATACTACTTTGTTTTGCCACCATTTTGGTAAACATTAGTCTTGGCAGTTCATATTTGGCAGTCGTGAGATATAGACGTGGCAAATTTATTATGGAAAAATATTCGATAAACTAACGTGTTTTAATCGTTAAAACATTTTATCAAAATCAATCATCGATTACTGTGACGTTGAGAATGTTAAGTGAAATTTTTGAGAAAAACTACGTGCCAACAAGACGCACTATTTATCGTGTAGTGAATGATTTCGAACAAAGAGGGTCTGTACCTGATAGTGCCAAGCATCGACCACAACGTACTGCAAGATCGGCTGAAAACATTACTACTGCTCAAGAAAGTGTTCAAAACAATGCATTAACCTCAATGCGACGCCTTGCTCAGGAGCTTAGTCTTCAAAGAACAACTTTGGCCACAATTTTGCACAAGGATTTGCATTTCTTTCCATTTAAGATTCAGTTGATACAAGAGCTTCTTCCACAAGACCATTTACGCCGCTGTACATACGCCAATAGAATGTTACTGCTCGCCCATGACAACCCCGATTTTAATGAAAAAATCATAATGAGTGACGAGTCACATTTTCATTTGAATGGATATGTGAATAAACAGAATAGTCGGTTCTGGGCAATGGAAAACCCTCAAATTATTCATCAGTCACCTTTGTATCCATTAAAAGTGACAGTTTGGTGTGCAATTTGGTAACTGTCAATGGAGAGCGATATCGTGATATGATTGAAAACTTTTTAACGCCACAACTGCATGGTTTGGGCTTGATCAACATGGGGTATCAACAAGACGGTGCCACATCGCATATAGCCAGGATTACAATGGAATTACTGCGAGATCTCATTCCACAACAAGTTATTTCAAGAAATGGTGATGTTGATAGGCCTCAACGATCGCTTGATTTGACTGCTCCGGACTTCTTCTTGTGGGGATATCTGAAAAGCAAGGTTTATGCAAACAAACCAGAAACGCTTGAGCAACTCAAACAAAATAGTATTCGTGATGAAATTAATGAAATACCACGTGAAATGAAAAAAAGGCTCGCATTTGTGAGGCTAGCCAGAGGCTGACATTTATCTGATATTGTAATTGCCGACATTAAATAAAACAGTTATCAATATAAGATCCATTCTCTTTCATTTAATCAAAAATTATAAGCAAACATAGTAGTATACCTTCCCGACGGACACCCTGTATATAGCTTTGAAATTTTCATGTTTCTGTTCTTAAGGGTTTGGGAGGGAGAGCTCTGCATGCCGCCCCTGAATATAGAGTATAAAGACGTTTAAAAAGACACCAGAAATGAGACCCAAATTATTTATTATTCATTCAAATTTATTATATTGCCTTCAAAGTGCTCGTATGCCTCTTCCGAAATAATAGACTTCTGCCAACAAATAATCCCATTATCGAAAGATTTTTCAAGCGCAGTTCCCAACGCAAATTCACTTTTATATCTCCCTCGACTGAAAGCTGGCGCTTCGAAGAGGTATTTGGAGTTTAGGAAGGACAACAAAATCCATACCAAGTGAATACGGCGATTGTTCGAAGCTTGTTGACTGGCTTACGTGTCAAAGTAGTAAACCCATGGCTCATCACCAGCTGTAAAGTGACTTTTAAGTGATTCGTGGGATTTTTAACAGCAACACGTTTCATAGCCAAACGATCATATAAAATGATACGAATTTATTCGTGATACATAGAAAATTTGAAGGCTGCCTCTTGCAAGCTTACATTGAAATTTTCGGTCCCCATTTCTTTCACACCAATGATGTTAACTTCAGTTGAAAACAATGATGGTCGACTAGTGCGAGGCAAAACTTCTATCACATCTTGGCCACTTTTGAATGCACTTTGTCACTCGTATGCAAGTGCTTTTGATAAAGTCGATTTAACGTAGGCTTCCTGTAGCATTTTCGGTACACGAATTTCCATTTGCAATACAAAATTTTAATCAAATTCTTGTTCGACATTTTTACCCCTTGCAAAAATCTCAAAACACATTTAAGATGAAATGAATGATTGCCCTCAAATTCCAAGTCCCAATAAAGGACAGTTGCATCGACATTGCGCAAAAACCGTTTTGACAATTTCTTTAATTTCTTATCTTTTTATTTCTTTTCTCTTATCTTTTTTAAAGTGTTTGATTTTGTTACCTTTCTATCTTAAAGCCCAAGCTTCACTAAATCGGGAGAGTGAGGAAAGAGAGAGAAAACTTAGGCTTGTTTTTTGGGGGAATTCGAGATCCCCACTGTTCGATTTTTACGAGAGAAATTGAAATAAAAGAGAAAACTTCGATTCTTTGTTAATTACATTATAAAATTGGGATTTCTATGGACAGCTGGTAAAGTGATTCTGCTGATGGTTGCCGACAAGAAGAAGGCAGTCATTGTCGTGATTCACCACGATCTCTCTCTGTCCACCATGGTGTTGCCATTTATTCGTAGTAGAATAGCAGGTTTTTACAATTACAAATGGCATTTACTCTAACGAATAAATAGTTAATTTTAACAATTTATGCCAAATACTCATCAAATAATACTAACTCGGGGCAATTCAATTTAATTTTATATATTTCAATAAAATTCAACCTAATTCTGTATAAATCACGAAAATTCAAAGCAAATTGTTCTAGAAAATTCAGTGTAATTCATTATTATTCATTGTAATTTATAAAAGGTTTAACTGGGTTCAACAAACAAATAGTATATTAACAAAATCAAAGTTTTTTTTATTAAAGTATCAAAACTTCGATGATGATTAAAAAAGTAGCGAATTATCGAAATTTGATACTTCGCTCATACAAAAACTACGGCAAACTCTTGGTTTAATATTAGAGAGTTCATCAATGGCAGATTTTTCTATTTATTTGACAAATATTTCATACATTGGTCGGTTCAGTTTCTTCTTTAACGATAACACGAGCTCCTTGTTGGCATCGTTTCCGCATATGGTAAAGCGAACTTTTCTAACATTATTATGAGTGCACTTCAGCAGTAAAGATTCCGGGAGTAAGAAAATTTTCGATTTTATTTTACATAAATACAAAATACAAATGTGTACTTTATATTAAAATATGTGTAAAACACATAAAATGCATGTATGACATTTTTATTCATAACCGCCTGGTAGGTTGCAGCGGAAATTGCCTCAATTATTTTTCGAATTCATTGCTTTAAATCAACTAAACTTGTTGTTTTGTAAACTTTCTGTTTGCAATAACTCCGCAGGAAAGAAATCGAGCACGGTAAGAACAGGAGACGTTGTGGGTCAACCGGTTTTGAAGTTTTTTTAAAGCATCATATTTTAGACTTTTCGTTGCAATTCAGCTTTCTATGCGACGACCTCCTCTATTTTGCACAAACCAAACAGAGTTGAAAAGAATTCCCTTCGGTGCAGTTCTGGAAAGAATAACACTTTCAACTTGTTCAACCATCATCTTTATTGTAGTATTCATCAGTCACCCTGTAGTTCGCGGGCCAAAGAACCATTCAAGTAGGAGATACAAGAAAGCAAGATTACTTTTCGTTGCAACCAAGAGGAAACTTTTAACTTATTAATTCGTGTAAAATTTAGTCAAAATAAGTTCACGTTTACAAGGAATAACAACTTCCAATTTATTATTGATATAATTCGCTATTTCTTCAACAAAACTGATATTATCGAAATTTGTTAAAACTTTCAAAATATACACAAATTAGAAATTACGTTTAAACAGTAATAGCAAACCGCGGTCTGGCAAGGATGTCCGCTGTTAAAATAAGTTCACATTTGTGTTTACAAGAAATAATATACGAGTATTTCGTTATTTCTTCAACAAAACTGATATTACCGAAATTTGTTAAAACTTTCAAATAGCAAACCGCCAGTCTGGCAAGGATGTCTGCTGTTAAATACCTGTTATCTGAAGTGTTATTTATTGGGTGAAAGGTTTACCATTTACGAATACGTATCGTTTTATAGCCGAAAGTAAAGAACGCATAAAAATAGTTAAAACTTACTAAAAAATTGGTGATTTAAACATAGGCAGTTTTCGTGCATTGCGAGGTGATTATGGTCGTCATAATCGGTCTACTGTTCAAGGAATTGACAAGATTATAAAGAAATTTGAAGATACTGGAAGTGTGACAGGTTTTGCAAGGTGTGTGCATTACCGCAATGTACGCAGTACAGGAAATATCGCTACTGCTAGTGAAAGTGTGGCAAATATTCCGAATTTTAATTCAGAGTGCTATGATAGCCGACTTTTTTTCGCCTGCAATTGAAGATTATGAACTGGATGATATGTGGTTTCAACAAGACGGTGGCACGAGCCACACAACACGACCGAGTTTGGCTTTATTACATGAGAAATTTCCAAAAAGAGTAATTCCACGTTTTGGCGACGTCACTTGACCACCAAAATCATGCGATTTGACGCCGTTGGACTTTTTTGTAGGACAACGTCAAAGACGATGTTGTTGCGGATAATCCCCAAACGTTGGAGCGACCATAGTGCTTTGAATTGAAACTCGTATTATACGCCACACTCTTTTTTTTTTTTTTTTTTTTTTTTTTTTTTTTTTTTTTTTTTTTTTTAAATTTATTATATCATACAAATTCATACAAATTACGCCTCAACGCCACATGGCATTATAGAGGCTAGTTGGCAAAATAGTTACATCAAAATTGTTTGTATAATAACAATAGTTTAATACAAGAATACAAACACATTTATGAAAAATTTAATTTCTTGGCATATACTTCAATATTAACTCAAAATTCATACCAGAAGCTCTTCGATATTTTGCAATAAATACCCTTTCAATGAAGATTTAAATAACGAAAGTGTTTCTAGTGATTTTAGCTGTTGTGGTAAAATATTGTACTGACTACTACCAGAATGTTCTATACGCTGTTTTGTTGTTTCAGATCGACACATAGCTACTCTCAAATTGTCATTATTTCTCGTATTGAAAATATACTGATTTCTGGAAAAATTTATCGTGTGATGGCCAATACTATGCAAGCATTTGAAAACATATATTAGCAATTTTAATTTATAACAACCATATACTGGCAAAACTGTTGGAAAAACATCTCTATACAGAGAAAGCGTACAATATGAAATTGGCAAGTTCGCTACAGCTTTTAGTGCTTTATTCTGTTGTCGTTGGAGTGATTTTAATTCAGAACTCTTTTTATAACCATACATAATGGCTAAATAGTTATAATGACTTTGAACTAAAGCTTGAAATATTAGAAACTTAGTATTTTGATCAAATTTATTTCTAAATTTATACAATAAACCTATGGCAGGTGATACTGTAGACTTTAGATACTCAATATGCAGTGTCCAAGAAAGATTACTTTGAAAATATAATCCCAAATATTTAACTGAATTAACTTCTGGAATTTTTTCCCCATCTACGTATATACTAAAGCTGTCGTTGAACCGACAATGTGGCCTAAATCTTATCAATTTCGTTTTTTTTGGATTAAGGGAAAGTTTATTAATACGCATATACTCTATTAATAGACTTGCTCCTCGCTCTATGTATGGCCTCACAGCCATTTCATATTTATATGGATAAAAAATAGCAATATCATCAGCGTACACAAACATTTTACCTGATAAGTCAATATTTTTCAAGTCATTTATATACAGAGAAAATAACAAGGGACTCAATACACTTCCCTGGGGGACTCCATGCTCTACCGGTTTTAAAGTACTTTTACTATTATCAAATTTGTACAAATTGTAACCGCTTCGTCAAATAGCTTTTTAAGAGAAAAAGTTCTTTGTCACGCACACCATAAAATCTGAGTTTCTGAAGTAAAATGTCATGATCAATTAGATCAAACGCTTTTGACAAATCATAAAAAACTCCAACTACACCCCTATACCCGTCATCCAACGACTTACATATGAAATTTTGCACATTAACTGTTGCCTCCTCTGTTCCACAACCTTTTCTAAAACCATATTGAAAATCATTTAACAAATTGTTATCTTGGAAATATGTAAAGAGCTGTGTATGCAAAATATGTTCAAAAACATTGTCTATAATTGGCAATATTGATATTGGACGAAATTTATCAACGGAGGTAGATATTTTCTCCTTAGGTATTGGTACAATTTTATGGATTTTTAATATTTCGGGATATACTGAAGTATAAATTACATCATTAAAGATGTTAACCAAACGTGGAGTCACACTATCAGCACATATCTTAAGAATTTTTGCCGAAATGTTATCATGACCCGGACTTTTTCCCGATATTAAGCTGGATATGACATTTCTCATTTCATCAAGCGTAGTTATTCTAGCTTGAAATCTGCTGTTACAGTTTGTTAATGTTCTAAAGGCATGGCACGTATCCGAAGGGAGTTGTATTATTTGTCCTTTTAATTCATTGACTGAATTTACAAAATAATCATTTAACATTTCAGCTTTCTGAACATTATCTGCAACATATTCACCATCGACATTTTTTACATTGATTTGCTTGTCTAATGCTCTTCCAAGTGTCTCATTAATAAAAACCCAAGATTTCCTAGGATCGTTCCTCATACTGGCCAGATTGTCAACATAGTAATTGTTCATAGAACAATTGTTAGCTATCTTAATAATATTGCTAATCCTTTTCAATTTTTCGTCAATATTTCTGGTTGGCTTTTTCCTTCGCTGCTTTAACAGAAGCTTTTTATATGCTATCAGTTTTTGTAAATTACCGTTTATCCAAGGAGTGATACGGTCTTTCAAACATGTAACTTGTTCTTTTTGAGCTGTAGAACTGTCCATAGCATTTTTGAAACGACTAATTAAAGCAGATGTGTCAACCGACGGGTCACCAGTATATGGCAAATCTTGCATTTCATTCTGTATGAGGTCTTTTACTTTATTATAGTCACATTTAACGTATTTTTTTGTAACAAAATCCTTGGTGTGCACCTTTATATGAACCTTACAAGAAATAATGTTATGGTCTGATAAACTACATTTTGTTGAAGCAATTTCCATAGGTTTATGTAAATTGCTATATACATGATCAATGCACTTTCCACTCTGCGGACGCGTAATTAAATTATGACAGCTAGCAATATCATAACTTGATAAAAGGTTTAAAAGTTCAGCAGATGAATTATCGTTCAATAGGTCAATGTTTGCGTCACCAACAAATATGCAGGGTGTACGGCCAATGCGAACAAATAAATTTTCCAAGAAATCAATAAAACATGGTGCATTACATCTTTGTGACTTATAAAATGAAACTATTGTAATATGCTTTCCATTAGATTTTATGTCTTTCAATCTCAATATAATTGAATCTATAGAATTTTGATTCGAAATTTGTTCCACTGTAAAAGGAATATCATGTTTAACGTAAATAGAGGTACCACCATAGCTATCAGATCTACAACAATGTACAGCTTTATATCCCGGTATGTTATAAATCTGAACAAGATTTTGATTAAACCATGTTTCCTGAACTGCTATAACAGCAGGTAAATGTGAAAATTTTGAAATTAATGTTTTAAATTGATTAAATTTGGTTATCGAAGATATGCTCCTGATATTTACAGAAAAAATGCTGAAAATATTGTGTTCTGAATTATTGAAATGATTCTTAAATGCTTCAAAATATTGAAAATATTGATTCATAAAAATAAAAAGTTAAAAAAAACTATGTCTACTTTAAATAATAAATATACATTTCATTTGGATGATAAATAATTATCAGAATCATCGTCAACATCGTGCACTCTCTGCGATCGGCTATTTTTCGGTTGATGAGTAGTTGCTTCCAATAACAATTTGTCTACTTCCTCCGCACATCTGATTATCCTCGGCTTCGACAATTCACTTCTTTTAATAAAAATTGTACCATTTGCCGCATAAACTGATCTATAGCCAACGGTTTTTAATGACTTTGCGTAGTTCCATAAACTCATTGTTTCTCTGCTCAAATAGTCTTGAACATATACATTCTTGGTTTCATCTTTTTCCCGCAATTTCGGTTTAATAGACATCAGTTGATCTTTAGATTTTTTTGAACTTAATTTAACTACTACTGACTGTTTACCATTTGACGCGTTTTTCCTTCTCAGATAGTACGCATCACTAATTGTTTCAGCTGACATCACAACACCAGCATCACTCGACAACTTCAAAACAGCATCCACAGCTGACACACCATCACTCATCTTTACACCCGTTACAAGGCAATCGTTTTTAACTCTCTGATCGTTTAAAAATTTTACAGAGTTCTTCAAATCAGTTATTTCTGTTTTGAGCGCCTTATTCTCCTTCTGCACAGCTTCTAACTTCTTCTTATTTTCTGCTACTCCCTTCAGTATATCATCAAATTGTTTCGACATAAAAGTCATTGTTTCTTGCAGGAGAGAGAGTTGATCCAATTTTTTCAATTCTGTTTTGATTATATTTAGCTCTGCTTTCAGCGAACAATTGTTGTTACCACAGAGATGACAAACATACTCTTCATTCTCATGCTTAACCAAGTATTCATATTGACGTTTGTCCAACTCAGTACAAACAGCATGAAAGTTTTTGTTGCACTTATCGCATTCTATGCTTTCCTCCTTATCTTCTATCACCAATTTGCATTGTGCGCAAATTACTTTATTGTTTTTAACACTACGTCTGCTGTTCGTTGCCATACTTCACAATTTTCGGCTTTCTTTAAACTTGCAGAACGGATTTATGTTGCTTTTTCAAAGAGAAAAACACAGCAAAATATATATTTTTAATATTTAAAATTTGCAAAGACGGAGTGCAAAAAAATTATGAAGTTTACACCGTAAGGGTTGCCAACTCTCTCTCTCTTTCACTAACAGAAGCCATATTTTCGGCAGCGCGAGTTACGTACCCTCTAATAAATACGACTCTGACATAAAGGAAGTGTTCATAAAATAATACGTTTAAGTTTAAGAGTTTAAGTTAAGAATTAGTCTTAAGATCGGCCTCAAATAAAGAAGTTAAAAATAAGGCAAAACATAACTGGCGCAGTCGGCAACGGGCTTTAATTCTAAAGAATTAAAACTCACCGAATTTACCACCAACGCTGTGAATACGGTTGAAAAGGCTCGACACAAATAATAGTGTTGATACCGCAAAAAAGAAAAAAAATAATAATAAATACAATAAAATTGTGAAAAAAAAACATTTAAAACAATTTTTATAAAACTATTTTCTAATATATGTACATATTAAAGTACATACACAACTAATACATATAAAAATCACAAAAAAAAAAAAACTCACAAAACAAAAGGAAAAGAGAAAAAAAAAGTACAGTGCCCACAAAACGTGAGAAACTATAAAAATTTCAAAGTATAAAAAGAAGAAACAAGAAAAGTTAAAGTTAAAACAAGAAAAAAAGAGAAAGAAAATATATGAACTGTCATAATTCGAAAAGAATGGGAAATAAACAGTTGACATTCAAATAGAAATCATAAGGAATAAATACGTAAAGAACATCGACATTTATAACAAACCATAAATAAAACGAAAAGTATAAAAAGAAGAAAACAGAAACAACGAATTA
>JAHXMU010025760.1:28311-51415 GCA_019455685.1 Philornis downsi | reverse complement strand
AAAAAAATAAAAATTTGGCGGTTGGCAATCTTATTCATTTAATTTGTTCCAAGTAGATTTGTTTACATCAATTTTTGAATATGATATCTCTCAAATGGCCGCCTCTGGCGTTGATGGCGTATTGTGCCCGTTTTGCAGCATTTTCCATCGTTTTCGCCAACATTTCGGCCGGAATAGCGGCTATTTCTTCACGAATGTTGTCCTTGAGCTCTTCTACGGTCCTTGGCTTGTTAACGTAAACCTTTGACTTCAAATGTCCCCACAAGAAGAAGTCAGCGGGCGTCAAATCGGGCGAACGCGGTGGCCAGTCCAAATCACCACTTTTCGACATCAAACGGCCCGGAAACAAATTCTTCAGAAAATCGATTGTTATGCGACTTGTGTGCGGTGGAGCGCCGTCTTGTTGAAACCAGAACTGCCTCATACGCTTTCGACGAATAATTGGCATCACAAAATTGGTCATCATGTCGCGATAACGCTCCTGGTTGATGGTAACAGCATGGCCATTTTCGTTTTGGAAGAAAAACGGCCCAATGACCGTTTTCGCACTAACGCCGCACCAAACTGTGACTTTTTCGTCATGAAGAGGCAATTCTTGAATCTCCTGAGGATTTTCAGTGGCGTAAATACGGCAATTTTGCTTATTTACGGTCCCATTCAATGTGAAATGGGCTTCATCAGACATGATAATTTTGTTCCAAAATTGCTCGTCATCATCGGCCATTTCGATGACTCGTTGGGCCCATTCCAATCGACGAGACTTGTCCGCAGGCAACAATCTTTTCGTCAATTGAATTTTGTACGGGAACAAATGCAAATCAACGCGAATAATCCGTTGTAAAGTGGACCGAGCCATGCCCAACTGCTGAGAACGGCGTTTTTGGGATGTTCTTGGGGACCTCTCAACACTGGCTCGTACGGCAGCGATATTCTCGGCCGATCGCCTTGATCGACTTTTATTTGGCCTCTTCGGATTAGAAAGAGCCTCACCAGTCGAAAATTTTTCGTATAAACGCTTAATGGTGTTCTTAGAAGGCGCACTTCTCACATTTTTTAATATTTTAAAAGCACGTTGAGTTTTCACAATTGACTTCTTCTGTTGAATGTAAATTTCAACTATTTCAGAGCGCTCGCGTGGCGTGTATTGTTCCATGGTAAAAATCTGCTTGGACTGACGCTTCAAACGCGGTATGTCATTAAGCGATCTGACATCTGTGTCAAAAGTTATGGCGTTGCCAGATGGGTCCGTCGAATATGGGCAACCCTGTACATTATATATTGGAAATACAGATTCATAATTTCTCTCCAGTCAAGTGCAACAATCCATTGAGGCTAACGAAGCCAAGATAGATTAGTAATCAACAATGTCGATAAGAAAAATACTCCAAAAACTGTTGATTCTAAAGTGCAAAGCTGTTAAGGTATATCTCATTTGTAAGAAATATCGTTACATCGGGAGGTTTTAGTTAAAAACCTCATAATCTCAGTGGTCTTGTGTTGCATACTAGATATCGAGCCAATGTACATACTTAGTCCAATTGTTGCTTACGTTTTATTACCATTTTCATACCTTCATCTTAAGGGGGTTGTTATATAACACAAAGTAAATTTCAAGTATCTTCTGCCCAAACATGTTTGGGCGATTGGGCGATTTTCATTATGAAACTTGTTAAAATTTGGCATTGTCCAATATAATGCCATATCATAGCCAGAGGTTGTATATAGGCTATATCGATTCACAGTACTACAAAGTGAATATTTATTTGTTGTAACCCCATTGTATTGTTTTATAATACTTGACAAAATTTGAAAAGAAAACAACCTGTTGACCGTGACAGTTCTGTGACCTCACACACAAATTATCCTTTGAAGATCAATATTATTTTATTAGTTTGACATATACTGAGGATTAGCCAAAATATGGCCCCAGAATGAAAACAAAGTGTATTGCCGTTCCATTTTTGGCACTTGTCATGGGAATGGACTGATTTTCCGAATTTAAAAATTTCTAATTGAATACCTAGATTTTTGTCCCTTGTTATAGGTTTACAATGTTTGACAAAACGTCAAAATATCGATGAAGTAACCACATCCCGTTTCTTAACTGGTATACGAATCGACCAATTGAACCCTTGTATTCTTAGCTTTGTATCTTTTAAGAAGTTTTACTGAATTCAATAAAATTTGACACATATGATGCTTTTTTCTAATTGAATACTTAGATTTTTGTTGCTTTTTATAGATTTACAATGTTTGACAAAGCGTCAAAATATCGACGAAGTACCCGTTTCTTACCTGGTATACGAATCGACCGATTGAACCCATGTATTCTTAGCTTTGTATCTTTTAAGAAGTTTTATTGAATTCCATAAAATTTGACGTACATGATGATGATGATAAACTCAGTTCTGAGAATGCAAAGATGATGGAGTGAGTCATTGAAATTTTAGTTTTATGTAATTCCAAATTTGTGAACTGCTACTCCTTAAAATTTTGCTAATTCTATTGCTTTATAATTGTCTAAACTCGTTAGTTTAGACAATCAATTTATCAATCAATCAATTTATTGAATTTTGCTAACTGAAGTCCGTACAGTACTTTGTCATTTGAATTGTTTATTAAATATCGTTCTACGATGTGTATCAGTAGTTCGATAATATTACTATTGTGAATTAAAAATGTCACTCAAGTTAAAGCTTTCAAATAAGCGACGAAGTCTCATCATAGTTATCTAAATTGTAATACTTCTCTTCATTTTTACCCGTCATATGGTGAGCAACTGCATAGTGCCAAAATAAACGAATTGAATTTACTAATTCTTTTGTTTTCATTTTCTCGCACGCTCATCACATATAACTTCTCTCTAAGAAAACATCTACGAAGGCCAAAACTATAGTCGTTTCTAAAAATAGCGACTATAACAATTACGTCACAGACCGGTCACAACTTAAAATAGTAGTCTCCTCTACCTGCCCCTACCACTTGGCTACCCCTCACCAAGTCCGCATACAGTCCACTCCAGATCCATCAGCTATCACCCCCGCAATTCCCCTTCAACGCTCAGCATAGTTTGTTCATGGTCCTTCGAGCCGGATGAAAATTTGAGAAATTTGTGAAAATTTGAGAAATTGATTCGATAGATGCTTCCTGCGTTGCTCCACAATACAAATTAGCTAATTAGAATGCTTCAGACGTTTAGTAAGCTTAGTAAGTTTAGTTCAACTAATGAAGCCAGATTGCATAACCACACTCCCACGCAAATGAACTGGTCGATTTAGCATTGATTAATTAGTCCTTTATAACTTTTGAATGAAAGCCTTCAAAAAGCGTTAACTTTGCATATTTTTTTGTGCGCTAAATCAATACCAAGCAGTCCATCACGCTTCTTCTTGTATTTCTTTTACACCAGAAAAAAGATATGCATGGATCAGTTGACCTGAATGAAATTTATATACAGGGTGGCGCAATAGAACGTGCATATTGCATGATTGTAGGGGGGCGCCTGCATCGTTGGGTTGGCGGGCTCATGGAGTTTTAGTCGCTATGAATCACTTCGACTGGAAGCGTCGCGCATTTTGCGTGCGCGCATTTTACGAGAACTCTCGTTCATATATTGCTACTAGGCGACTATATTGTGCTGAATATGGACTACGGCGAATTAGTGAAGCTCCGAGTGCTAATTTAATTAAAATATGGGTAAAGCGTTTTGAAGAGATCGGTTCAACATTTAAACCACAAGCAAATAATCGCCCAAGAACATCTAGGACCGAAGACAATGTTGAGAGAGTTATGGAGTCAGTACGAGGAAATCCACAAATGTCGACTCGCAAGAGATCGTCTGTCTTACAATTATCGCGACGAAGTTTGCAACGAATTTTAACATTGGATCTTAAACTGCATCCATATAAGATGCAATTAACACAAGAATTGAAAGAGATTGACTTCATAGCAAGGCTCGCATTTGCTAATGAAATGCTTAATCGATTTTCCAATTTTGACAATGTCCTTTTCTCTGACGAGGCTCATTTCCTTATGAATGGGTTCGTAAACCGTCAAAATTGTCATTACTGGAACAGTGAAAATCCCAAAATCAAACACCAGAAACCATTGCATAGTCCTAAAGTGACAGTATGGGCAGCAATCTCTGGCAGAGGAATAACTGGTCCTTTTTTCTTCGAAAATGCGCGGGGCCAAAACGTCACGGTTAATACGGAACGCTTTGTTGAGATGTCGGACGGATTTTTGGCTCCAGAAATTGAAAGTTCCAGAATAGTGAATTCCAGAACTTGGTTCCAATAAAATGGAGCTACCTGTCACACATCAAATGACTCCATGGCGGTGGTGAAGCAGATGTTCCCTGGCAGACTGATTTCGAAAAGAGGTGATATCCCATGGCTTCCACGTAGTCCAGACTTGACGCCTCTTGACTTTTCTTGTGGGTATACCCCAAACACAAAGTCTGCAGTAATAATCCAAGAAACATCGTTCAGCTCAAGGAGAATATCCGTGTTGAAATGACAGCCAGTATTACTGAAGAAAGTTTTCAATAATTTTCGTTTGCGGTTAGAGGAGTGCCGTCGTAGAGAGGGTCACCATGTAGATGATGTTATTTTTAAAAAATGAACTCCATTTATTACTCTACAATGGCTTAGATTTATTTTAACCATACCTTTTGTATTTATTTTTTAAATATGCACGTCCTATTGCGCCACCCTGTAGTAACTATAGATGAAGTCATACTGCTAAGTATAGTTTTTGTTCTACTTGTAATGCACCGAAAGAAATGCAGGCCTATTTTTAAGTTTATTTGAAAGACAATTCATAATTGTAAAACACGCATTGGCGGTATTTGTTCATTTTATTTTTATTAAGTTGAAGTTTTGAAGCATTTTGATTATGAAATTGTGGTGCTACGAGTGGAAAATTAATTGTATAAAACCCATCATCCTCAGAAATTGTCCTTCATCGCTTTAATATCACCCTTTTCAAACCAATGATGTACAATTCGTATGCATAAAATTGTCTTTGCATGTATGCCTGTGTGTACGTTTGTACAAACACACTCATGCGCCGCAACAAACAAAGTAGTGACAATAAACCACAATAGCTCAATATGCGGTAATACTTACATGCACGCGTATGTGTGCGATTGATGCCTTTTCTCTTTCTCTTTTGTTTCGACAACTGGCACAATTTCGATCCATTTTTTTCGGTATAAAAGTTCTCTTCAACATTTCACTGAATTTTAGTTAAAAATTGTATATTCCTCCTTTATTTTGGCTTATATCTGTTCATACTACTCACTCTTCAGTGCGTTCGTTTTATTGACCCATTACCACTGATTCGTCCAGTGAGTCTAGCATGCATTGGACATTGCATTTTATAGGAATATTTGTTCGTTGCAGCTTTTGCTGCCTGCAACACTACTGTGTGTGTGTGTGTGTGTTGATCAGTGTGTGACCCTAAAATAAATCCGATAATGTTGGCAGTACCTTCATATAAACTTGTACGCGTTGTAAGCATGAGCGAAGAGTGCGTTGACATAGTTTGCATAATGCAAAACAATAGCATCAAAGTAGAGAAAGAAGAGAAAGAAGAGAATAGGTTTAAAAAGAATGCGATCTAGCGGTACTTTTACAATGTTTTTGAGAAGCTGCTGTAAAATACTTTCAATTTGTGCAATTTTTGATTCAGTTTGTCAACGATCTTTGCATATTAACGACGTTAAGAACATGGCGAGGAAAAAGTTTGGAAACAAATTAAAAAGTGAAATAATTAATGACTTTTTAGGTGGTATGAAGCAAGCAGAGATAGCAAAAAAATTTTAAATTAATAGATCCTGCATTTGCCGGTTGATAAAGAAGTATCGACAGACAGGAGAAATGAAAAGCAAACATCTAGGTAGAAGACCTCGAAAAACTTCAACTCGGACAGACCATGAAATTGTTAAGATGATAAAGAAAGATCCATTTATTTCGTCAGAAACAATTGTAACATCTTTAAAACTGAATATTCATCACAGTACAGTACGAAGATGGGCTGTAGAAAACAATTTAAAAAGTTACAGACCAGCCAAAAAGCCATTGCTTACAATAAGGCATATAAAAAATAGGTGAGTTTTTATTTTTAGTGTAATGCTGTATTAATACCGGATGGGCCATAAGTGTGTTGGCGGTTTAAATATTCAATTAAAAAAAAAAACTACGAAACATAAAAAAATATATTTGTATTTTTAAAAGGTAGAAGCATGGGAATTTTTAAGACTTAAAAATAATGTTGCCCAAATGGCTTCCCTCGGCTGCTTGACGCTCTTGGAACCGAAGTCGCAAATTTTGGAAAACTCGTTGAAAAGTTGTTCTTGGTATTTTGTTACTTTCCTGAATAATGTTCCTCTTCAACTGCTCTAAATTGGTCGGATTATTCTCGTAGACTACCGATTTGAGGTAGTCCCATAGAAAATAATTGCATGGAGAGAGATCGGGGCTACGTGGGGCCCATTCAATATCCCCCCTTTTTGAAATGAGTTTTCCAGGAAAAACATTTTTCAGCAGCTCTATGGATACCCTAGCCGTATGACATGCGGCCCCATCCTGTTGAAACCACATCCTCGAGGTATTGCCTTGAAGTTCTTGCAAAGCTGGCACCAAAAAGTCTGCTAGCATGTTGCTATAATTGTTCGCTCTAACCGTCATCGCATGCCCTCTTTCGTCCTCAAAAAAGTATGGTCCAATAATACCGGTTGACGTTATCCCAGCCCACACGACAAGCTTAGGGCTGTGAAGTGGACGTTCATGCAAGCGTCGGGGATTAGTTTCGGATCAGAACCGACAATTTTGCGTGTTAACATGGCCATTAAGGTGAAAATTGGCCTCATCACTAAAAATCACGTTCTTGAAATTGTTGAACCGCTCTAGCATCAAATTGACAAAGTTAAGTCGGTTATTGGCATCATCGGGTTTTAATTCTTGGACTATCTGAATCTTATAAGACTTCAAATGCAAATCACGTTTCAAAATTTGTCGTAAAGTTGTTTTTTGACATCCAAAGACTGACTTCTCTTACGTGTTGACTGTTGCGGATTTCGCTGAATTGAAACACGAACACGCTCCACAATGTCGGTTGATCTTGCAGAAACTGGGCGACCATGAACCGTAATTAGTACTGTTGAGCCGGTTGTTTCGAACATTCTGATCCATTTTCGTATCACATTGGCGCTTGGAACTTCACTTAAATCGTGTAAACCGTGTTCATGCCGATACAAACGTCGTGCATTAATCACTGATTTATTGTTTTCGTAATATGCTCGGACACAAAATGCACGCTGCACTCCCGTGTACGGCTCCATGGCGACTAAATTTCCAGGAAGCGGCGCAGCGAACAACATATCCCCCCGCCACCCCGCGCCGCGCGTTGCCGAGAAATTGCAGAATTAAATCGCCAACACTCATATGGCCCACCCTGTATTACTATTATTTCTTCGGAAAAGGTTAAAATTTACTAAAAGACATCGCAATTGGTCAGTAAATAAGTGGAGGACAGTACTGTTTAGGGATGAATCTAAATTTAATCTAATTCAATCGGATGGAATGCAGACCGTCAAGCGACACAGAGGACAACGTCTTAAAACCAAGAACATCCTCGTCACTGCAAAGCATGGTGGTGGAAATATAATGGTGTGGACATGCTTTTCGGCTCAAGGACCTTGTCTATTTCATAAAATAGATGGAATAGTGAACGGTGAGGGATATTGAGCCATGCGACAACACCAAATGCTACCCCATGCAGAGTGGAATATGCCACTTCGATGGGTGTTTCAACATGATAACGATCCGAAACACACGTCGAAAGTAACAAAAGAGTGGCAAACAAACAATAGAATTCAAACTCTTGATTGGCCGGCACAACCACCTGATTTGAATCCTATTGAAAACCTTTTTGGCATCCTTGAAAGGAGAGTAGCAGGACATCGGTTTTCCAACGAAGAGGAGCTATTCAACAAGTTGAAAACTGAGTGGGAAAACCTTCCGGAAGATTGTTTTTATTCATTAGTTGCCTCGATGCCAAAAAGGTGCGAAGATGTTATTAAAAACAAGGGCGGTTACACAAAATATTGATTTTGTTGCTATTGTTTTGCGCAAGTGAATTCCGGCTCTGCTGTACATTTTTTCATATTTCTTTTAAACGCAATTGTTGTTGTTGTTGTAATGTATTGGTTTTATAGCTTAATAATACCTCTGTGAAAATAATGTATTGGTTTTATTATTGTTGTAATGTATTGGTTTTATAGCTTAATAATACCTCTGTGAAAATAAATGGTAAGCTTTGTTTTAAATGTTTTGTTTTTATGAAAATTATGTGTTTATAGTCTGGAGTACATTTTGTTGCTTTTATTTTGCGCAACACTGTATAGGTATATACTCTCAGCCATGGATCGCAGTCCACATTATTGCGGACGATACAAATCCTGATCTTCAGATAAGTGGTCATGCCAGATATGCCTTCTCCTTATACACTATGTATAGACCCACCATTTTTTCTACTATAAAATAGTATTTTTATTATTTTTGAATGATTCCCGTCAATTCTCCCATATGTTATTTTTCATTAACGAATAGATGATGCAACTTGTAACCAGTATAGAAATTTCAGTCAGGTGAACTGACTTACGTATACCTTTGCCTAACATCATTTTGCGCTGGTGCAAAAGTGTGAGAATTACCAAAATGAACGGCGTGATCCCTTAGATCCTTAAAAAATTCTCTGTCGCCTTCACTAACAGAACTACATGCTTTATGCGTGCAAAATTTTACTGAATCTGGAGCGATTGAATGACAAATCTGTGGTCACAACCCGTAACAGCCTAATTCGAGTTAGGGCACAATTGAGTTATAAGCACCATCGTATTCAGCGTATCTAAATTTATTTGCTTTAAATTTTTAATGTTTGTATCTCTTCTACGAAGACAATTAATCCTAAAAAACCTAATAGCTTAAGTTATTTTTCTAAATGACTGTTTTGGCATAACTTCCTAAGCCAACTTAGGATTACAACAAATATAAACATTATTTTTTCATCATTGCCTAAATCAACTTAAGTCGTTAATCCAAAAAAATAAAGAAACAATTTTATTTTCCTAACTTGAGTTAAGCTCTTATTCCGAATTACAATTCCGTTTTTTGATAAACATAAATTGAGTTAAGGTCTTTCTCCAAACTTAAAGTTTTTTATTTAATCTGGAATAATAGCCTAACTCAACTTGAACTTTTTGACTTTCTTTCGTTCAACAATTCATAAGAGTCTAAGTGTCTTTTTCGATAATATCTTTTGACTGCGAGAATAAACAACTATTTTTGTTAACAACTAAGTAAAGAAATTCGTTTCCTTGGAACCTGTAGCAAAGTTTTCCAAAAAACACCTTCTCCTGATTTTCAGTGAAGATTCAAAATTTAAACTCCTGTACTGAAAATATCGAAAAACAGACTTAGGCTGTTATGGGTTGTGATCACAGAAACATAAACGCAGCAATATGTGGGCAAAATTATTTCACTTATATGGGAATTATAATAGCAGACAAGGCGGAGTTATCCAATAGATTTGTCCAAATTTTAGCAATGTAACGCATAATTATAACTGTAATGTATGTAGTTGCCAAATATTTCACTAACTGTAGCCTACGAATTATACAGGGTGGGCCATATGGGTGTTGGCGATTTAATTCTTCAATTTCCTGGAAATTTAGTCGCCATGGAGCCGTACACGGGAGTGCAGCGTGCATTTTGTGTCCGAGCGTATTACGAAAACAATAAATCAGTGATTACTGCACGACGTTCGTATCGGCATGAACACGGCTTGCACGATTTAAGTGAAGTTCCAAGCGCCAATGTGATACGAAAATGGATCAGAATGTTCGAAACAACCGGCTCAACAGTACCAATTACGGTCAGTGGTCGCCCAGTTTCTGCAAGATCAGCCGACATTGTGGAGCGTGTTCGTGTTTCAGTTCAGCGAAATCCGCAACAGTCAACACGTAAGAGAAGTCAGTCTTTGGATGTCAAAAGAACAACTTTACGACGAATTTTGAAACGTGATTTGCACTTGAAGGCTTATGAGATTCAGATAGTCCAAGAATTAAAACCCGATGATGCCAATAACCGACTTAAATTTGTCAATTTGATGCTAGAGCGGTTCAACAATTTCGACAACGTGATTTTTAGTGATGAGGTCAATTTTCACCTTAATGGCCATGTGAACAAGCAAAATTGTCGGTTCTGGTCCGAGACTAATCCCCGACGCTGGCATGAACGTCCACTTCACAGCCCTAAGCTTGTCGTATGGGCTGGGATAACGTCAACCGGTATTATTGGACCATACTTTTTTGAGGACGAAAGAGGGCATGCGATGACGGTTAGAGCGAACAATTATTGCAACATGCTAGCAGACTTTTTGGTGCCAGCTTTGCAAGAACTTCAAGGCAATACCTCGAGGATGTGGTTTCAACGAGATGAGGCCACATGAGCTGCTGAAAAATGTTTTTCCTGGAAAACTCATTCCGAAAAGGGGGGATATTGAATGGCCCCGATCTCTCTCCATGCGATGATTTTCTATGGGGTTACCTCAAATCGGTAGTCTACGAGAATAATTCGACCAATTTAGAGCAGTTGAAGAGGAACATTATTCAGGAGAGTAACAAAACACCGAGAACAACTTTTCAACGAGTTTTCCAAAATTTGCGACTTCGGTTCCAAGAGTGTCAAGCAGCCGAGGGAAGTCGTTTGGACAACATTATTTTTAAGTCTTAAAAATTCCCATGCTTCTACTTTTTAAAAATACAAAGTTTAGTAGTTAGTAGTAGTTTTTTTCTAATTGAATATTTAAAACGCCAACACCCTTATGGCCCACCCTGTAGTTTACAGCGAAAAAAATTAAATTTTTTATGGGAATTACCAGAAAGAGCAATATTGCTTGGTCAATCTTTCTCAGGCCTAATGGAGACTTGTAAGTCAATATATTGAATAAGAAACTAGACTACTGCAGGCTGCTTATTAGGAATTATAGCGGAGAATTCACATTTTGAAAAAACATTGAATTTCAGAAAAAATTTATATAAATATTTATATTTATATAAAGTTTATATATAAAATTTATATATAAATATTTATATTTATATAAAATTTATATATAAAATTTATATATAAAAATTTATATTTATATAAAATTTATATGAGTAGTACTAGAAGGGTCGATATATTCGGATATTTGTTGATTTAGAAGTGGGATATCCAAATTCATCGAGCACAGGAAAACTAACATTTTTTCTGTGTTAATCATATATTTTTATCTGGATCTGCCTGGATAACAGTTATAATAGCAGTGCTACAAATCCAACTATGCTATTGCTGCTGCCAATAGTACACTGCCGATCAACCAAATAGACTCACAGATTTTTTTCTTTTTTTTGAAATTGACTTTACTACTTTTTATATAAATATAAATGGGACACAGTAATTTTTTATTATTTAGTAATTAATTTAAAATTAAACAAAACATAAATTAGCGTTCTGAGCTTACAATTAAATTTTTAGCATTTTTTTAGGTTTACCTTAAAAATAACCCTTTTTTATCGCTCAACCGAATAGACTCAAGGACTTTAATTATATCTAAACCACATATTAATGAAAAAACAATGTAAAAAATAATTTTCTTATAATATTTACTCCCTACTAATAATGAGTAAAGCCACCTTTATTTGAAATAACTTCAAAAATTCGGTCAGGGAGTGAATCGTAAAGTGACTTTAAATAGTCCAAGGACACTTCGCTCCAGGCGTTCAAAATGGCTGCTTTTAATGATTCGACGTTTTCAAACTGTCTGCCAGATTGATAAACCTTACGTGTAAGCCATCCCCATAAATTTTCGATAATATTGATATCAGGAGAATACGGAGGCCACTTCATCAACTTTACATTTTGGTCACTTATCCACTTTTTTACCATTCGAGTGGTGTGTATTGGGGCATTGTCCTGTAGAAATGTCCATGGTAATGATCCAAAAATGTTCGAAAAATGGGGAAATGCTTTTTGAAGCATTTCCTTGCATTTATTTGCATTCATCCTGGATGAAACAAATTGAAGTTCAAATGGCCCATAGTAGGATATTGCGCCCCTCACCATAACACCTCCCTCACGACTATGATGTCGGGTTAAAAAGAGTTCCTCCTTTCTTAAATCATGGAAATAATAGTTAAAGCCATCTGGTCCATCCAAATTAAAAGGTTTTTCATCAGAAGAAACGTATTGATGCCACTCCCTATTCCATGCCATGTGATTGCGGGCATATACACAGCGACTTTGCTTACGAACATCGGTAAGCAGTGGTTTTCTTTTTTAATTTTAGTCTCATTAGATCTTTAGTTTTATGGATTACACGTCTCACGGTAGCTTTACTGGCATTTACACCCAAATTTTGGCGAATTTTGACGGCAGAACATGTCGAATTTTACGCCTCTCGGAGAATCCTTCACTCTTCGATGGTCGTTAGTGCTTTTCTTGTCGGCTTATGCATATTGTTTCCATAACTCGATGGATTTCTGATAAAATGACTCACAACAAACTGACTTCTACCAATTTTTTCAGCGATTTGTCGAGTTGTCAGCTTACTGTCATGATACGCCAATATTTCGCCTCTTTCCTCCAAAGTTAATGTTGTACCACGATCCATTTTGTGTTTAATTATTTTTAAATTGCACCAAAAGAGTGTACGCAACTTCTTGTTCGAACAGCTAATCAGAAACGAAAATTACAGCCTTTGAGTCTATTTCGATGATCGCCAAAAAAAGTAAATTTTTTCGACATTGTCAAAGCAAAACAAGAATATTTAATAACTGTAAATTTTTTGCATCCTCTTCTTATCGCAATTCGTTTGTCTATTGCTTTGCTGTAAAATAAGTAACAATACTTGTTCAATAGCTTCTTCCATAAAGAAGATAATCAGAAAAGAAAAAAATCTGTGAGTCTATTTGGTTGATCGGCAGTGTATGTTTCCTTTAGGCGATGTGTTATGAATTGAAGCATGATAAAATTGATGAAATGGCCATAAAGAAGAAAAAAAGTTTACAACATTTATTTATCAAGTCATAGTTACATTCAATACTGTATGTTTTCTGGAATTATTACGTGTAATTCAATATATCTACCCACAACTGGTGGTGATTCAACATCTTTAACGAATTATTTGGTAAAATATAAAAATTCCTTATTTTACAATAATTTGTAAAAATATTTTACGACACTATTTTTTGTAGTCGAGTGTAATATTTCATGTCACACATTTCACTAGTTTTGTTTCGCTTAACGCCATAATCCTACAATGTCAACAAAAACTATAATAAAATATTAATACGATTCATTTTGCTATAAAAGCCGGCATAAAAACACAAAATCACCTACACAGAACCAGACACAGAGACAGATGTCAACATTAAATGCTGCCATATGCGGTATGTGTGTACCTATATGTATATGTAGTATATACATATATAATGTTAAATGCATTTATGGGAAGGATATGCATTTCTAATTGGATGAATTCATGACGATTTGCATAAAAGTCCATGAACGGTAACCAAAATGGTTTTTAGTCGTTGCTGATGGTATATTTGAATATAGAATTCATATTTTGGGGGTTATCACTGTATGCAAATAAATATGGTGTGTAGATATCCATATACATTTGTCTATTTATATATATATATTGATTAGGATGACTATTATATTAAAAGTTTAGAATAGTTTAGCTTCCAGCTACTACACAGACAGTGGTATTTGCAATAGTCGGGTTCAATTGCAAAACGTCTCTTAAAAACCCCAGAGATCTTGAGAGCATCTCTCAGAAGTGTTTTATAAAGGTACCGTAAAACAGTTCTACATATACTGTTGATTTAGGGTATTCTATTATTCGGACTATTCTAAATATTTCGGCAGAATTTGAGAAAGCTACAAATTAGCTAATGAATGTTGATACCTAGGTGTATTTTATTTCCAGAACTAAGCCTAAATTAAGTACATTTAAAATCTGTGTGGTTGGTTCCAATTACTAAAAAAGGTGCAACTTGTCACATAAGCTAGCTTGTTATGGCTGGATTGCATTGGGAACTTCCTAAGCTAATTTCAAGAAACTCCAAATTCCATTGGCCGCCAAGATTTCCCAACAAATTGTTAATCAGCAAATATAAATAATTTAAAAGATTGTATTCAGCACATCCTCATATTGTGCCCCATCCTTGTGCCTGGCATTGCAAGTGGACTGTATAGGGTCATCTCTTTGAATATCTTCAATACGAATTGGTGGAAATGTTTTCCCTGTAATTCATCGACAGCTATTTTAGTATGTAATACATCACATACAATCTACAATAGTCGCGACGAAAACCAATCGATTAAATACAGTGGGAAGCAAAACTGTCCGGATGCTTTGCATTAAGAAAGTAAGGTAATGAAATTAATACAAATACAGGTTTATTATCAAACAGACGTATTTTTTTTTTTTTATTTAATTGAACATTATTCTAAATTATAAAGTAAAAAAACTCACATAAATTGCTTCAAGAAAAATAAAAATATTTAAAAAACAAAAAATTTACTATTAGGACACTTTTACAATTTTGTTCCCAATTTAATATTTCGTCCAAAGGCCTTTATTTTTAATTACGCTTTCAATACGTTTTGGCATACTCTCCACCAACTTTTGGATGATATCATGGTCAAGAGCTCGCCATTCATGTTGTATTCTTTCTTGGTGGGTTTTTAAATTTGACTGTATTTGGAGCAGACAAACAGAAGATTTGGACATAAACTATATTAATTAAAGTGGTCATTTGAGTGGAAGGTACGAGAAACGATATACAGTGGGAAGGAAAACTGTCCGGATGTTTTGCATGAAGAAAGTAAGTTAATGAAAATAATGCAATAAAGATAGGAGAGACGGTAATAAAGTATCCGTTTTTTATACCGGTTTACACATGTTTTTTTTTTTTTGGAATGTTGTTCGAACAGCTGAAAATTGCAATACCACAACTTTTAAGGGAATACCTAACGTAAGAAAACCATGACATTCGATCCAAATGTTTTATAATTAAAAGAGTTTTCCAATATTTTCTAAGTAATTCATATTTTAAAATTTCAGCATTTTGCTCTCTATACTTTATTGCCACCCTAATATATATATGTATTTACTTTAAACTAAATGCCAATAATTACATTTGTTTGCACGGGTTATGACTGTGGGAGGTGCAAGATTATACAAAGATTAAAATAGATTATTTAAAAGTAGAAGAAACGGTAGTGAAGATATGAACTATTAGGAGGAGAATAAATACAAATGTACAAGTTTTATCACAATTTGATACAAATGTTTTATAAGTTGACGTAATTTTGGTACTTTTTATTGAGGACACTCAAAAATGTGGACTCTTTAACAATTAAGGCTGATAATGACAACATTTTTTTTTTATTTCACATACCGTTTTATAAGTCAAGTCAGTCAAGTGAACTGACTACATATATATATATAATATCTTCACTTAATATCATTATGCGCTGGTCCAAACGCTTGAGGGGTGCCAAAAGTAACGCGGTGCGTCGCTGGGTCTTTTACAAAATACTCTGATGCGTGCTAATTTTGTTTTTTACTGTTTATTTGTATTTATTGTTTATTCATAACTATTTGAATAAGCAAACCCTTTTAAAATTTTGAGAATGCTTCCTTATTACAGTTTCCGATATCGCTTTTTAACGCTACAGTTCTGCTCTGGGTCCGCGATATCAGAACTTGTTGCCGTTGAATAAGGATTTCGCAACCGAACTATAAGTAGATGTTCTCTATCAATCACAATCGGCAAAGACTTCTTGACGGTTTATCGCAGCTCGACCATTGTTTACGCCGGATTACTGCGATTCGGCTACGTTGTAAATGACCCAGTCATCATCCGCTGAAAAAATGGTTTGATTTTATGGTGATATAACAGCGATCCGCAGATGAAAATTCGATCCATGAGGTATCTTTTCGCTAACACATACGGCGCCAATATATCATTTTGTGCCCAGCTTTATTCAAGTAATCCCAAATGGACGTTTGCCCTAAAAAACCACAATTTTTCTCCTACTGGTAAAAACTGGACGATTCTAGGCGACGGCTTCATTTAAACGGTCCATTTGATGGAAGTCCAGATCCAAATTAAGAATCTGACTGTATTGGAGTAGTTTATAGTATATGATTTCTTGCAAACCGTAACAAACGTATAACAAACCTTCTTGACAGTCCATTCTGGTTTGGCGACTATTTGTCCTAACTCATTGATATTCGACCGCCATCATTTTCAGTCGATCCACTTTTCATTACCAGTAAGCATTCGTTTCTGAAATTGATGATTTTGAAGATGAAAATTTAGTTCATGGGACTTTTTTGAGGTAACTCATGAGACAACCACGCATCGAGCTTCTTTCTATATACTCGTATAAAAAATGTTTTCTGTGCAATGTTTAATTCATAGCTAATTGAACCGACCGGCTTACTAGACGGTCGGACTTGACATTTATCATTGTATAATTTTGGATTCCTATGCGGTATGAGACGACGAATAAAGTTTTTCTCATTTTTATGTTTTGAAAATATTTATTTTTCCTAACATTTCGACTAATTTCACTGGTTGTCTTCGATGGACATTTGACCTTCAAGAGTGCAGTGCATCTTTGACATCAAAATCACTAGAATCGAATCGGAGAAACCAAAATTGCACATTATTGACAATTACAGAATCAGAAACTTAAACATTATTCACATTTTCAGTTGATTTGCTTACTTTTTCGCCTTTATTGAAGAAAAAATTTGCTATACTGGGTATTTTCTATTTGCTGGTGTCCATCTTTAACATGAACTCTCTATTGGATATAAATATAATGAATTTATTTGTTACTATGCGTTAAATATTGTTGATATAGTAAATGAGTATCATTCAATGGCACAGCGATTTCGTTTGGTTTATTGGGCTTAAACAGGGTGGCGCAATAGAACGTGCATATTGCATCATCTTTTTTTTTGCGAGGTAGAAAAGGCGCAGGCGAGGGGCGCCTACATCGTTGGGTTGGAGGGCTCATGGAGTTTTAGTCGCTATGAATCACTTCGACGAGAAGCGTGCTCGCATTTTACGAGAACTCTCGTTCATATATTGCTACTAGGCGACTATATTGTGCTGAATATGGACTACGGCGAATTAGTGAAGCTCCGAGTGCTAATTTAATTAAAATATGGGTAAAGCGTTTTGAAGAGACCGGTTCAACATTTAAACCACAAGCAAACGGTCGCCTAAGAACATCTAGGACCGAAGACAATGTTGAGAGAGTTATGGAGTCAGTACGAGGAAATCCACAAATGTCGACTCGCAAGAGATCGTTTGTCCTACAATTACCGCGACAAAGTTTGCAACGAATTTTAACATTGGATCTTAAACTGCATCCATATAAGCTGCAATTAACACAAGAATTGAAAGAGATTGACTTCATAGCAAGGCTCGCATTTGCTAATGAAATGCTTAATCGATTTTCCAATTTTGACAATATCCTTTTCTCTGACGAGGCTCATTTCCTTATGAATGGGTTCGTAAACTGTCAAAATTGTCGTTACTGGAACAGTGAAAATCCCAAAATCAAACACCAGAAACCATTGCATAGTCCTAAAGTGACAGAGGAATAATTAGTCCTTTTTTCTTCGAAAATGCGCGGGGCCAAAACGTCACGGTTAATACCAGAAATTGAAAGTTGAAGAATAGAGAATTCCAGAACTTGGTTCCAACAAGATGAAGCTACCCGTCACACATCAAATGACTCCATGGCGGTGGTGAAACAAATGTTCCCTGGCAGACTGATTTCGAAAAGAGGTGATATCCCATGGTTTCCACGTAGTCCAGACTTGACGCCTCTTGACTTTTTTTTGTGGGGATACCTCAAACACAAAGTCTACAGTAATAATCCAAGAAACATCGTTCAGCTCAAGGAGAATATCCGTGGTGAAATGGCAGCCATTACACCAGTATTACTGAAGAAAGTTTTCAATAATTTTCGTTTGCGGTTAGAGGAGTGCCGTCGTAGAGAGGGTCACCATTTAGATGAAGTTTTTTTTAAAAAATAAACTCCATTTATTACTCTGCAATGCCTTAGATTTATTTTAACCAAACCTTTTGTATTTATTTTTTAATCTATTTTTTAAATATGCACGTTCTATTGCGCCATCCTGTACATTTCTCTGGCCCAACGCTTTTGCCGATCATATTTTCGCCATCAAATGCAGTTTCTATATTCTGATTTATCGCAATATTGTTTGTTTCATTCATTGTTTACTAAACTTTTGTTGCCTTGAAGTTCATCTTTGCTTGCACATGCCCTCGTCTAAGATTCGATTGCTGCAGTGACTTTTCTAACTAACTGATTTTCTCTTTAATTTAAGAGATGGATTTAATAACCCGAAAAGTTCATCGACTCCGCTACATAGACTTCATAGTCTCTTTGAACGGCGTTGTTAGGCATTAATCATTCGCCCCATTGAATCCATAACATTTCATTAAACATAGACAATGAGTCCTATTAATAGCAGCATTTCTCTTTTAATTTCTTTCTGTATTGAATTTTGCACTTGCAGTGTTCCATAGTCAGGTGGAAATCGTAGTTTTCGCTTTATTGCTAGCATGGAAAATTATTTCTAATTCGTAGTTGTAAATGGCACTGAAGGGAGCTCGCTTCAGCAGCGAAAGGATGTAAAGCATGCAATGAATTGCAATATATTAACAATGGAAAATGCACTCGGGATTTCCACCGAAATTTACGTAGACACATTATCTGTCATCCCAGGGTGTGAATCTCTGGGTGATTATGGAAGCGGACTTGTTGCTCAATAGAAGCGACAGAAAATGGGATTCAAGAAAAAGGCAAACGGCCTTTTTGCAGTGCAAATGCATTTGCGTGGCAGCTGCGGCAATATTATGGTGGCGTGTAGAAGACAAATTCAAGCCTAATGGTGTTCGGTGTCTACATAGTGTACGAAAAGGTCAAACCGCTTACTAAGTTGGTTAGGTGCTATCTTGTCCTTCAGCCCGTCTCTATTGTGCATAGCAAGCGATGAACTTTCAAAGATAGCCCTTACCAGAGGGTAGCAAAGGCTTCCACTCAAGAGGAGAGCCTCGAAATCTCTGCTTCGTGGATTCCTGCCTGCTCTTGTTGAGAAATTCTAGTCAGCAGCTTAGACGGTTTGGTTGTTTGGGTTGGATTTCTACTAGAAGTTCTTTCTTTTTATCAGGCGTTTTGGTAAATACTGAGTTCAATGAAGCTTTTACAGATCCACATTTAATCACTGTAAAAGCCAGGTAAAGAAAGGGAATATCAGAAGAGCGTAGAGCAGCTACTCCCAATCTACAATCGGTGTTTGTAAAGCTGCCAACTTTTGATTGGCCGTCTCTAAGAATTCTATTATACTCATGTACCGGGTGGATTTTGGTTAAGTCTGCCACTTAACGGACTCAAAAACTTTGCCAATTCCCGCGATGATTTTATTTATTAGAGTTGTAGGTGCAAAGAAATGTCTTGAATGAGGCCTGGGTTATATGGGTCATTAATTCTCTTGGGTCTTATAAGTTTTGGTGCCAGTGAGATCATTCAAACCATACTGCCAATGTGATTGTTTCCGCACATGAGATTATAATATATTATTTTTACTCTTTTTTTTGTATTTTATTTGCAATGAAACCAAAATAAGATTTCAGTAGTAACTAGATAACAAATGAATTAACCCAGAAAAATATTTAAAATGTTTTTCGATAGCGCTAAAAAGTACGCAATAATATGTAATTAAAATTTTTTTCGCTAGCGGTAAATTTTTACGCAATAATTTGCGGTAATAATGAAAAAATATTTATATTAATGCCGTAAATAAATGTTTGCCTACGTAACTTTTTTGTTTTTGAATAAAACCGTATACTTCCAAAGCAAAATATTCTTGGTTTTGAAAGGGCTTTAATCCAAAAATAAAATATTTTTAAATTTTAGGGGTAGAAACTGCGTTAATGAAACCTTCATTACAAAATGATGTTGTACGTCAGCGACATCTATGGGACAAATATAGCATTCGTCAATACCTACACAAAGATGTCTCATATATTATGATCGAGCCACAAACAAAGAAACTACGATAAAAAACGATTTTGGCTGTTTTTCACGGGTTCGGAATGGGTTAAAATTTTTTTTTTAATTGTCTCGAGATTATCTTTAATATTTCGTGCCGACTTTGGGTATTTTTTTTTTATATATGGAGGCCGACCCGGTCTAGAATATATATAAGGCCCGTCTCAGACTAAATTCTGCCTCGAGTAGGCGGAAGAAATTGAATATTATTTTGATACTTAAATCGGCCTGTCCAATTTCTTCCCTTTCTTAAAGGCTGCTGACCATTCTAGTCTACATAGAGTGAAACTTATATATAAGTTGCTACACAACAATGGCCATTTTGGGTATAGAATATTGCAAAAATATGATATGCTGCTTGATTATGAAACGTATTGGGGGCCTTGACATTAGAAAAGTTCTAATGGAGTGGCCAATGGAATGTAACAGCAAATGCTATATTGGGAATAGTTCTGACCAGCTATCTATAAACCTAAAGATGAGACCAATAAAAGGATGAATACATTTGTGTAGAAAAAATGGATTGCTTTTTTGGCACTGCTTCTTTGCAGCTTCATTTCAGAGAATGTTGCAATGCGGTGAAGCCCAGCTAAATCTGATATTGCAAGGCTCTGGTATATCAAGAGATTATGCATGACTTCACTTCTCTTGTATCATTTTAACTTGTTAAGATTAGTATCAAGTTGACCTTTAAGAACAATATTTGAGTCCTCCTCTGCATCAAGTTTTTATCCACGCAAAATGCTGTAGTCATCATCTAGTTTGAAAGTAAGGCTAATCTTCAGTTCCTCACTGCTGATATCAGATACTGTACGTTGTTTTATCACCTGTACACAAGAACACTTGTGGGTAGGCGGGTGTTTCCTAGGATGGTTTGTATCGGTTACCCCTAAAACGCAGGCCTCTCTACCTGATCTTGTAATTAAGCAGGCAAAAGGTATGATGCTTGCGTACAAAAACAAAGTAGTGTGGCCTTGTGCCAGGCGCCCTAGGAAAAGGTGGATTATGTCTTGGGATTCACCTGTAATATGATATCAAACTGATCTTGGAACTCGTTTTTCAAAAACCAAGTGAAGGGCAGAGTCATAGTTAAACAAGACACATCCTGGCAACAGGTGCGGTTACAGAGAAGCCGTCGGGAGGTATCAGAAGATTTATCTTTTCCATAAATATAGTTGTATGACCAGAGAGATCTGGTTAATGAACTATGATAGGAGCATGGTGTGCTTTGCTGTGTTGATATTCTCTAATCGGACATTGAAAATCTATGCCGTAGATTATGGAGTAGCAGTTCCATGCGAGGTACGATAAAGCAAAACTGGAGTAGCTTCTCTGCGAAACCCAGACTAGAGGGTTCTTCTCTTCTGGTAGCACGGGTGACCAGGGACCCAAGGAATATTGTTCCTTCCTGGTCAATGGTGTTGGACCCCTTGTGGGAGCATCGTGCTGGCTGTGGTTGCCCGAACAAGTGTTTTCAGTGCTTTTGCGTTGCTTCATTTGCGTTGGTGAAGGAAGGCATTAGCTTGGAAAACACTGTTCATATCTATCCGAGGTCTTCCTAGATACCTTAACTCCTAACCGGGAGGTAGTTCACTTCATACCAAGTGGCTACAAAGATAGTTTGGCCGAGTGAAGGAGTGGGACCTGAAGAAGCTTTTCCAAGGGACCTACTTCCAATCTTTGGTAGTCTAACTAATCCTTCGGGATTAGTGTGAGTACCCCAAAGGGGCGCTTGCTATCGCTAGAAGAAAGAAAGAACACATAACCAAGAAAGAAAAGCATGTGATTAGAAAACAGCACCTGTGTGGTGGCACACCATGGGTAAGGCTTTCACAGCGAGACTCATGTAAAACCTTCACATCAGTTGTACACAAGAACAGGCTATCGCCATAGAAAATATCACTGTAGGCCCAAGGTAATGTGACATATTCAGAAAAACACAAAGGGATTTTAAAATCCAGATCACAATTAATGACCCACTTTAGTTGTCTTTCTAGGGCAGTATGCAGGAAGTAACTCATTATTGGCAGAGGTTTCCCATGAATAATTATGACTGCATTCTCAGCACATCTTCTTTTCACTGTTGTTGTATACGAAGTTGATCGTTCACCAACAGGAGTCACTTTTGAGGAGGAAGAATTTTTCATTACTAAATTCCTTTGGGGGCCAGTTGACCCATACGGAATCATTGCAATATGGTGATGCAAGAAAAGATTGCGAAATCTCAAGTTTGGCCTGGCCTACATATCTTCGAGCTGATTTATGATTTGAGACATACGGGCCACTGGTAAATTAGGCTCTTGATCAAGAAGAGGAATAACAGTCATCCAGATGCTGTCGTGTATGGGAGAATTAGGAACACACCGATACCTCTTGAAAATCGTTTGTGCAGAAACCCTGCGTTATAGTGAAAGAATGCGGAAATGCATATAAATTTTTGAGCTCAATATATGATCTCTCTCCTCAGTCAATGTTTTTCATCTGGAGTTGGCTTGTGCTTGGCGTCTCATGGATATGTAGACACAAATGGAGGTTTCTATTTGGTGCGCAGTCATTCAACTTTGTTCGCTGCTCATGTAGGAGGGTTACTACAAATTTAGATTTAAGTTTAATTCTTTCCTGTTGCTTAGTCTCTTCTTCACGTCTACATTTACCCTATTTTGTTCCGCCGCTCTTTGTTTTCTACAGAAACATGGCTTTGGATCAGTAGATTTCAGACAGTAGTATGCATCGAAATAAACTTTTTTGCTTCACAATTTACATACTTATGTAATGCCAAATGTCAAATTTGGTCTTATAATTTCAAGACATTATGTTTTATTTTGACAAGAGTTTCTGGAATCATGAGAAGTTTGGAAAATTCCCCAGTTTTTTTCGTCTTC
>JAHXMU010025760.1:0-28301 GCA_019455685.1 Philornis downsi | reverse complement strand
TTTTCGTCTTCCTTCACGCGAACGGTCGTCAACATCAAAATCGTAGTGTTTAAAGCGACGGAACCAATCTCGAAACGTTGTTTCACTTAAAGCAGCATCTCTGTGAATATTTTGAAGCACTCGATGAGCTTCAGCCGCTATTTTCTTCGATTTAAAAAAGAAAATCAATACTTTCCGCATATGACGATAATTGACGATAAAAAATCGCTATTATGTAGAGCTGGTGTGTTTACCATATGTATAAACTTGGCCCATTATGTTTAGGTTATGACAGAATTGACTAGTACTTACAGCTGGGACCATCTATTGGCAAACAGCAGGAATTTAGTTGCGCACTTAATATGTGTAGTGGATGTGATAGCTGTGTATTGGCAGAAGCACCTTCAAATTAAGACGCTAGCCGTACATTTGCTTGAATAATTTGCTTGCTTTTGGTGGATACTTAATTTCTTGCAGTTGAACCTAATTGATTTTGTCTCCACTACAGCTTAGAAACCTTGGAAATTTCTCTTTGTTCACATCCTTAAAACGATTCTTTTCGTTTTGTTTTCACTAATTGTTGCCTGTGTTAATCTTCATGTTATGCGAGTGTTTTAAACTCTTAATCGTTTATAACTCATCGATTATCATTATTTAACAAGTTTTTACGATATGTCAACGTTGCAACTTTTGTCGGGGGGTGGGATGCGGGACATCGTCTTTCGTTTACCATCTCATGAACATATGTTTCAATATCCTTAAGTGTCTTTGCACACTGCACCAAAACGACAGCAATCTCGGGCAATTATGCTAATTTCTTTAAAAGCATTTAAACTGTTATGGGATTGGCTTCTTTTCTCCGGCCCAAGTCTTTCGTCCCCCGCTTGCTTGTACTTTTACGCACCACAAAACGATGGCATGAAACTTTATCCATTATAACTATTAATATTGGTTTGTTTGCTTGGCTCTGGATTCGTTTTTCCCAAAAAATGTCTTGAACATTTTCGTGGGTTGAACAACGGAAGGAAACGGAAACAAAAGTTTTGTGCAGTGTGGTTTGTTAGGCATTAAAGGAATTTCTGTCACAATAGCAAGCATGTTGTTGTATATGTGTATGTGCAGTCACAAATCTATGCTCGTATGTATTCATGTGTGAGTAACCTAACTGGCATTTAGTGTATCTTACACTTATGGTAGTGGGCATGTGTGTGTTTTTGGTTGGGCATTAAGCCAATGTTAGCAGAAATTACTAAATGCAAATAGCAAACGCTCATTGCAAAGTTGCAATATGAACTCTAGCCTTTGTTTTGCTTAGCTGACAACAAAGAGGAAGAACTAGAAAAAACAAAAAAACAGTAAAAAATAAGAAAAGCAGCTCAACAACGTTCGCCTATGAAAATATTTGTTACGCATAACCAAATGTTGCCAAACTATTTTTAACCAAAGTGAATTTCTTTTATTCGCAGTTTGGTATTTGCTAACCAGCAAAACACCCCGATCCAAATCAAAGAAGTATGAGGGAAAAATAGCTGAAAGAACGGAAATATAGTTAGACATGCAAAGACAAATTTGTATGTATGTGTGGGCAAACATATGCTATGAAATTCAACGATCCAAATAGGGATGGAACTCCAGGGAAACACTTGGAAGGACATGCAATATATGAACAAATTTGGAAATTATTTCTATAAAGTGATGGGAAAAAGCACAACTATTCTCGAAGTGACACATCTGTTACCTTAAATACTGGAATCGACCGTGTTCATTGCTTTAGTTGAGAAGTGCGAAAATTTCAATTGCGGCAGCATTTAGAAAAAATGGCTTTAATGTGTCAAATGACATGTATGTATGTATGGTATGAAATATTTACGCAATAATTTCAATTTAATCTGACTCATTCAGAGTCGTGGACGCGTCCTTGAGAAGTATTAACTATAAAACAAATATTGAAATGGGTATAAAACGGCTAACGTTGAAAAAATGTCAAGGCGCTTCTTCTCCAATGTGTCAAACCAAGATTTCAGAAGACCACAAAAGCGAAGTGCACATTAGCAATAGAATTAGTGTCTGATATAGCTGACTTTTTTTTGTTCATCGGTGGACATACTTAGACAAAGTTTTTTTTACCCCCATAATGAGTCGCACGTACTAAAAATTTTCTAGTTTTCTGATGACTTGCGTTGCATGAACTCATCACACTGTGTTTTAACAGCATTTCAAAAACCCGGCCCTTTCAACACAGTGTAAATCTTCTTCTTCCGAATAGCCTATATAGCTCAATGCCGACGAATTTTTATGCTGGAACATTTCGGACATTCGGAAAACTTGAATCAGCCAAAGCAATTGCTGTGTTTTTAGGCTATTGATCCGTGGGGAGGTTCAAAAAATTCATACAGCATTCTTCTCTCGAACATTCCCGGAACTATTTCATTTGCTTGTGTCATAGATTTGGATTCTGTGGTGTATATGAGTGTTTAGTACAACTGGAATTTCGTTCATCGAGCGATGAACTACTCCTAGTTTTGGGCTAACATCATTTACTTTGTTGAATGAGGTAACGAGGGCTCTTATGCATATCAGCCGATATTACTCTATTGAGAAGAATTTACCAAAATCGTTCCGTTGGCAAGAATGAAACGAAATTTTTCTATTCTTCGTGCCAGCAGGTATGTAAAAATTTCCAGTCTTTTGCCACAAGACGACCAATGCTGTGAAGTATGACGTATAAATCATTTGGTAGTAGCGTTACTTCTAGCTTTGCTACGCAGCTCCAACCGGTGAGTTTTTCCGGTAGCGTGGAGATCAGGAAGCCCCGGGACTGAGTTCCCGTCTGATCATTTGGTGTAGGACCTGAGTGGGAGCATCACGCAGGGTTGTGGTTTATACCAAAATCGCTGGTAGAGACTTTGTGCTCGAATGTGGAGTTGCATTGCAACCGGATGCTACAGACCCGTAGAGTACCGCAGGTGGTAAGATAGCCCTCACCTCCGCCAATGGGGATTATGTTCCATACTAGCATAATCAATTTGGTATCTCTTGGCTGCGAAGAAAGGGTTGACAATTGCAGTAGTATCAAAATTTACAGCCCCTTTTCTTATATTGTTCAAGTTTTACTTGGCTATTCCAGGGGGGCGTTGGCAACCGCACCTTAACAGCAAGACTCACACAGAACCCTCGTAGACTTCTGTTGTGCAGAACAAAAATTGTTCTATGGGAAAAAATCGCCAAAAATCGCTTTGTTTGGGCGAATCGCTGGAAACCGCTCTGCTGATGAGAATTACAATTACAATCAGGTCTTATTTTGAAGATTCAAAATTATTACTTGAAAATATCAACTGTTAAATATCAACTGTTAATATACAGGGTGGGCCATGAGGGTGTTGGCGGTTTAAATATTCAATTAAAAAAAAACTACGAAACATAAAAAAATATATTTGTATTTTTAAAAAGTAGAAGCATGGGAATTTTTAAGACTTAAAAATAATGTTGTCCAAATGGCTTCCCTCGGCTGCTTGACACTCTTGGAACCGAAGTCGCAAATTTTGGAAAACTCGTTGAAAAGTTGTTCTCGGTATTTTGCTACTTTCCTGAATAACGTTCCTCTTCAACTGCTCTAAATTGGTCGGATTATTCTCGTAGACTACCGATTTGAGGTAGCCCCATAGAAAATAATCGCATGGAGAGAGATCGGCGCTACGTGGGGGCCATTCAATATCCCCCCTTTTCGAAATGAGTTTTCCAGAAACAAAATTTTTCAGCAGCTCTATGGATACCCTAGCCGTATGACATGTGGCCCCATCCTGTTGAAACCACATCCTCGAGGTATTGCCTTGAAGTTTTTGCAAAGCTGGCACCAAAAAGTCTGCTAGCATGTTGCAATAATTGTTCGCTCTAACCGTCATCGCATGCCCTCTTTCGTCCTCAAAAAAGTATGGTCCAATAATACCGGTTGACGTTATCCCAGCCCACACGACAAGCTTAGGGCTGTGAAGTGGACGTTCATGCAAGCGTAGGGGATTAGTCTCGGACCAGAACCGACAAATTGTTGCTTGTTCACATGGCCATTAAGGTGAAAATTGGCCTCATCACTAAAAATCACGTTGATGAAATTGTTGAACCGCTCTAGCATCAAATTGACAAAGTTAAGTCGATTATTGGCATCATCGGGTTTTAATTCTTGAACTATCTGAATCTTATAAGCATTCAAATGCAAATCACGTTTCAAAATTCGTCGTAAAGTTGTTCTTTTGACATCCAAAGACTGACTTCTCTTACGTGTTTACTGTTGCGGATTTCGCTGAACTGAAACATGAACACGCTCCACAATGTCGGGGCGACCCCGAACCGTAATTGGTACAGTTGAGCCGGTTGTTTCGAACATTCTGATCCATTTTCGTATCACATTTTCGCTTGGAACTTTAATTAAATCGTGTAAACCGTGTTCATGCCGATACAAACGTCGTGCAGTAATCACTGATTTATTGCTTTCGTAATATGCTCGGACACAGAATGCACGCTGCACTCCCGTGTACGGCTCCATGGCGACTAAATTTCCAGGAAGCGGCGCAGCGAACAACATATCCCCCCGCCACCTCGCGCGGTGCGTTACCGAGAAATTGAAGAATTAAATCGCCAACACTCATATGGCCCACCCTGTATAATGAAGCAGTTTTCTTTCGACCACCGAAATTGGGTTTATTGAATTTCGATTTTAATCACCTTCCAAATCCTAAAGTAAAATTATATGTTAATAAAGTTTTCACACTTCATTCACTAAAGTAGAGTGACTTGGATTAATTCTCAACTATAAGTCAATTTTTCAATGCTAAAAGCATTCAGTCGAAAAAATACCGGGAGTTGACTATTTCAAACGAAGAAGAAAATCTGGGATCGTCAAAATTCTTATTTCAGCTTCGTTGATGTCCTCTAGTCTGACGCGAAGTTTAAGCACGATCATTTAGTTTGTTTTCAAAACTGATAAAATTGATTCATATCAAGTGCGGTTTGCGATTTTTGTAACAGACGAAAACATCGAATAAAAATGTGTCTTAAATTTTGCATATTATGAATGGAATGTCTTTGGTCGACTATTAATGTCTTCAATTAAAGTTAACATCGATAAAGTGAAAGAAATCTTTTTGGAGAGATAACCCTGGATGTGAATCATGTTGCTGTTCAATTATTTCCAAAAGGCTTCAGTTTTCGTAACAAAACATCAATTCCATAAATTGACTGAAGACATGGTAGATTGTCTCAAGTCCGATTCAATATTTATAAAACGGTTTATAACTGCTGATGTGAGATAACATCACGAGTTTGGAATGCAAACCAGTTAACTAGCTTTGGAATGCCGCCTTCTAACTAGTCTCAAACTGAAAAAAAACAACGTCAACATCGATTAAAAGTCAGGATAAGGATGAATATTTTCTTTATCGCGATGTCTTGAACTTTGCCATGAAAGTAGACGGTAAAAAAGTAGTATAATCTAGACGATATGCGACGAATGAGATAGTAAATTTGCAAAAAATATCAGATTTGGGGGATAAAACTCCGGTATATCTGACCATGACAACGTCAAATATCACAAGTCTATTGTCCTAAACAAATTTTTGGTAATAAACTGAACAATATCAAATGCCATCGAACAACTAAGATATTCACCAGATATATGTAGTTCCTGCAGATTTTTTCGTCTTTCCAAAACTGAAGTTTCCATCTAAGGCACTTTTCAGTTTCTAGAAGCAAAAAAACAAAAGAGAATTCTCGGCGTCAACTGTAGTATTTTTCGGAAAATATTTTTGTCAGAAGGAAAACATTGATAATGCTCATTATTCTAAAGGTGGACCCAACCCTTGAATGGAAATATTTTTTTTTCTACCGGACTAGTGCTGTGATCCACGCTATAGAGGACGATAATGGGGGTGTCATAAAAGCCATTCTACTATATTTTATATTATACAGGGTGGCGCAATAGAACGTGCATATTGCATCATCTTTTCTGCGGGGTAGAAAAGGCGCGGGCGGGGGGCTCCTACATCGTTGAGTTGGCAGGCTCATGGAGTTATAGTCGCTATGAATCACTTCGACGGGAAGCGTCGCGCATTTGGCGTGCGCACATTTTACGAGAACTCTCGTTCATATATTGCTACTAGGCGACTATATTGTGCTGAATATGGACTATGGCGAATTAGTGAAGCTCCGAGTGCTAATTTAATTAAAATATGGGTAAAGCGTTCTGAAGAGACCGGTTCAACATATAAACCACAAGCAAATGCTCGCCTAAGAACATCTAGGATCGAAGACAATGTTGAGAGAGTCATGGAGTCAGTATGAGGAAATCCATTGCAACGAATTTTAACACTGGATATTAAACTGCATCCATATAAGCTGCAATTAACACAAGAATTGAAAAAGTCTGACTTCATAGCAAGGCTCACAATTGCTAATGAAATGCTTAATATATTTTCCAATTTTGACAATATCCTTTTCTCTGACGAGGCTCATTTCCTTATGAATGGGTTTGTAAACCGTCAAAATTGTCGTTACTGGAACAGTGAAAATCCCAAAATCAAACACCAGAAACCATTGCATAGTAATAAAGTGACAGTATGGGCAGCAATCTCTGGCAGATGAATAATTGGTCCTTTTTTCTTCGAAAATGCGCGGGGCCAAAACGTCACGGTTAATACGGAACGCTATGTTGAGATGTTGAGTAGTGAATTACAGAACTTGGTTCCAACAAAATAGAGCTACCTGTCACACATCAAATGACTCCATGCGGTGGTGAAGCAGATGTTCCCTGGCAGACTGATTTCGAAAAGAGGTGAGGCTTGACGGTCCAGAGGTCCAGACTTGACGCCTCTTGACTTTTTTTTTTGTGGGGATACCTCAAACACAAAGTCTACAGTAATAATCCAAGAAACATCGTTCAGCTCAAGGAGAATATCCATGGTGAAATGGCAGCCATTACACGAGTATTACTGAAGAAAGTTTTCAACAATTTTCGTTTGCGGTTAGAGGAGTGCCGTCGTAGAGAGGGTCACCATTTAGATGATGTTATTTTTAAAAAATAAACTCCATTTATTATTCTACAATGCCTTAGATTTATTTTAACCATACCTTTTGTGTTTATTTTTTAATCTATTTTTTAAATATGCACGTTCTGTTGCGCCACCCTGTATATATATTATTACATTGTATTACCGACCCGTTTTTCTAGTAAAAATGTGAATTTTTAGTATTTTTGAATAATCATGTTATGGTAATAATTAGGGCTGTCGCTTAAAGAGTTGTATGAGTTGTTATAGTTTTGTTCAGTTCAATTGTAGAGAGAATGATAAAATGGTTGAAAACAATCTAGAAAATATCAAGTTTACTAGAGTTAGGTTCAGCCCTTGCATGAGCATCATTTTCGAAAGAAAAAGTTACTTCGTTAGGAAAATTTAAAAAAAAAAATTGTTCTATTATGGAGATGGCAAAAAATGTATCGAAATCGACTCGCTCTTTAGGGACGATTCGATTAGAATCGCTTTGTTGGGAAGAAATCGGCAAAATCACAACTAACAAAATATGCAAAAATTGTGATAACTTTAATTAATCACACAGTTGTGCAGTGTACTTAGAAAGTGTTTTCGAAATAAAATATTTCTAAAACAAAATATTATATTTGAGGACCATAAAGTTCATTCATTAAGAATATATCACAATAGTAGAACAATATTTTAGTAATAACTTTTTCTACACTATATGAATGCATTTAGTATTGCAAATTGTTGTTAAAGATTAAGGTTTATCTGAAATAACATTCAAACTTTTGGGAAGTAGTAAAGGGCGATCTGTGTCGAGCTACATTTGAATTAACAAATAAGGAAAGCAGTCGCCAATTACTAAATAGTTGCTATATTAAATTTTTATAAAAATTGTTTCTCGATGTACAAATCAACCTAAAGAAATAATTAAATATAGGTATAGTGTTGGTCAATTCATTGGGTTGAAATTTTGGCTAATGACAGTGGCCTCTGTTTTTGACAGACATCAGTTTGTTATACTGTTTACGGAAGTATGTCGTTATTTTTAACGAAATATCGAAATAGAATTCAAATCCAATACCGTTAATGCATCATATTTGGCCGGACAATCTCAACCAGCCATTGCTGATGAACTATAACATTTACATATGGAAAAAACGTTTTATGTACCGCACTATTACATGTTACAATGATATTGTTAGCATCAAAGAACGCCATATAGGTGAACATCAAAAACAGCAACATCTCCAAAAATGCTTCGAAAGGTGAAGGCCAGAATTCCAATTAATCCGCAACAAAGTGCTGTTCAATTGGCGAAAATTTCCAAAGACAGTTTGGACCAGCAAATTGCTCGGTGAAAGCAGACAAAAATTCGTTTAAAACCATTGAACGTTTGCCACCATCCCACAAAACCCGTAAAGTCCAACATCTTTTTATAATTTCCAGCTTAATTTCTTCACAACAATTGCCGCCATTTTACTCGGACTTAAACCCAATGCAGTTTTCGTTATGAACCGTCAAATTATCAACTAAAAAATATGAGGCGGTCAATATTTTAAGAATGCTCTTCGCCGAGAACGGAGCAAAATACCAGTCGACATTATTCGAGTGACGTGTGAAGACTTTCCCAACAGACTCGATGCTATTGTCGGAGGTGAAGTAGGTTACATCTTAAATTCTTAAATGTTTTTCAGATGCACTAAAGTTTTTTTTTTTTGGATATAAAGACTTTGATAAATCCTCCACTGTACAGGGGAAGTAACAACAGCATTGTCCATTATGATGTTTATGTGACCTCAAAAGGTTTAAACAAAATCGGGGTTTTCTATATAATACTAAATATTTACGTTTCTATATTTTCCCCGGATGTAACTTCTCACTCTATATAAATTCTTTGGCGTTCTACATGTAGCAACTAAACAATTGTATAGTTGTATTCATAGTGTTGCAGCAAGGACATGTTCGTCCAGTTGGATTAAGGGGAATGTGTTGACAACAATATGTTCACACAACTCGCATCTCGCATTTTGGTATGTTATAAAAACCCTCGCCTTCTCCGGTGCTCTTCCGTAGTCAGTGTTCAGTGTTTTCTCAAACTTTCAACAAGAACTTTTTAACATTTCGACAAGCCGGTAGAGAGAAGAATGGAAACGTAATAGAGAAAAAAATATAAAAACTACAAAATAAAACCGGAAACAAATCGAAAAAAAAAAATGAAAAAATCTCAATGCTTAGAGAACACAGAAAATTTACAGAAGTATATGTTAACACACAAATACACAGGCATGCTCAACCAAAAACTTTTTGTATCCGTTTGCGAGGAGCTGTTATTTCAATGTTTCTGTGCAACCGGAAGTGGCGCACATACAGGACTTGAAACAGCATTGGCAATAACAACTAACTAAAGGAATTTACTAATTTTTGGCATACATCACCAATAGCTTATCATCCAACAACTGCAACTACAACTACAACTACAACTTGTAAGGAGGGTATTCAGCAAGAAAAACCAAGTAAAAACAATTGCAAAAAATGTTCCAAAAAACCATAGACCTACAAACTGAAATAGTTTCCGTAATAGAATTTGCAATATGTGACAGTATTTAAGAACATCTATGAGAAGCAAAGACCGACAGTCAACTTGAGAGGGAATGTAACAAGAACCGAGAAAACGTTTACATAATTTCCATAAATTTATTTAAATTAACTTATTGTGAAACAGTTTAAAGCCAGTAAAAACCATTTTCCGTAGGCCCTTTCATATTTAATTGATTTAAACATTAAAGGACAACTGACCTCTCTGCTACGCACAAACACGAACACGATTGCCAACTTGCCCATGAAAACACAAATATGTACAAGCACTTAAATAGAGTTACATGGAAACCTTTTTAAAGCGAACACTGAGGAACAGTGGGCGTGAATGCAACTACAGCGTGGAATTTTAGGGAAGAAGCTAATAAGTTTTAACGAAAATTGTAGAGTATATCTGAAATTGTTACGAAATCATATTAACAAAATAGTTATATCTAACAAAACGCCTGATAAGTGGAAGTTCCTCAAGAATTTTGTAATTTAACCATTTAAAGACATGCGCTTAAACTATACCCTATCTTAACAGAGAAAGAGTCTCAATGTGATTGACGCCAGATGGAAGATTAATGTTAGTGTCGACTAGGAAATGAGGTGTGCAGGATGCTGATGTACATTCGGTTAAAAATGTTGGTCCATAAAATTCAAAAATCTTAACGTTCACTCAAATTCATTGTGTCGCTTTTAAAGTACACATTTTTCTGAAGTAATAACCTTATACCAAAACATTTCTTAAAAAAAAAAACAATACTTAATTTAGACTTATCCCAAAAGAGACTTTGGTTCTCGTCGCGAAGTCTCTCAGAAATTCCTCTATAGGTTAAAAACATGTGCTTTGATGAGGTAATTTAAGTTTTCGAAGGATGAAAATGTTAGGCGAAGCTATATCTGGTGAATATTGAGGTTGTTCGATCAGAAATTCGTTCACAATGATAACGTTATGCGATGTTGTGTTATTGTGATGCAAAATTAATAATCTTTTTCACAAAACTCTTCCTTTTCGACATATTTGCTTGCACAAACGCCTCATATTGCTCAGATAATATTCGTTAACTACCTTCTGACGTTATTACAAGAATTTCGAGTGCTTAACATTGCGATAACCAACGAAATCAGTGAACATCGCACTGATTTCGACGAGGTGATATCGGTTTCGCTTCTGTTGGAAGGCACTGTTCTAAAGCATGTTGATTTTCAGGAATAGGCGGGCGGTAACGCATGAAATTGTTGTAAAACTGCCAGTACTTTATGCGTGAAACACAAAAAATTCGTCGGTTATCATTCTGAAATTACATGACAATTTTTGAGCTACTTTTTCCTTCACTTTATCCATGTCAATTTCAGTTGAAGACGTTGATGCCAGACTAGAGCGAGGCAAATCTGCCGCTAATTCTTGACCGCGTTTCAATGCGTTGTATATTGATAAAGCGGATTAACCTTAAGTCTTCTGCAATGTTTTTAGGGATTCGGCATACGAAATCCTATTTGCAGTAAAAAATATGAAAAAAATCTTGGCACGATGTTTTTATCCATCATAAACAATCTAAATTGCAGATGGCGTTCAAAGTCCGCGTCCATTAGAGACGGTAAGAATTTTGAGAATACTTCTGAATGAGTTTTCAAAATGATCAATTCCCGATACCAACAGAGACGAAGCCGAAAGAGTCATACCAAAGGTCAATCAAATGATTCTTAGATTATCGTTGTTGTGCGTAATCGGAAATATTGACTGAAAGTTTGAGAAAAGAACTCGAAGATTTTTCATTCAAAAACTCAAAAATATATCATCAAATAACCACGTGCCCACCTGACGTGGTTCCGGCTGACTTTTCTCTCAAAGCTCAAATTACTATTTAGATGCATCCCTCTTCAGTTAATAGAAGACATAACAGAAAACTCTTTTCCGGAAATTGTTTGTATGATATCGGCAGAAGCAAACTTTCAAGGCGATGCAATAAATAAATAAAAAAAAATTTTAAAATAAATTTTAGATTCTCTTTTTGAAAGAATGTATTTTTTTATATATAATTTTGCCCAAATGGGCGTGATGGACAAATATTTCGCTTTATGCAAATTGTGTCTATTCGGTCCCTTAGGGAGTTAAACCGTGAGGCAAGGCGTCTAAATCACTTGTCGACTACCAGTTCACAATCAAAACTGTAGTTTTCTGCAGGGCAGGTACAATATGTATCACAATTTTCCTATCGTGTAGAGATAAATATATTGATAATATAATATTTTGCTAATATATTGAGTTCCTTGGTGAGTTTGATGAAAGGAGATATCAAAAAATCATTTCCAATTTGTATAAGAAATTGAACATAAGAATTTTTCATTTCTTACCAAACATTTGTTTTTCTAGCTTGTTGAACAATTCATGAACGCCAACATACGACACTGTGAGCTCTTTACGAGTTCCGGTCAAAGTTTAAGATTGTTGGATTTAATTATCACTATTGTTTGTAGGACTATCGTAAAATATAATAGGAATTCATGATTTCAGTTAGTGAATTCATGAATTCATAGTAGGTGAACTTGTGGTGTATCACGTCTCGTATGTACAGCGGCATCTGGCGGTGGTTAAATAAACCAGATCAGCTGTGGAATCGGATAAATAAGTGACATCAGTCAAGTTGTAGCTTGAGATTTTTTTTTGGGAGTAACGGGAGGAAAATGAAAAAGAAGATGGGCAAACGAAAAATAGGTTTGGAGGCAACAAATTCGAAAATGGAGTTTCTTTTTGAGCCAGAAAGCGATCGGCATCGGACGGAGGTTCCAGTGATACGTTGCAATTAAAAAGCAAAGAAAGTTTACACATATATATATATGTATATATACATACTTATATATATATATAACACGAACATTGAGCCGTTAGTGATCCCTAACCGGGATTTATATAAATTTTTTTTTGGATATTTACAGTGGAAAACCACCTAAAAATTAAAAACGATCTAAATGGTGTGAATGTAAATGTGAATGAACTAAAAACCACCTAAAATTACAAACTATATAAAATTACGTGAACTAAAAACTGAAAATTACCTAAAGTTAAACAAAAAAAAACTAATTAAATCCGCTTAAATCTAAGCTTACCCACTATTTACACTAAGCGGCAAAGAACTGTATCCGTCACAACGATTTTCGAACCTCCGTCGCCGCAACGTAGAAGCCATTTTCCAATAACAGTTGGCACCAACATCAGCAGCCCCAACCACATCTTTTGGCGTAGCACCACCAAGCCGGGTGGTGCCCAGGTATCAAATCGTGCAAGTGTTCTTAACTTTCCAACGACAGACGGACGCGATGAGGGTTCTAAAAATAAAAGGTTTTTTTTGGACAGGTTTTTTTTTTTCGTCCGAATCGGACGAAACTTCTGGGAAAGGTAAAGGGGTTAAACCGTTGACCAGGGTTGGGCGCTCAGGCCAGGATCGCGGGGAAATAGTCATGGGTGGAGAAATGCACCTCCGGAAGTAAATGTTGTCCCTTAAGCGTTTTGACCTCAGTAAATGATAAAAAAAAGAGAAAAAAAGGGGAAATGAACCCAAAACTTTTATTTTAAGAACCAGATTGACTATGTACCGCATAACGAAACGAACCAGAAACTTGCGAGCAGGAGACCTGAAGCTAGGCTAGCCGCCATCTTCTTGCGGCCGATAATCCCCTACAGTAGCCTACAGAAGCCTCTAGTACCAATAAAGCAGCAACAGCGATCTGATATACCAGCAAAAGAACGACGAATAATAATTTTAATATTTGGGGCAAAAATAAAACATATTTTTATTAAATTGTTTGGTCTGTCAAAATTAATAATTGCTATGAATTTTTTTGTGTTGAAGATATTTTTTTTGTATTGACATAATAACTTTTTCGGCCCAGCTATGATCAAATGATAACTTGTGTACAATTATACCCTGATTTATATTTTTTAATAAACTAAATGTTTATAACGTTTTGGAATTTATAGGTCGTATCATTAAAACATGGCAGACTAAGAAGTCTAAGAGGGTAAGTGGTTATTAAAGGTGGCCTAGGAAAGGGGCAAAGCGAATGGGGTATTTCGTGTGTGGAGGCGTTGAAATACCACGGTGTGGGAGGGCTTGCCATAGCATGGTCGTTGGTCGTGCCAAAATAAAACATCCGGGACTGGGGAAACGTTCATATAGGTGAAATCATTACCTTGTTAATTCTCGTGGTCTAATGTGATCGGATAGTGTTGTCTCAGTAGTTAATGTTAATGCTGGTTGATAAATATTATTTTTTTCTGTCCTCCATCTGCAAAAAATGCTGTGGCCAATAACCGCGCCACGAACCCTGAGCTTCAGCCGGAGCAAACGCCAGTAACCAGCGCCCGCCTGCGCATTATTTCGCCTGGACTGATGGAGAGTGCCCTATCCTAAAAATGGGGGTACACGACAAACTTTGTAGAAAAATAGCTGTCGTTAATACGGTCTCTACTAATGGTTCAAGATGTGCAAGCAGGCATTATATCATATCTACAACCAGCTTAATTGTAATAATCTCTGTACTAATAATAACTCCTGCATGCAAATAAGAATTTTCGATACAGTTGCAGTTTGTGCAACAATATTTGTGAATATTTTTAGTTTTACATCAAAATAAAGGAAAGTGAGCTCAAAATAGTTTAGTATTAATCCTACCGGACTAAATGATTTACTAACTGATTTGATTGATGATTTGCTACACTTTAGCAAGAAAATATTACCATAAATCGTCCCAAAATTATGGAAATTATTTTAGATCAAATAAAAATTGCGCCAAAAATGATACTGAAATCAACCAAATTCCTACATAAATTATGCGAATAACAGAAGTATTTTCTTGCCTTGGTTGATGTGACTGAGGCAGACTTCAATGCCACATTTTACATCATAGAAGCCATCAGTGTCTCAGCTACGCTAGACTTTAATCGTCGCAAAATGTGATTTTCACAATTTTGCAAAATTAATTATTCTTCATATCCCTTTTAAAGCCGATTTTTTTAAAGCCCCAGACCCTGAATTTTTGAAAGACGGTTTGCTTTAAAATCATTAAAGAAATAATTTTATGCAATCAACACCTTATTAAGATCATTAATACGGGATATAAAACTTAAATTTAGGTTTATGATTTAGTCAGCGAAAGTTATGATTTATTTAACGAAATATTGAAAAGATCGCACTGAATTTGCTCAGAAATCATGCTAAGAAATGTCTTTGAATATTATTAATCATTACGACATTTTCCGCCGGACTTATCTCAGTTTCCATTGCGATAATGCCCCATCTCAAACTGCATTGACTTTAGTGTCAAAAGTTCAATTGATATCAAACCCAGGACCACAGTACTCACCAGATGTATTATAGTAGTGTTTGACTTCTTCTCGAAAAAAACCGCTTCTTTAATACAGTTTTGAGTCGATTGAAACTGAATCGCTGCACCCTTTGGCGGCGGTACCGGCAGTTGACTATTTCAGAAGTGGAAAAAGTGCATTGTGCTTGGGACGAATTCAATGAAAGCGATGAGGTAAATTTGAGCAAATAACTACATATTTAATCAAAGTAAATAAATAAATAAATACGTAAATAAAAAAAGTACAAAAAGATGAACTGACTCACGTTCTAACCTCACCCAACATACTTTTGTGTTGCTGCAAAATATAACCTGAATTAAAGCACAATAAAAGAAGCAAAATTGTGACTTTCTTAAGACATTTCTGTTAAATTGACACTACATGGGGGGGTGCGGCAGTGTAATCCATTTTCATTCGCCGTACTAAACGTACTTAACCATACTGAATATACTGCTATTGAAGATACGAATCTATGTATTCATAGTTAAGTTAAAGAAAGTTATTTTTGTAGGAGGTACCTGAGAGTATTATAATGTAATATAACTGACGAGAATTTAAATAACTTCAAACTGAGATTTAGCAATTACAATGGAAAATCCAGCTTCGAAACGTCTCTCAATTTTAATGGGAAGTACTATATTGCGTATGGCAACATCGTCCATTTTCATTCTTAGAACTCAGATGACCAAACGCAAGATATCTGCCAAATTTAGCCGAGATTGTTACACCTTACAGAAAGATATGAAGGTAATAATATTTAGGTTAAGTCAGCCATTTCTATGAAAGATACTGGGAAGGGATGGTTACTTGATCGATTTTTCTCACTTTTACATTGAATTACAAAGCAATGTAATGGACAAAAATCTAAATTATCTTAGTTTACTAGTTACAAATTACAGAGAAATAATTGAGTATCGAAATATCAACCAATTTATATGGAAAATACCGGAATTTGTATGCAATGTGGTTCGTTTTCATTCCGAGACCCTGCTTTGGTAAAAGGCTCAACATGTGCTAAGTATGCAAGCGATTGGAACATATAAAGCCAAGAATATAAGAGTTAAATTGGCCATTTATGTGGGAGATACCACAAGAGATGGGGTTCATCGGCCGGAAATTATTACAAAGTACAACGGAAAAAAATTTGGGCTGCTGCATATTAAGGCTGATAGACAACCAGAACAGGTACTGCATTCTCCGAATACGGTCTGGGTAAACATTAGGTAAAGATACATAGGGAACATAGGGTAAAGATTTACCGTAGTCACAGTCAATTGACTTTAAAAGTCATGAAACGCATCTAGTCAAAAGATATTTGGTATTCTAAGTTCTTCCATGTGGTTGTTACATTTTGTCATTTGCTTCAGTCCCTCCAGCGAAGGTATAAGAAATGTAAATGAAACCTGGTTTTCCTTATAGGAACCAGTATACTGAAATTTGTCCATAAAATTTCATAAGAATCTGACTTGGGTTTACAGTTCGTATGTATTTTCCTCAAAAATTATAAAATATACTAAGTTTTTTAAGAAAATTCGGAAGTTTATATATTGTTTTGAAAGATTCCAGTTCACGAACTGTCGTTGATAATGCAGAAATAGTTGGAATATCTTCATAACGCGAACCAAACTTTCATGGCGGTCGGAAGCACCGACATGGAAAAATCTATTTCACATAAATGACATAGAGTGCCTCTTTCTCCCACTGTGCTCACTCATGTACATTTGCGGACGACAAACATCATCCTTGCTGTCCATTGTATGGGTTATATGGATTGCATTGGTGGCGCATAAAACAATTTCCGGTTTCCGTTTCCCGTGTAAAATTGATAAATGAACGTTACGCAAACTACTGCAGCAGCACAGCACAAAAGCAAAGTTTACGTTAATTGTGCGTTCAACTTTCCTACCCTGCCACAGTCACCTGCATGCATCTCACTACACTTCGCCTCCGACCGCTGCACGTTCCATATTAATCATGGTGAAGACAGAAAACATAGGCCACTGTCCAAACAAACAAAGTTTCCTTTTTCGGACACGGCCAACGGCAGACAATCACTTTGCGCGCGAAATTGAGAACACATCGAAAGTAGCAGATGCACTAATAAACTGAGATGCTGAGATCCTTACAGGATAAGGCGTGCATGGTAGAGAATCCACAAACAAATAAGCGGTGTAGAGTAAACAATGTTCATCCGACTAAATTGAGTGAATGTTCGTGAGTTTCAAGGAATGGCAAAGGGGTCATAATTTAAATTGCAGTTTTGTTCGTAGCAACCGTCGCTCTTGCCTTTCCATGGTATTCGCAAACCTGTGGAATTTTGAGAAGTTTTAATACTTTGCACCAAATCAGTTTCTTCTTTGGCATCGCCTCACTTCGCTAAGATTTAGTTTGGGGAACACTAAGGCGGCGAGAGGAATAGAGGTGTTGAAGAATGTTTCCTTAAGTATAGTTTAGGGAAGTTGACGAAACTTTAGACAAATTTTACGGCATGACCGAGGAGACAATAAACGAACTACGAAAATAATCAAAGTCATAAAAGCAGGAAAAATGGTGAATTCCACAAATTATGAATTCCGACACTCTAGAATACAAAAATTCAAAAATTCAGGAATTCATGAAAAGAAATGTTTGAAGACGCAAGAGTTGAAGATTCCAACTAGCCAGGAAATTAATAATTAAAGAATTCGGGAATTAAATTTTGAATTTGACAGCATCCAACAATATTATCGTCCAGGATTTCAAAAGTTATAGATAGAGATCAAATAATTAATGCATTAGAAGGTATAATAATATAAATAATAATAATATAAATAAATATAATATAATATATAGTTGTTTACTAGAAAATTGTTAAAAATAATAATAAAAAAAAATCCAAAAATACAATAGGAGTTTTAGGATGAAATAGACCAAAGTGTGGCTTCCACCAATTAGAAAATTATCAGCTAATAAATTCTAATACACAGGCAAATTATAGAAGCTAAACATTTTTGGCGTCAAACTCCAAGCAATACAAAGTGCAGGAAATTAAGACATCAAAAAAGAAAAGACGCAAATAATTCAGGGATCTAATAACAAAATCTGAGAATAAAAGTCCACAAAGATTTAGGAAGAGTTCGATTATTTAAGAAGCAAACTAACCAATAATTTAGGAATTAGAGAATTCAAGATATTTACAATTAAGTTATGAAATCAAGGAAAAATGTGCGAAATATTCCAGAACTTACATTTTGGAAATAAAAAATTCCACGGGGATTCATGAACAGATTCAAGAATTTATGAATTGTAGAATTTAAATGTTAACAATCCAACAGCAATATGTAATTAACAATTCAAGACAAATATTCAATATGTAAAATAATCAAGAATTTGAGAAACTTGGAAATTATTAATTCAAAAATTTAGAAAGTTTAATATCGAATAAAATCGATTTAAAAACTTATTTTTCACTCACGTGGGGTTTGAACGCGATCTCCCATTTAGTTCTTTTACAGTATTCGATTCGATATATTGCAATGGATAAAACTATCCAACAAAGCATTTTTTTCACAGTTTATATTGCAAATGGAATTTCGTTTAAAGAAAATTTGACAGAAGGTTTACTTACATTGAATTGATTGTATTGAACACACGTAAACATGGATGGTGGAACAATGCATTGAAAGCGGTCGAGATGTGGTGAAAGATTTGTCTCACTCTGGTCAGCCATCAAAGTCTTCAACTGAAATTTATAACGATAAAGTGACGCAAATGTTGACTGAAAATCGTCATTTAATCTTAAGTTAATAGAGAGACAGCTACTGAACTTTCTGTATATCATGAACAAATTCGAACTATTTTACTAGTTCCGAAAGACCTGTATTTTCTGTAAAAACTCCATCGCTTGAACTTGTCATTTTGAACTCGACATATATTAAATGCATTACAACCGATGGTAAGATATACTTTTGTGAGTTTGATGTGGCTGCAAAATGGCGCCTTTCAGCACAATCGAAACCTAAGAAATGTAGGATAATGGATCAAAAGTCAAAGCAACGTTGTCTATTTTCTGCGATAATCGTAATTTGGGCACTCGGAATTCCCTCTAGAAGATCACATGGAGTATTATCCAAAAGTTATGTGACTTTTGAGATAGCAAATTCATCGAAAGAGGCCATATTTCGATCGACAATACACCATCCAGACTTCCACTTTGAAAGAGTTTCTAGTCAAAGGTTACTCTAAGCACAGCACAAAAGCAAAGTTAACGTTAATTGAGCGTTCAACTTTCCTACTCTAATTTCATTGTACAGCCGCCACAATGGGGTGAGTATTGACTCGCTACTATGGCTTCAACTAGCTTTATGTAATTGCATTTTTGAAGAAAATTCAGATTTGACCGAAATGAATGAACGGCACTACGTCTCTTATCCATACAATAGTGTAAAATGAAATTAAAATACAAATAGGCCGGCGGCTCGACTTCTTTTGAATGCACTGTACCACCAAATGCACGTAGCCTTGGCAAAGGCCATCTTTTGAATGCCCTCAATCTCAGCGCCAATATAAAAGGTAAAGGGAGTCCCAACAAGAACACAAAATTTAAATTTGACGCCATTCGAAGTGTCATTGTTTGACATTTGAACAATTGTTATTGTTTGCTTGTAGAAGGTACGAGGTTAGTAAAAATGGAGCGCTACACGAATGAACAACGCATTCATATTGTGAAATTGTTTTACTAAAATAGTGAAAGTTTTGCGGCTACAGTTCGCAAATTGAGATCAATTTGGGGTTACAATAATGCTCCAAAAGAGTCAACTGTAAAGAGATTAATGGATAAATTTGTCAAAACTAGATCTGTTAGTGATGTAAAGACAACAAAGCGCCTTCGACCAGGTCGATCGACCGATAATATCGCAGCTGTACGTGATGATGTCGTTCAAATTCCATCCACCACAATTCGATACGGAGCTCAGCAAATTGGTGTCTCCAAATCCACTATGCAGCGAATTTTGACAAAAGATTTGAATCTTCATGCTTACAAACTTCAATTGACTCAGGAACTGAAGCCAGCTGACTATGGACAGCGAAGGGAGTTCATTAATTGGGTATTGGAGAGACAACATGATATGCTGATTTTGCCGATAAAATCATCTTCAGTGACGAGGCTCATTTCCATCTTGTTGACTTCGTCAATAGCCAGAATTGTCGCATTGGGGTGAGGAAAATCCTGGAGTGATTCACGAGAAGCAAATGCATCCTCAACGTGTCACGGGTCAGTGTGGGGTGTGGATTTTGGGCTGAGGGAATCATTGGACCTTTTTTTATGAAAATAAGGCATGTCAAGCGCAAACAGTCAATGGTGATCGATATCGTGAAATGATGACCAGTTTTTTCGTGCCTAGAATTGAAGAAATGAATGTTGAGGGGATGTGGTTTCAACAAGACGGCGCCACATGTCATACAGCCAGAGAAACAATTCAATTGCTGCATCAATCATTAAAATCTTGCGTTCTTGTTGGGACACTCTTTATTTGTGTAAAGTTAGAGACAAGGAAATTTTCACAATCCCTTTATGCGTTCTTTCAACAGAATGGCTTTTTCTTAGATATTGTGAAATTGTCAAAGTTTGGTTTGGTACCGTATTGGCAATGATGGGCAAGATGTCTTCGATGTTACTGGTGGCGAAAACACTTTGCTACAAATTGCTTGCATATGCTTTGTACATGTCAAGCAGTTTTCAAAATTTTTCATGATACAAAAATTTGTTTGGTTGTTCAGCAACGTTCGGAAATTTTACGGAAATTACTTCAAACAGATTGGAAATTTTAGCTGGTTTTGGTAATATAATTATTGGTTTCAAATGATGGTGAATTACAGTTTTGGATGTTTTTTTTATTAAAGGATATTGACATTTCTGTTATCAGAACAAAGCCAGCGTAAAAGTTGGTAGCGGGATTTATACCCCGCGATTATATACACAAGGAATCAAGGAGGCCCAAAGACATATTGATTGCATTGTTTAAAACGAATTAAAGATGATGTAAGACCAGTCTGCAAACCCGTTTTTGTGCAAACCAGAAAGTTTGCTTGGAGACGAGGAAAAATTTATTATTGGAAAACAAAATGTTGGATCAAAATTATGAACGAACGCAAGCATTCACGGAGATTAATATTCTGAAAGGATAACTTTATCCACGAATGAATAATTGTTTCAACACATCATTATTTTTAGGACATCGTTATACATACATATGTATATAGGTATACATTTTAACTTTATGACGCATCCACGGTAATTCAAATGCTTGATAATGGGAATAAACGTAAGTAGATGATTGTGAATATATGTATCAACTTAAATAAATTTACTTCCACAATTATAACTATCTTAATTATCGGGACATACTTTTTATTGTATAAGAACTAAAATAATAAAGCAAATCCACAAATTTTTTTTGTTATTTGTTTTATGTTTAACATTTAACTAAATAATCTATAACTCAAAACTAAAGCTTTCAAGTTCTAAGAAAAAAATTAAGAAAACATAAACAACTCGCATGTACTCAATTTCGCACCATTATAAATCTTTAGGGAATGATGTTATTTTTAATATTTAGTCCAAAGCCTATTGGCATGGCATACTCTCCACCAATTTTTTAATTACTTCGTTTGGAATACTCTCCCATTCTCGCTGAACCTGCTGACAAAGCTCGCCGAAATTGGATGGAGACCGTTTGTATTGCCTCAACCGTCTCTTCACGATTGACCAATCGGATTGAGGTCGGGATTTTGAGCTGGCCACTGCATCAATAGGAAATTTTGCTTGCTAAGCCATTCCTTCATGATTTTGGACGTGTGTTTCGGGTCGCCGTCCTGCTGAAAAATTACTTCTTCCGCAGGATAGGTGCTCTTGTCAACAAAATCGGGAAGATGAGTCTGCAAAATACGCAGATTCTTTCTTAATTAATCCGTCGATTCTTTGCAGTGGTCCAAGGTGCCACCATGTAAAGCAATCCCTGCTGCCAAAGCTCGTCGAAATTGAATGGAGACCATTTGTATTGCCCCAACCGTCTCTTCACGATTGACCACAAATTTTCAATCGGATTGAGGTCGAGACTTTGAGCTGGCCACTGCATCAATAGGAAATTTTGCTTGCTAAGCCATTCCTTCATGATTTTGGACGTGTGTTTCGGGTCGCCGTCCTGCTGAAAAATTACTTTTTCCGCAGGATAGGCGCTCTTATCAACAAATTCGTGAAGATGAGTCTGAAAAATACGCAGATAGTCTGCTTTCTTCATTAATCCGTCGATTCTTTGCAGTGGTCCAAGGTGCCACCATGTACAGCAACCCCATACCATGACGCTTCCTCCACCGTGCTTCACTGTTTCTTTAACATGGTGTCTTTGAATTGTGTTCCCAGGGCGGCGCCAACAATATTGCTTACCGTCGGATTGAAAACGATTCAATTTGGATTCGCCTGACCAGATTACATGCTTCCAGTCGTCTACACTCCAATTTCTGTGGTTTCGGGCAAACTTTAAACGTGCCTTAAAATTGTTTACTGACAATGCAGGTTTTTGTTTTCATACCGCTGATATGTAGCCAATATCGTGAAGAGCTCTTCTTGTTGTCCATCGACTAAGGGGTTTGTTTATAGCTGTAGAAGCATCTTTTGGTGTTAAAAACTTTTCTCTTTTCATTTCTGTAATCATAAGACGTTAATAGCTTCTTACGACCTCGTACTTGTCGTTTGGAAATAACAGAGCGCCTTTTTTGGACTCCTATAATCTATGACTCTTATAACCTAGTAAACCTATCGGTGGTTTACTTTCAGCTGTTTAGCTATTACTCGCGTAGAATTGCCACTTTTTGTCATGACTACAATATTATCCTCAATGGCTTTGATAGTTTCTTCATTATTTTTTATAATTTAATTTGTTTTGGATAATTTGCAAAAAATGTTTACCACACGCAGTTTAATTAATATCAAATTAATAAACAAGGCAAGCCAATACAGATCTAACGGTAAACTTTGATATTTTTGTGCAAATATTTCAAAAAAAAAAAAAAAACACACGAGGGCAAAATTGAGTACATGCGAGTTGTTTATGTTTCCTTAATTTTTTCTTAGAACTTGAAGGCTTTAGTTTTGCAATATAATTTATTTATTTAGATGTTAAACATAAAATAAATATCAAAAAAAAAAAAAAATTGGATTTGATTTATTATTTTAGTTTTTATACAATAAGGAGTGCAGAAGGTACAAACATGTACTCAATTGTGCTCCCTACTGTATGTATTTCGTCATATTTTGTTTCTCTATGTGTTACCTATAATTATTTTGTTTTATTTACACATTTCAATTCATACTTTTGTCAATATTTGATAAGCGATTCAACGACAGTAGAGCGATTCACATAGAGTCAGTCAGGGGTGGGCGATTATGACTCCAATGAGAAATTACAAATCATCTTAAGTACTTCTTGCTTCTTTAAACTCTCCTTAGATTAAAAATATTGCCTTTCGCAACGAATTTGATAATGTTTTTTCTTTTGTGATTATCGTTCATATATACAGAAGTCCACGAGGGTTTAACGTGAGTCTCGCAGCGAAGGCCTTACCCACGGTGTGCGACACACTGGGCATATTACAATGCGATTGCCGACGCCCCCCTGGGATAGCCAAGTAAACACTTGGGCTATCTAGGAAAAGGGGCTGACAATTGTACTATTAACACATATTGGCAGCCCTTTATTCGCAGCCAGGAGATACCAAATTGATTATGCTAGTATGGAACATAATTCCCATTGGCGGAGGTGAGGCCTATCATACCACCTCTGCTACTCTATGGGTCTGTAGCACCCGGTTACAATGCAACTCCACATTCGAGCACAAAGTCTCTACCAGCGATTTTGGTATCAACCACAACCCGCGTGATGCTCCCACTAGGGGTCCAACACCAAATGATCAGGCGAGAACTCGGTCCCGGGGCCTCCTAATCCCCACGCTACCGGCCAAACTCACCGGTTGGAGCTGCGTAGCAAAGCGCATAGCAAAGCTACTACCAAGTCGTGATTTATACACCATACTTCACGGGATTGGTCGCCCTGTGGCAAAAGATAGAGACTGGACATTTTTACATACCTGCAGGCACGGAGACCCCAGGCAGATGGAACGGTCGATACTACATTGCATATATACACTAAGGCTACATCAAAACTTCATACTTCATGTAAAGGCCAGGTTCTAACTCTTTCGGCAAGAACACCCCCCAAACCCTGAGTACAGCCGGAAATAAAGATAGCATGGACTAAGAGGAGATTGAATGTTATAGTGATGGTCGTTACACTCCTTTGACAGCTGGATATTAACAGGTGCGAATTCTTTAATCACTTCCTTTGCTTATTCATATCTTAACGAATTTGAAAGTACTTTAATAACTAAATAATTTTCGAGTATGACAAGATGACAAAACTTCAATTAGAAAACAATTAAAACGATATTTTATATGCCAGCTTAGATCACGAAACTTCATCTGAGGAATGAATGATTTCAAAAACTAAAACCCATTTCAATTTTTCAAATGCTCATCAATGCTTTACGGGCAACACGTTGACATTTTGTGTTTCTCTTTCACCATTACATGTGATATCCGTTAATATTGCATATGTTCACAGTTACTTTGGCTTCCGCTTAATGGCACTAGGTTAATTTTATATGGAATCATCGGCTATATCGAGCTGGTGTACATGATTCTATGGTCCACCATTGCCCGTCAACGGATGTCCTTGTCATATGTTTAATATTTGCTATTATAGTTCATGGAATATCTTTTTTATGTACTTTATTTTATTTACGTTTATCGTATTAGTCCAGTTACAGAAATAAATACAATTGCAAACATTGCAGTAGTCTTTGAGTTGTATCCTTGACGTTCCTCTGCTAGATATATCGAGGGGGGGAATTGTTCAATCTGCCTATGTCATTATTTTCCTCTTCTGTTTTATATTTTAAATATTTTGGTGGTTGGGGGGAGAAGTTTCAATGGCAATGGTTTGTTTCATTTTTTTTTGGGAAGTCTTTCAATAACTGGTTAAGAAACCGAAAATAACTTAACCGGATTTTATTACGAAACTTTGCCTGTCAAGAGAAAGGATCTGCTTGTTAACATGTCATGTTGATAGAACAGGGTCACAGATTGGAAAAGATGGCAATTAAAAATGCTGTAATATTTTAGATTTGGATTTTTTTTTAATTGCTAGGTTTAGAGTTTTGTAAAAACTTTTCAAATTTTAATATAAACATGTCGTTGTTCTGGGTACTCACCTTTGTCGCGGATAATAGAATTCAGTCTGTGCGAGATGGCTTCAAATGTCACAAGAATGTGTATTTTCTTCCATTCTCGGCAAAGAGCGCTGAGCGTACCATATATATATTTTTTTTTGATACTTTATCTTCCAGAATGGACTATAGGAAAAATCCATTAGATATATGTAAGTCCGTGTAATATGGTGGCCGTTGTTGTAAAAACAAAATATTTTCTATAAAAACTTTGAAATTCACAGTCTCCATAAGATGATGCAGAACCTTGCCGAAATGTGCAATGGTTTCTACTGAATTGTTTGAGTGCCAAGATAACATGGCGTTGTTCAAAATTTTTTCACGGTTGATTTGTTATCAAACGTCCCGCGTCGTAAACCGTAACTGATGCAGGCATTTGTTTCCGCAGAGGAATTCGATCATCTAAATTGTCTTTTGATTTGCACTCTAACCATACACAGTCATTTTGCTTGTTTACATATTGTTGAAGCGTACAAATCAGAAAGGAACAAATTTTCAGTCTCGCCACCAACGTGCAAGAGTTATAACACCTTTGCCCTTGCTAGGCAAACTGTTTTTTATGCAGGCGTTAAATCTTGCAATCGTAGTTCATTTTCCAATATGCGCCTCATGCTATAAGCAGACACATTGCAGTTTCGCTTCAATTGAACTATACATTGTTGCGAGTAGAATTCTGGCCTTCATATTTCAAAACATTTCTTTCATTTCATTTCATTTATTTAGTTTATGGATATTTAAGTTTCCTTACAGACTAGCAATAGTACGTTGATAAATACGATTTAAATACTTAAACTGAATAAAATGTTTTGGAACTTATCTCGAGGTAGAGCATAATCAATTGATTTACATATCGAGTTATAAAGTCTCATAGATCTACGAAGAGGTTCATTGCAAGCATAGTTAGTAGAGTGAATATCAATATGAAACGGATAGTAATAACGCAATAAGCGTGGAGGAACATTAAATGGTGTTAAAGATAATAAATCCGGACAATCGACAAATCCAGAAATTATGCCATAAAGAAACATTATTGAACAAATATCTCTTCTTGAGCTTAGTAATTTTAAAAATAAAAGAAGACATCTGCTGGAATAAGAAGGGATTGGAGTTGGGAACCGAAAACAATTTAAAGCAAACTTCATAAATATTTTTTGAATTCTTTCAATGCGATTAATATAAATTGTAGTTGTTGGACTCCAAATTAATGAAGCATATTCTAATTTTGATCGTACAAACGATGTATATAAAATCTTTTTAATGTACGGGTCAGTAAATTGTGTAGAATTCCTACGAATGAAATACAATGAAGAATATGCTTTGGGAACAATGTAATTCACATGAGGTACGAATGTTGATTTTGAATCAAATACAATACCTAAATCTTTAATTTCATATATATTTTCTAACTCATGATTCAGCATGTGATAAGTCGAAATAAGAATATTTCGGCATGTGTGAAAAGTTATTTGCTTACACTTGGAAAAATTAAGAGGTAAACCATTAATTATTGACCAAATCACAAGTCTGTCTTCATCTTCCTGCAACAGATTAATATCATAAATTGATGCAATAGATCTAAATATCTTAAGATCATCCGCATATAAAATATATGTACTATGAAGGAAACAGAATGAAATGTCATTAACGAAAATATTATTTCTAGTAATATTATGGTGTTTGGAATCATCCATCTCCATGTGGTCGTAGCTCATTAACCATAGTTGGTTGCAATTTTCCACCCAAATACACTGCTGTAACATTATTGTGTTTGGAATTCATTTCGTTAACCCTTTTGAAATGCGACGTAAAACGATATATTTCCGTGAGCTTGTAGACCGCATAGAAAACTGATGTTTTTCAAAAAAATGAAAGTGATATTATTCGTCATTCGTCATCTTCCACGTAACGCAGGCCGGAAGAAACGGTTATGGAAAGAGTGGTAGAAATGAGATATATAGGTAGAAAGGTACAGGGATAGAACAGAAACTTGTAATTTCCACTAAAAGGTAAAGTAAAGGTAAAGGTTATGGCACAGCAAGGAAAGCAAATGGTTTCAAACACGCAGAGTGTTTAAAACTTGTGAGAAGATTACAGCGATAATGTAGCAGTTTCAGAAAGCAGTACATTTGAAGAAGTCACACCAGCTGTAGATGATGGCACAGCAACTAGACACAACAACAAAGTTGTAGGGATTACCAACGTGCCTGCAGGTTTATTTAGGACCAATAACAATGAGTTGATTTGAAGCATGCGAAAGCATCAGTACACGATGTGGCTCAAGGAATGCTTGTCTAAAAACGCTTGGATAAAACATAAACATTATGTCCTTTGTTAAAAAGATTATCTTGGCATAAGTATTAAACCCATCGCCATCGTTTTTGGGAGTCTCTTGATAATCACTTGTGATAAAAGAAATCCCAATACGATTTGATTAAATCTTATAGTTCAGTTTGGGACGTAGTAAATCTGCAACTTAGTAAGAGATGATGAAAAGCAAACCGAAAGTAAATGCCGATTCTGAAAAAGTTATCTAAAGACATGGCTGAATTTAGTGTTCCACCTACACGTTGTTCGCTGTGCCGCTTCCTGGAAATTTAGTCGCCATGGAGCCGTACACGGGAGTGCAGCGTGCATTTTGTGTCCAAGCGTATTACGAAAACAATAAATCAGTGATTACTGCACGACGTTTGTATCGGCATGAACACGGTTTACACGATTTAAGTGAAGTTCCAAGCGCCAATGTGATACGAAAATGGATCAGAATGTTCGAAACAACCGGCTCAACAGTACCAATTACGGTTCGTCGTGTGGGCTGGGATAACGTCAACCGGTATTATTGGACCATACTTTTTTGAGGACGAAAGAGGGCATGCGATGACGGTTAGAGCGAACAATTATTGCAACATGCTAGCAGACGTTTTGGTGCCAAGGCCAAGGCAATACCTCGAGGATGTGATTTCAACAGGATGGGGCCACATATCATACGGCTAGGGTATCCATAGAGCTGCTGAAAAATGTTTTTCCTG
>JAHXMU010025757.1:0-10567 GCA_019455685.1 Philornis downsi | reverse complement strand
TATTTTATGTGGAAGAATAAAATATATCATACTAATAAGCTGCCAACAACAACCAACAGAAACAGGATCCCAACAAATAAATAGCAAAAGCCTCATGTTACACCATAGAAATATTACGTTTATTAGTTTTTGATCCTCATTATTTTCTTAGTTGAAAAGCTTAATTGGTTTCGATCTCATTTTTATCATCATTTCTATACGCTGAATCCGTTTTCAGTAGACAATTTTAATGACTTTTGCTCCCATTTTAATGGGGTTTTGGTCCCATTCGATCCATTCCATTCATTTCTATTTAGTCGTTACCATACGGTGGTGAAAACGTACTCATCTTTGCATCCTTAGGTCTAGGTAAAGAATCGCTCTATGAATTAAGCGATTTTGCCCTTTCAATGATATCTTACATTAATTGCTCCACATTTATTTTTATTTATTTTTTTTTTTTTTTAATTTTCCACTAAAGAATCGAATACTTTTAATTTTTGTGATATTTTTGTTCAGTTGCATATGAGCATTCTTGAATTTATATACTGTTTAAGCCAGAATGTGGCTTCGTTTCTTTCCGGGACTTAATCGATTTTCCATCGAATGGCATCCCTCCTTTATTTTACTCTCGTTAGGACCTGTTTGCATCTTTTCCTATGTGGTACTAAATGTAGCCAAACAGATTCTAACGAGTAGCGGCAATTGCTGAATTGAAGCCACCTTACTCCATCTTTTCCTTGCTATTGTTTTTCTGTTATTCGTTGTTCAGAGCTCTGCGGTTCAGGTAATACTTGAAATAAAGGTCACCCATTTTCATTTTTAAAAAATTCGAATTCCCCCGACTCTTGTTTTATTTCCATTGTTGCGGATTTTGCCCCGGATATCGTTTACCTACGCAAACATATACTTAAAAATAAGCCAAATATTTGGTCCTGTGAATTAGGAAATTTTGCCCTTTAAATGCAATCTTATACTAATCTTATAATCTTACATTAATCACTCTACATCCCTTCTTATGTTTGTTCCATTTTGCACTAAAGAATCGAACACTCTTAACTTTTATGATATTTCTGTTCAGTTGCTTATGAGCATTCTTGAATTTATATACTTAAATAGGAATAAGCTAAATATTTGGTCCTGTGAATTAGGCGATTTTGCCCTTTCAATGATATCTTATATTAATCGCTCTACATTTCTTTTTATTTTATTTTTTTTTTTCATCTTCCACTAAAGAATCGAATACTTTTAATTTTAGTGATATTTCTGTTCAGTTGCATATGAGCATTCTTGAATTTATATACTTAAAAATAAGCCAAATATTTGGGCCTGTGAATTAGGCAATTTTGCCCTTTCAATGCCCTTATGTTTGTTCCATCTTGCACTAAAGAATCGAATACTCTTAACTTTTGTGATATTTCTGTTCAGTTGCATATGAGCATTCTTGAATTTATATATATTTTATACTAGAAGTTGCAGTAAAAATGATCCCAGAAATATGCATTCATTTGTGTAAAAATATATCATATATTAGGTTGTTTGAAAAGTTCGTTCGGTTAATTCATTAGTTCATTATACGTCATGAGAAGTGCCAGTAACTGAAATTGACTATAGATTAAGTCTCCAATGACCTTCCTGTAACTCCTCACCCGTAACAATTAGCAAGTCAAACTTTTGTCCGTTGTATTACTTAATAATTTCTGGTAAAATTTTTATAATCCACACCTTCTGGTACCTCCCATACGACTAATCGATTTAACATATATTGGGTTGTCGGAAAGTTCGTTCAGTTAATCAATTAGTTCACCATACGTCACTTCTCATGACGCAGAGTTCCTTCAAACACCATCATAACTTCCTCCCTCCCATCCCTTCTCTAAACTGTTTACTATTGTTTATGTGTGTTCTCGTTCTAGTCGTGAGTGGTTATAGCGTTAAAAAAAAAACTTTTAAAAAGTGGAAAAAATGAGCGAAAGAGAACATTTTAGGCATATTACGAGTATGCTGTATAATTTCCGAAAAGGAAAAACAGCTGCTGAAGTCATCCGAAAAATAAAGTCTGTTTATGAACGTGAACGGATCAAATGAAAGAACTTGCCAAAAATGGTTTAAAAGATTTTCAGATCTGAACGACGAACAAAAATGGTTCCGAGGAGGTGAGTTATTTAACAACAGTTATGGAAATAGCTGAAATAATTAAAAAAATCAGTCTCAACCGTTCATAAAAGAGTTCGGATTTGTGAGTAAGATCGATGTGTGTTTACATCACTCTCATCGAGGCCTCACAACACTGCCTTGCAAAACCGTCAGAAACTGTCAGAGCTTGGGTGGGAAATTTTACCTCACGCACCGTACTCCCCATTTCTCGCCCCTCGTGAGTGATTGTAGCGTTTAAATAAAAATTTAAAAGTGTAAATAATTAGGGGAAAAAAGCATTTTAGTCATATTATGCTGTATTATTTTCGAAAAGGCTGTCAGCCGAAAAATAAAATGTGTATGAAGAAAACGGACCAAATGAAAGAACTTGCCAGGAATGGCTTAAAAGATTCTCTGCGGGAATTAGAAAACAGTCTTTTCTTGAATATAACAAAAAAATATTTTATTCGACGCGACGCACCTTTCTTTATTGGTAATATTTTCTTATTTTCTTTCTGTATTATTTCCGGAAAGGCTGCTGAAGTCAGCTGAAAAATAAAATCTGTTTATGAAGAAAACGGACCAAATGAAAGAACTTGCCGGAAATGGTTTAAAAGAGTTTCTGCGGGAATTAGAAAACAGTCTTTTCTTGAATATAAAAAAAAAAATATTTTATTCGACGCGATGCGCCTTTCTTTGTTGGTAATATTTTCTTAAATTGAGTTTAAAGAATAATTCTTCAACACTATGTGTTGTTACACTGATTATTCTTGACCGCCTTTACAATTTTATTTTGCTGTTCTTAAATACAAAATTTTCATCTTAAACTATTTTCCTAGACAAACATATTTAAAGTAAACATGATAATGATACACATATTTTCAAAAAAAAAAAAAAACACATTTACGAATTCATCCCTAATCCGGATGTTTATGAATTCTTATCTCAGACTAGTTGTTTGTCTTAATAGTAATGTAGTTACAATATTTCTTTGTTTGTTGTTTACATAAGTTCTTGATCTACGGAGAAAATGTATTTCTTATCTTCTAAACATTTATTTTGGATTGTTTATAATAATACAATTTCTTATTCTGAGTCTTAAATTACTTAACATAGGTCTAGATGCTTTCTTATCGTCTATTGGAAATTACTCTATGGAGAATTACTTATAAAATGCGTTCGTTAGTGTGAAGAATATGTTTCTGTTTATTGATATTACAAACAGAGATAAGGAGAATATATTTATGCATGAGTATCGCTAAATGAGCGTCGCTAACTCGGGCGATTTCTCCGTAACGGACGCCCCCAGATTAGGACGTCAGAAAGAAATTGTTTGCGAGTAGGTGAGAAATTTAATTATTGTTAATCCCCGTGCAATAGTTAGGGAATAGCTGAAATAATAAAAAAAATCAGTCTGAACCGTTCATGGGGCCATAAAAGAGCTCGGATATGTGAGCAATCTCGATGTGTGGCTACCTCACTCTCTTACCGAGGTCAATTTCCTGAATCGCAATGACGTCTGCGATAACCTAAGGATAAGAATTAAAAAGACGCCATTTCTGAAGAACTTCATCACACGATGAAATGAGATGAAAAATGGATAGTCTATAACAATGTACTGTGGGAAAGATCATGGGGAAAAGCAAATAAACCCTCTCAATCCAGGCCTTCACCCCCGGAAGGTAATGTTGTCGATTTGGTGGGATGTCAAAGGAGTAGTTTTTTTTTTGAGTTTCTCCCAACAAATCAAACAATTAATACGCACTATTATATCGCACAATTAGATAAATTGAAGACGGCATTGGAAGAAAAACGGCCGAGGCTCATCAATCGAGGCAACGTCATCTTCCATCAAGACAACGCCCGCTTTCACACTGCCTTGCGGCCATGTCAGGAAACTGTCAGCTTGGGCGAGAAGTTTTACAGCACCCACCGTACTCCCAAACCTCGCTCTGTCCAACTATCATCTATTTCGTAGTCTAAGAGTTAAATGGTACAAGTTTATCTTGCCCAAAAAATGAAAACGTTCAAGTGATTTGGATGTGAGATTAATTCTGCCAACCGCGTACCGTTGCACAATTTCGGATGATTCACATTCCGCAACATGATTATGATCGATCCCACCTTCAGCTGTAAATTATGCCGCGGTGTTTCTGGCACATCAAGCGAGTTCAAAAATTCCGTCGGATAGTTTGTCGCTTCATCCTCTTCGGTCACGCTGTCAACGGATTTGTACGAATGCAGTTCCCCAGCGATTCAAATTCAAGTTATCGACGTCCTTATTCTTCGCTGCTAGTATTGCCCTTTCACTAATCCAATCGAGATTTTTATAATTTTGTGCAATGCCGGGGAACACTTTGGTGATGAGTTCCTCCTTCGACGATGTGAACGATGTGAGGTGGTGATTGTGCAGCGCGAACTTGTGCAATATGGGCACGTCTCCATCCATTATGTCCTGCGCGTTCCTCTTGCATTTGATTATCACGGACTTTCTGACTAATTATTGCACTACGTGTACGAAGTCCACGATTTGATCGTCTAATAGGTGGCATTAGTCATTAGTCTCCCTGAAATGGAATAAAGTCCTTTTTGACTAATCCTATTAAAAAGACAATTTTTTTTAAAAAAAAAAAAATATCAAAAAAAAAAAACTTACGAAATGAATGTATCGCAATAAATGCCCGCAATCCAATAAGGTAACCTCACTTTTTACACGCAACTTATTTTCTGAAAAAATGATTGAATCGATAAATATTGCACTAAATTTCAATTGATCGTGCTGCTCGTATCGTTAATGGATGTGATACGCGATATATGAGTATCCGAATTCAGTGTAATAATATGCAAAACTCGAATCAATTGCAGCAAGAAAAATAACACATCAAATTGCGCTCAGTTTCAGCATTGAACGCAGCACAGCGCCATCTGTTATTTGTCTCGTTAACTTCTCCACCCAAAATTCACGCAAAACATATTTTATCGCAATAAATTTCGTAATTTTCCCAAATTTTCTGAGCTTCACAACGAATTTTCCACTTTTGTATCGCGCAAAATCATCAAATCATGTGATAAAATGCAAAATTTCGTCCAAACAAATTGAAATTTTTCACGCTTTTCCGGAATTTTTCGTGTTTTCCACTAACAGTTTTCTATTTTGGCATTCGAAAAGACATTCCGGAACAATTGCACACAAAATTCCATGCAAAAAAATCAATTTTCGATTTTTTACATTTTCCGACTTTTCCGGAGGGTTTTCCCAAAATTTTCTTTCGTAAAAACCTTCTCCAGGCAATTATGAACAATTGAGAAAAAATTTGAGCCAAATTGGTCCAGGCGTTCTTGAGTTATGCGCTTACCAACACATTTAGCGATTCAATTTTATATTATAAATTTGCTTCATAAAAAGCGATTCAAATTTTATATTGCTTAGTGTAAAATTTTGGGTTTCTTTACCTTTTGTCACAATGTTTGGTAAGATAATTTTATTGTAAATTTTTCTGTGTACATTTATAAATGTTTTATTTAAAGTTTCAATTTTACAATTTTCAAATTTGAGTATAAAGTTTCCTGTTTGTTTTATTTTGATTTTATTACAATTATGGATAATGTTTGAGTAAAAGTTTTTAAAGATTAAGATTAATACCTGGAATTATTTCTATCACTTCTGTGTGTTTAAGGTTTTTCATTGGGCATTCTGCCTCTTCGAATAATAAAATATTTTTTAAACATTCATTGCCTATCTTTATCATGTTTTTCATTAATTTGTTTTTAACATTTGTTTCAAATATATTATTGTTTAGATCAACTAATACCTCATTTGTATCGAGTATGATCGATTTATTTAGTGTATTAGGGACGGGTTCGAATTGAATTTTCGAAAGGTGAGTCTCAGATAATTTGGGTATTTGCTGAATAATTATTAAGTTTTCTTCATGAAATGCCACTGAAACTTTAATGTCTTTATAGCTCTCGAAGTCAGTTATAAGGTCTAGCTCCGTTTTGGTCAATATGTTCGAAGGGATTATTCCTAGTTTACTAGAAAATATAATCTGTCCTATATCGTCTATGTGATCTTTGAATAGTAAGATGTCATTATTCAATTGGTAAACTTGTGTCATGTACGTAAGTTCGTCTTCTAGCGTGCTTATCTTGTTTTGAAGTAAATTTCTGAAATCATTTAAGTATTTCCCGATTTTATATTGTTGATTGTTTATATGGCTAGTAATGTTCTGTATTTGTAAGGAAATAAAGTTATTAACTTGTGTAAGTGTATCGAATTTTTCATTTAAGTTAATTTGCCTGTCATGAAGAGATTTAAGTTTGTTTTCTATATCTTTTTCGTCGTCACTGTCCATTGTTCCAGCTATTAGTTTTAATCCTTTTCCTAAGACGTTTACCAGCCCGCGTTTTGCTTTAAAATGAGGATGTAAATTATCAACTTTCACTTGAAGAAGTTCAAAATTCTTTTCTATTGTGTCTAAAAGGGGTTTGTTGCTAATTGTATTTGTCTTGAGTGCAATGATATTTTGTGTTATAATATTTAGGGTTTGTCGGTATTCGGTCAGATTCAGAATGTGGAAGATTTTATTAAAATGTTCAATAGGTGTAAATTATCCAGTTTTTATGGGCATATATCCGTTATTGTTGGTCAGGTCCTGTATGTCAATTGTTTGAGCCGTGATAGTAGTAATCAGTACCAGTACCAGTATACCAACGTCATCTTCCATCAAGACAACGCCCGCTCTCACACTGCCTTGCTTGGGCACTGTCAGAGTTTGGGCGAGAAGTTTTACAGCACCCACCGTACTCCCAAACCTCGCTCTGTCCAACTATCATCTATTTCGCAGTCTAAGAGTTAAATAGTACAAGTTTATCTTGCCTAAAAAATGAAAACGTTGAAGCGATTTGAATGTGAGATTAATTCTGTCTTTATTGAAATTTGTAATTTTACATATTGGTTCTTAACATAAACTTATTTTATTCAATATTGTATCAGTATGCGGTCCATTGCCTAGAAAGATTTGAAATTTATTTTTTTGTATTAATCGTTGGATTGTCTCTGTCTTGGTATTTCTTTTTTTTTGTTTGACGTCGTGTTTTATAATATTTATGTATGTTTGGTTAGTGTGTTTTCTATGTGGTCCTCGTCTATTTTTTTACTATTTATTTTGCTAAACTTTCTGTGATTTTTGCCACCTCTAATTTCTTTTATGAAATTTGTTCCATCTTCCAATATGACATCTTTTTTACCTTCATTGAATTTACTTATATATTTTTCTTTTTTTGAGAGTATCAAATTATGTATTTCCTGATATGAATCCTCATGAATTTTCCCATTAATAAAGTCAATAGGTCTATGTCCAGTTGTGCTATGAATAGTGTTATTATAGAATCCAATTATTCTAATCATTTTTTCTTCAATTCAATTCTTCAATCGGTATTGTTTTTGTCGTCATGTCTCAGTAGTCTTAAATGTTCGTTTATTATTTATTGTGTTATGCAATCTTTCGATGTCATGTAATTTCACTTCACATCTTACTATTTTAAAACTTTCATTGTTTGAGAACAATTCGTTGTATGTATTCTCGAATGTGTCATATAATGTGTCTTCAATTATTATAGCGTTTTGTTACGTGGGGTTAAAATGTTTTTTTTAGTAAGGTGATTGTTGATGCTCGGTCCAAATCTTTAAAATAGAATGTTTTACGGATATTTCTGAATATTTTCGTGGTTTTGAATTTTGTTGATCCTGATGTTGTTGATGTTGTGTCTTATAGTTGTATTTGTAAGTTGTGTATGATAATTATCATTACGGCTGATTGGTTTTTGGCTATTCTTCTCTTCCTTCAGTATATAGTTTTTTTTTTTTCAAATCAGTATACATTGATTTACTCTGTCGTATTGCCACTGGAGGGTCTCGTATTCAAAAATTCAAAATTGAATTGTTGATTTCTTTTAGCTTATTTTAAACTAATCAGAAAATTAATTTTTCTGTTTTTAATTTTTTAAAATTTCACTTTTAAATTTTTCACTTTAAAGAGTTCTTAAGTTCAAAATTAAATTTGAACGTCCAAGCGATTTGGATGTGAGATTAATTCAGTCTTTATTGAAATTTTTAATTTTACTTATTGGTTCTTAACATAAACTTATTCTTATTCAATATTGTTTACAAAGTATTACAAAGTAGTTTTGCTTATTCATTAGTCTGTTTCGTTTCCTGTTTTTATTATTGGGAACGAATCAGTGTAATTAAATTCTGTGAATTTTCAAGTGTTGGATTAAGCGATTAATGTGGTTTTATTGCTTTGGTTTTCTATTTCTTTGAATTAGGTCTGTTTTGTTTCCTGCCCTCGTTAAAGTTGAGAACAAAATATTGCAATTGAATTCTATGGGATTTTAAATATTTTATTAATAAGCAATATACGATACTTGTGTTGTATGTTGACATATTTTGGGGTTGTAACACTGTTGTATTAAACAATTTGGTTTTATTACTTTATTGGTAAACAATGTATGTATGCGTTTAAATAAAAGAACGAAATTATATGGAATTGTGTGTTCCAAATAATTTCGTTAAGTTTTCGAATTTTATTGTTTTTTTTTTATATGATTTCTATTTTTGATGTCGTAACATCTAAGCAACCACTTAAAGGTTTTGAATTTCCATAACGACGAGGAAGTGAAAAATAGAATTGAACGCTTTTTTTCACAAAAACCATGTAAGAATTAAAAGCTCCCAGAGAGGTAAAAAATATGGAGATTATATAATACTAGATTAAAATAATCATTTTCTTGTACATAAATTTGTTATTTGTTATTTTCTCTTTATATATAAATGACCTGAAAAATATTGATTTGTCAGGTAAAATTTTTGTGTACGCTGATGATATTGCAGTTTTTTTTTATCCATATAAATATGAAATGGCTGTGACGCCTTACATAGAACATGAAGCAAATCTATTAATAGAGTACTGGTATTTGCATACTAATAAACTTTTCCTTAAGCCAATTAAAATGAAATTGATAAGATTTAGGCCACATTGTCGGTTCAACGACAACTTTATACGTAGACGGCGAAGAAATTTCAGAAGTTATATCAATTGAACATTTGGGATCGTATTTTCAAATTAATTTTTCTTGGACACTGCATATACAGTCTCTGAAGTCTACAGTATCACCTACCATAGGTTTATTGTATAAATTTAGAGACAAATTTGATCGAAATACTTAATTTCTTATATATCAAGCTGTAGTTCAAAGTCATTGTAACTATTTGGCCATTATGTATAATTATAAAAAGAGTTCTGAATTAAAATCACTCCAACGCCAACAGAATAAAGCACTAAAAGCTGTAGCGAATTTGCCAAATTCGTATTGTACGCTTTCTCTGTATAGAGATATTTTTCCAACAGTTTTGCCAGTATATGGTTGTTATAAATTACAATTGTTATTATACACATGTTTTCAAATGCTTCCATAGTTTTGACCATCACACGATAAATTTTTCCCGAAATCAGTGTATTTTCAATACGACAAACAATAACAATTTGAGAGTAGCTATATAAGTCGACCTGAAGTCGAAACAAAACAGCATATACAACATTCTGGTAGCAGTTAGTACAATATTTTACCACAACTATTAAAATCACTAGAAACACTTTTATGATTTAAATCGTCAATGAAAGAGTATTTATTGCAAAGTGTCAAAGAGCTTCTGGTACGAATTTCGAGTTAATATTAAAGTTGCGAGTACATGTCAAGAAATTCGATTTTTTATTAATGTGTTTGTATTTTGTATTAAAACTATGGTTACTCTACAAACAATTTTAATGTAATTATTTTGCCAACCAGCCTCTATAGGTATAATGTCATGCGGCGGCGCTGAGGCGTATGAAGTATGAAGTTTATTTGATACAAAAAAAAAAAATTCTTTTGAGAACCGAACGAACTTTTCATACCACCCGATAATATTTTAGATTAGAAGCAATTAGTCTCATTATTACCATTTATACCTAACTCTTCCAAAACACACGCGAAATCTACATACAGTGTTGCGCAAAACAAAAGCAACAAAATGTACTCCAGACTACAAATATATAATTTTCATAAAAACAAAACATTTAAAACAAAGCTTACTATTTATTTCCATAGAGGTATTATTAAGCTATAAAACCAATACATTACAACAACAACAACAATTGCGTTTAAAAGAAATATGAAAGAATGTACAGCAGAGCTGGAATTCACTTGCGCAAAACAATAGCAACAAAATCAATATTTTGTGTATCCGCCCTTGTTTTTAATAACATCTTCGCACCTTTTTGCCATCGAGGCAACTAATGAATAAAAACAATCCTCCGGAAGGTTTTCCCACTCAGCTTTCAACATGTTGAGTAGCTACTCTTTGTTGGAAAACCGATGTCCTGCCACTCTCCTTTTAAGGATGCCAAAA
>JAHXMU010025751.1:0-12111 GCA_019455685.1 Philornis downsi | reverse complement strand
CACCAATATGCACTCTTGTTTATTTCAACAATAAAAGATTATAAACTGAATGTTTTTCTTTTTTTTTTTTTTGTTATTATTTGCTAAATCAAATATTGTTACTATTGGAAGAGAGAACATAAATGTACAGTGAGATTTTCGGATGCCGTACATTTCTCAGTCATTTAATTGTGCAACTTTTGAATTGTTAGAGATGCCTTAAAGGAATTTCACTCAGCCATAATTAATGTGTTTTCGAATTGATTTTAATTGTGACTTGATCATTTGGAAAATGTAAATTTTTTTTAAAATATTTCGCAGGATTTTACTCATGCCAATAGAACTTCTGCACCGCCTTCATATAATTTAGTTAAAATATTTAATATCCATTCCTGATATATTGGTTTTAAAATTTACATATTAGGTGCGCAACTAAATTCTCACAACTATATTACGAAAACATGTTTACAAATGGTTCCTTGAAAGTATTGCCCGTCGCCGGCTACTACTTTTTCCCATCTCTCTGGTAAAGCTCAAATTCCGTCCCGGTAAAACTGTTCATCTTTTGAGGCTATCCACGAATCTAGCCATTCGTTAATGACGTCATATGAGTGAAACTGCTGGTCAGCCAGACCGTGTACTATCGAAAGGATCAAGTAATAATCGGCCGGCGCAATATCTAGAGAATATGGCGAATGGGGTAAGACTTCCCATTTCAGGATTTATAAGTAGGTTGGCCACGTGAGGCCGAGCCTTGTCGTGCTGAAGAATCACTTATTCGTGATTCTCCGTGTATTGTGGGCGTTCCCTGGGCAAATTTGGCTCTATCACAATAATTGAAGCCGATACCGATCCCCAGGAATGGCTTCGCTTGGTTTCAATAGCTCATAATAAAACACCCAACTGGTCCCACCAAATACAGAGCATAACCTTCGCAGCATGAATATTCGACGACATTCAAGCATGACCGAGCTGCTTGCAAGGTTTTTTTCTTTGAATTGCTGTAATTAATCTATTTTTCATTAGCTGCTACAATGCGATGAAGAAAACCCTTCAGTTGTTCACAGGTGAAAAAACGACGCTCAACGTCCTTTGACTTCAACTCATAAGGAACCCAAGTTCCTTGCTTGTGAATCATTTCCAATGCATGCAATCGCTGGAAAATGGCTTGGCGGATAACTCCTAATACTGAAGCGAGCTCTACCTGCGTTTGACACGAATACCCATCAAGCAATGTTGTTATTTCAGTGTCTTCGAAGGTTTTTCATCTTCCTTCACGCAAACGATCGTCAACTTTAAAATTACCGTCTTTAAAGCCACGGAACCAATCTCGACACGTTGTTTCACTTGCAGTAGCATCTCCGTAAACGTTTTAAAGCTATCGATGAGCTTCAGCCGCCGTTTTCTTTGATTGAAAGAAGAAAATCAATACTTCGCGCACATGACGATTATTTGGCACAAAATCATACATATTCACACAACCAAAAGAATATGACGTCGAAAAAATATCACTATTGTGTCGAGGCGGTATGTTGAGCATATGGCTAAGCTTGGCTCATGAAGTTTAAGTTATGACAGAATCGACTAGCACTTACAGCTGCCTCTATCTTTTGACAAACAGCGGGAATTTAGTTGCGCGTTTAATATTTTTTCTGACTATAGATTCTGAATACAAAGTTCTTTGTTAATAACTATAGCGACACTAACATTAACTGAATTTGTTTTTTTTTTTTAAGTGAAGTAAAATCTCAGGAAATGCTCAGAAATCCAAAGTGAGGTGAGTTTCTTATGAAACCTACAGTGTTGTGTTATTTCATTTGAAAATATCCTGCAGATGCGATTGACAGATATATTTAATATCGTTAGCATTGCATCCGTTTCATTTTATGTATTCTTTGAATCTAGGAAATCAAATATTTCTTTTGAATTAATAACTTGATGTTCAGAAATTTATCTGGTTGGGAAAATATCTCTATTAAGGTTTCATAATACATTTTTTGTATTTTTAGATCTCATTTAAATCCAGGAAAGTTAACTTTTTTTCAAAACGCTGTTTTTTATCCTCAACCAAAATGTTCTTGTTATCAGTTTCACTCATTATCTTACAAACTTTAATTTTACAAAACTATAACGAAAATAATTTTATATCAAATCACTTGATTAACAATATCGTGGAAATATCATGCAAAAAGTCTATTAATATAACTGCGTAGGAACAAAAGTGAAAGAGCCTGGAAGAGGAGTTTACGGCTCAATTTGTAGTGCATTCAGCTGTGGTAGGTGTTCAAGTAATTTGGAGTGATTTTTTCTTGCGTCCATTAAATAACGCCATACATTGTTCTTAACTAACCTTTTTTTCGGGCGGGACTAGTCAACATTGAATGTTAGTATCGAATGTTCAATGTGTGCTCAAAATAACTTCTGAAATGAGGCAAATGAATAATCTCCCTATAAAAAGCGGTAAATCGATACAAATCTGAAAATACAGAAAAATTCAAAAAAACGTCGGACGAACAGCGCCCTGTTTAATTTTTGAAAGTTTCTATAATGGTTTGAAAATAATGCGCATTTGTAAAAAAAAAAATGTTAACAAATTTCTAAATAATCAGCGAAGTAGAAAAGAGATATCATCAAAACGTCTTCAAATCTTCGAAAATAATTGCCAAAATATGTAAATATATAGACTTACTATATGTTTGGCGATTCTTTTTTTTAATTTTTGGTGAAACATTGAAGTCGCCTTGCAGTATAATCCTTCACAAAAGGTAAAAAATTTCAAAAATTTTTACATTGGCGATTGGACGCTTCTTTTCCGGCACTGTGTGAAAGACACCAGTTAATCTCTTATTCCTAGAATCAGTCATGAATGTAACTATAAAATTGTTGACCAAACCTGGAAAATACAAACTTCTATGGTGGTGCGTTTAGTCCTTGTAGGGATAAGTTTTTATCTTCTGGTCCAATATTTGTACAATTTCGAAAATATTTTTGTGCCGAATCTCATTTTCCTATTTCAAGTCGTGAAGCATCTGTTGTGCTTTCAGTGTGTATACGGAGGGATATCCAGAAACTCCATTTTACGCTGGCCCCCAGGGCCACTTCACCTGACCGCACCAGATTTAATGTCAAGCAAGAGGTGTACAAAACGAAACCATGGAATTTGTCTGAATTGAAGCAATCCACTAAAACAATAATTGAGGCGGTCGCGACATTAACCCTTCAGGCCGTAATGAATAATTTTCGGATCAGGTGCTGCATAGGCGTCAATGAGCATAGAGGCCGTTTACGGCCTATCGTCTTCAAAACCAATTAGTTAATGAAAATAAAATTGAATTTTCTATACAATAAAAAAATTAACTACATTGATTAAAAAAAAAGTTATTTGAATTTCTTATTACAGCACAATTGGTGCGCCACTCTGTCCTCCATATGGTCTCAGATATGAATTTTTAGTTGTTACAAAGGGATCGGCAAGCTTAGTGTACCCGTCATTTGTTATATAGCTTATAGTTTTCAGTATTTTGGTAAAAAGTAAATTGGTTCTCTTTTTTGGCTGCTAAGTAATCGCTTCATAACGCTTTATAAATTTTCACATATCTTTTGGAATGCATTAAACTTGTCTCATATTAGCGGCATCAGCAGAAATCATTTAAAAAACTTTGAGTTTTGAATGATATTCGTGTTTTTCACTTTAAAGTAGAAAATTATTATTTTGGAATACAAGATTTTTAAATTAAAATGAATTTTTGCTAAAATTATATTCATTATTGAAAATGTTTACCCAATTTAGAATTTCAAATGGAAATTGAAAAATTAAGCTTTCTTCTAAATTCAAGAAAATTCAGTAAATCCAAGAAACAGTAAAACTCCCAAAGATTCGAAATAGTTGATGCGAATTTTTGGACAATTTTTTCTTTTCATTTTCAAATGAGCAGATCATATTGCACTCGATAAGCTGATCAATCACGAAATTGGAATTAAGAAAATGTTTCAGACAACCTGGAAGTGCAGAAGATGTGTCAAGCGTTTGTGAAAACAAAAGATGTTAGGTTAGGTCAGGTTTAGATATCAATACATTTTCCTTCATAGTAATGAAAATCGCTAAGAGGAAAAAAAACAAATTTGCAATCGTATAGTGTTTTTAAAGTTAAATGTTTTTAGCGTTAATGTTATTATACGCAAGTTTATTTGGTGATGATAAGTTTAGCTATAGATTGCCCCGTTAAGTTTCGGATTAAAAGACAATTATTTGTTTTTAATTTTCAATTTTATTTCCAACTAGCCGACCCGGCAAACGTTGCTTTGCCTTCACATTTTATTTTTATTGGAAATGTTTCATGCCAATCGGTCAATTATAATAAGAAACACCTATATTTGCAGAAGAACTTAAAATATGTTCACTCAACCGAAATACAAAATTCTGTTTAAATACCGTTAGCAGGAGCAGAAATAATTGCTTTTTAATTTATGGTTTGTATGAGAGGTACCACGCTCAATTGTCCAATCCCCCCCTTATTTACAGTAACACTTAAGATATGTACACCAAACCTACGCACCAAATTTTGTTCAAATACCGTAAGCAGGAGCAGAAATAATTGATTTTTAATTTTTTGTTTGTGTGGGAGGTACCACGCCCCTCTGTCCAATTGGACCGAATTGTAAATGTAAACCATCCCGGGCACCACCCAGACACATATACAAAAATTTATGCAAAGCGGTCCAGCCGTTCTGTAGTTTTAAGCATCGGAACAAACCACGATTCATTTTTATATTTATAGATATTTCGGCTAAAGACTTTAGTCATCTTTACGGATTTATTAACAAGGAATACATACAGAAAAGAAATCAAATCAAAATTTTATTTTTATTTTATGCTTTAAAAAATTTATATGTAAAAACCATCATATGCAATAAGGTTTTGTCGACTACTAATAGTCAGTAAGCTGAGGGCATTTTTCTATATCGATTTTATAGTTCAGTCAGGAAACACAATTTTGTATGTAACGTTTCTAAAGTATATCTCTGAGAACAAGTTCTCTTTTCCACCAATATCTCGTTAAGATAAGAGTTTTTGTATCCTTTTAAAAAACTGTGAGCTGCAGGTGCATTTTCTACTTCAAAGGTTTCTACTTACTAGTAATTATTAAACGCAATGTCTTTGTCTCTATTGCTAACTATCTAATAATTATATAGTTTTCAAGATAAAATGCAATATATTAATAAAGTCAACGCCACATCATTCTACCACTTGCCTTTCCATAAAAACATGAGTAATAAAATCCATCTCTTATGTCCACGCTTCATTCTTCGTATTCTTATTAGTAATATTTGCCTAGATATTTCATAAATAAATTAATTATACAGCCTCATTGTTATGCAGACTCCTATAGAATTAATTTTTCACAGCAGTAAGACCAGTGAGATGCTCCTACATATTAAGCATTGCATCATACACACCAATACTTAACGCACCAATAACACAGAAGAGAGATGTCTACGAGGTAGCTCAGGACGATAGACTTCTAGCTGAAAAACACAAACAAAAACATAACGATTGTTGTAAGCCTGTGATCGAAGTGAAGGAGGCAACTCCTTACTTTCCATGCGTTTTGATGGGTTACAGCTGGTAACTCGTGTTAATGTAGAATTAATATCCTTTAATATTTAGAATTCTTGAAGATAAATAAACAGATGCAAATCAAAGATTACTTAATTTATTCAGATCGATCATTTAAAATATAATAGGCATTGCGTGCATTATAACATAATTAATTGTAAAGAAAGGTAAATTCACAAATTCAATTAAAGATGTATTTGATATAATCTAGAATTCTGCCGTTACATAAATGAAACTATCATGTAGTGTTTGAGTGCTTCGAAGGCACCTGCTCTAGATATTCTCCCTTGGTTCGTCAGTTACTTTTACAACAATATCCTCCCCATCTGGACCGACTGCTACTTTTGCAACAATTTATTCGCCATGCCGTAATCTTAAATGTTTTCGAGATTTCGCCAATGTCTCTCATTTAATTAGGTATTCCATCACTTGCACACAATTACCTTAAATAAGGATACTTAAGAGGGCTCTTGCAAAGTTGCCATCCCTTACGTTGTCTTTATCATTGCTGGTGTTTCCTCCCATGCAGTGATTGTTTGAAATTTGATTGATAAACGACCGCATTACATTATTTCTCTAGAATTAAATTGTTGTTTATTGAGTTTGTCTAACTGTCTGTCTGTTTGCCTGTGTCTGTCGAACGGCAGCGGATACAATTTTCATTTTGATTTGCTGCTTCTGCCATCCACAATTTATAACGAGAGAAAAATTAACAATTGTCTTATTTAGACAATAAACCAAACTCTGTCCCCCTCCCACCTTAAGCCACAAATACCAAAATAAGTCACACGACTGTGACAGCGACACCAACAGCAAATCCTGTGGCAGTACCAATACCTGAAGATTGACTTTAAGTGAAGATAATACATTATATAAACTTAACAATAATGATGGAAGCAAAGTGAAAATACTAAGCAGGCTGGAGCATTATGTTTGATAGCAAGGTGAACGAGTGACTCCAGAAAACAGGATCCAGTAGAAGGACCGACAGAAGAAAGTGTTTTAATTGCAATCAGGTGTCAGATACATATAAGCAAAAAAAAAAAAATAATAATAATAAAGAAACTCCTTCGTTTTAATGAAAATGATGAAGACAAAATTAGAACGGATTTTGAAAAGAAAGACAAACAAAACCGAACACTCCCTAAAAGGAATTACACACGCGTTTACATAGACAGATGCACAAACTCCTCCACACATTGTCCCACACAGACACCTAAACATTTGTAAAGTGTACGGAAAACGTTATGATGGAAACCACAGAATGTTACCCCCGTCGAGGAGTAAGTTTTCTTGCAAATAAGTTGTTGTTGTCTTCCCACTCATACATGCACTCACGCACTCTGTCGCACACACGGCAATTAACATTCTTCAAATGCTTATGAGGCTTATGATGATGATGGTTGTAATGTTGTCAATTTTTTCCTGGTGAAGTGCAAAGATGAATGTATGAATTCCGGTCATGAGCGGAGAGCGCAGTATTTTACGGGAGGAAGGAAATTTTAGTCGATCCACTATATGAAACATTAGAAAATTTCGAGTATATAAAATAATTTTTATGTGCTCTGAAATATGCTTTAGGAAATATTTTAATGCCGCATTGTTCCAATACGATCTTGGTGCTGTCTCTATTCCAGAGTGACAGGAAGTATACACAATACAATTTTTGTCATAACTTACCACTGACTTTAGGTTGATTTTAGGAATTAATGTATGTTTGTAATGTATTCAATACGTGCAAAATACCACCGTACTTAAGTTGGTCTTATTTAAAGAGTACATTGTAATAATAGTAGGCTGAAAAGAATTCATTTTTCAAAAGGTGGACCTATAATATATGTATATGTATAAATTATGTAAAAGATGGGCCTAATTTGTTCCACTGTTGACCCACACATACTTATATATACACATATGGCCAAAATAATATAGGGTGTAACACCCTATATTTTTTTTTAAGGCTCGTAGACGAAAATTTATTTCAATTAAAAGAAAAAAAAACAAATACTAATTTCTTTTGTCATAACATTAGAAATAAAATAAATACTAAAACAATAACAAAAAAAAAAAGACAAAAATTAAATTCAAAAAGTAAGAAATCAATCAAAAAATATTGGGCAAAATAATAAGTACATTTAGTTAAAATAAGCAACAAATAAAATGGTCAAGCTTTTTCTGCTAAATTGGCTGAGTTTCGTTAAAAACCGATTATAATTATTTTTAATTATTTTGTTGACTCTTTTTGGCATGCTGGCAATAAGCTTCCTACATGTTTCTACTAGTATTTCATACCAAGTTTTTGATCCTTATTTTTAAGAACCTCCTTTCCAATTCTTTGTTTCAACTTTCCCCAAAGATTTTTTATTTAAGTCCGGAGATTGTTTTGGCCAGTCAGGAGAGGCAACATTATTATCTTGGAACCAATCCTTTACCAACTTAGAAGTATGGTTTGGATCTTTATCGTGCTGTAATGTCCATCTAAGAGGCATACTTTCCACAGCATAGTTCAATATCGTATTTTCCACGATATCTTTGTAGTGGAATCTGGTCATAGTGACGGTAATTTGATACAACCCCAAGACCATAATATTGCCGCCCCCGTGCTTGACCGTGTTCTTTGTAAAGCGAACATGGAATTCCTTACCCTTACGGTGTCGAACATTCCTGTCACAGTGGTTTCCAAATACATTAATTTTTGTTTCATCGCTCCACAAAAAGTTTCGCCATTTTTGTTCACTGTCTCCTCCGGACCAATTGGAATGACTTCTTGCAAACGCCAATCTAATCTTCAAATTTTTTTGTCTAAGCAACTCTTCTGGCTATCCGTCCTAGAAAATGTGCTTCTTGTAGTCTATGACGAACCGTTCGCGTTGAAATTACGTTTCCAATTTCTGCTGAAATCGCTCTTGAAGACACAAACGGTTCCTTCATTGCAAGAGTTACAATGCGGATATCTATTGTTTTTGAAGTTTTTTTGGGTCTTCCGCGAGTTTCGATGGGCTTTTTACGCTTTAAAGCATTTTTCACAAAAAAAAAAAAAAAAAAAAAATAGCGGCCGATTCATAGTTTATACTATAGAACGGAGACTTTGGCCACATTCCTTTAGTCTTGAAACAATTTTTCTCTCCTCCGGAAAACAGTGACTTTATCGAACCATGACTGATTTTTACTGTTTTGTAATGAATAAGGATTAACAACAGTAAAACAACCAGCCTTTCCGAAAAAAAAACTACTTCAGACTGCAAAAATATTAAAGAATCGAGCAATGTAGTTATTAAGATCGGTTTCAAATAAAAATTCACACTTCTTTAAATATTTTTTGATAACCTCACCGATGTCTTAAGAAAGCGTATGATTTAGGCTCATCGCATATCTTCTTATATGGTTTTTAGTTAACGATATTTCTTAGAAATATATTTTTTTTTTTTTTGAAGTGGCTCTCACTCCCATTCTGGATGCGTTTTTCCCCATTCTGGATTCGTGCTTGGCTTGCTTATGACTATGAGATATGAGATATTAGACAAGTTATTAACCATTTAACTCAAGCCGCTCAAACTCCATCGTATTTTCAATGGACACGCGAGCAGACATACATATATATGTCCATTTTAGTTCCGATTTTCGGTGTTTTCTGACGGTCAGGAATATATATCCTTTATGAGGTCATAGATGACAATTTCTAGTTCCTGAAAGCGGAATTACGGACTAACTTTACCTCCAATCAATGATGGTGGGCGTAAAAATTGATACTCCATACAAATAGATGCCTTTAATTGGGAAATTTTGAGAATTACTTGGGGCTTAAAACATTGTCAAATTACAAAAGTGTGAAATGTTTTCAGCAGTGAGATATTGCTGCCATTTTCCGTTATAAAAATTATTGCATATAAATAAATCACCTCTATCATTATAAGTGATCCTAGCTGGGAGTTCAAATTTGAACCAATTTTTTGTCTAGTATCTGATTTAGTAGCATATGGAATGATATTTTATTATTATTTTATTTCCATATCGCAATCAAAAGCCGCAATGGCCAAATTGACTATGCAGACCAACATTTTGCGACACATGCTTGAAATTTTACAATTCAGTTTTTTAAAAAGCTTTAATAATTATTATAATAATTGTATTAATAGTATTAACAACAAATATGCAGCATCAACGATTTTTAATGAAGTATATTAATTCTACAAGCAAGACATTAAGAGCTTCTTAAACCCAAAACATGATAGTGAGAATCTTCTGTGTTCATATGGAATTATTGAATTCCATAATCGTATAGTACAAAATCGAAAAGACCACTGCATTATTAGCGTTCTTGTCAGTGGAAGTTGTAAAATATTGGCTCTTGAAGACCTTCCAAACACAAATTTGGAAACTATGTACTTGGGTGTGCCAAATTTCATACTTTTGTAGAAAAACAAAATAGTTCTAAGGTCGATAAAGTTTTCAAATGTACATCCCAAAAACTCAACAGTATATGGTGTCACACGATCATAATGTTTTAATCGCTCTAGTCTACCTCTATAATTTTGCAAGTCTGCAACTGACGTGGTTTATCATCGTTTAGTCTGCTCACTGCTTGGACAGTTGGCCAGTTATCACGAAGTCTGCGAAAAACATTTCCTACAGAGCTCAATTTTGATAATAAAATTGAATAATTTGTAAACGTTGTCCAGGTGTAAGATTTTCTCTGATGGCGGATAAATATCGAGGCGATCCCATGTGGCCTGGCCGATGTACCGACTCATTGTCAGGTTAATGGGGATGACAAAAATAATTTTTCCTTCTGAAGACATCTATTAATTTAGACTTTTACATTTCTCAAAAAGCGTGTGTAGGCCTAGTATGAGCAAGTCTTTTTCTATTGGAAAAATCTGTTCTTGAAACCCGTAATGTTGTGGACGTAGCTGCGCTTTATTGCCAGATATATGGACGACGTACCAGAGAAGCCCCTTACTTATATATGAAAAGTCGACTTATGATTTTTTTTTTCAGTGAAAATTTATACTTTTCAATAGTCTTGTCCACAATTAAGATGTTTTTTTTTTAAGTTGAGCGCTTATAAATTTTTGCCGTACATTTGCTGATAATTGACAAATTAAAGGTTAAATTGTGAAATGAATGTTTTTCTATCGAGTCGTTTTTGGCCACTCGTGTCAGCTGCTATTCATGGTATTGTTGAATTTATCTCTTCTAAGTGTCTCTCATATAAAGCAAACAAAATTATCGTTTTTTTCGAGTGAAACTCCAGAAGTTTTTATTATTTTTCAAGTATCACGCCCACGATTAGGGTGGTCCCCTAAAAAATACTTGTAGGTTGCAACTAAGTAACGAATAAATGGCAAAACTATTGGAAAACAAAATTAAAAAACATCCTTCAGTGGGCAATATTTTTCTTGGGCGCATTTCGACCAATTTTGAGCCTAACCTAGCTGTGACAGTGGGATCTTTTTGAGTGAAATTTTGGCCTCCTGGTTCTAGCAGGATTTGCTGTGTTTTTAAAATCCACCTAGACTACAATGGCGATCGGAAAAATACACACCCTATGAGATCTCGAATGAATATTGCTAGCATTTACAAATGGAATGGCAAACTTTGGAGCAATTCGCACCAATTGAAGTAAAAATTGTTGCAGGTTCAATCAAAAGTCACGTACAGAATTTGATTTATTTTGAAGGTAATAGAACAGTTTAACCCGCTTGCAAACTTATGCTGCTGTGTTGGCAGTATCGATTCATGTTTGACAGAATCATAAACTAATCGCCGTTTTTTTGATTCTGCCTACAGTGGAGTGGTGTAGTGGTCGTAATCTAAGAAGGTAGCTGGTTTTTACATGACATCGATTTTGTGATTAAATATGATAGATCAGATTAAAGAGAAAAACAATTAGAAATACTTTTCCATGCCAATTCGATGTATTATGCAAAGGAATGATGCACAATAATGCAATATCGTCTTTGTCCCTTTTGCATCCGTTTTAAATTATTTGTCTAAATACCATTCTCCTGTACATATATAATCTGCAAGTAATTTAATCAAAAGAACGTTTTGAAAGCAAAAACTGATGCCTGCAATTTTCCAATTATTTCTCTTTTTTAACCGCAAGAAAATGTGAAAATGTATTAATTTGTTGTTATCTAAAATCTCCCTCCTTCGCCGTAAAAATAACCATCACTGTTTAGATATTTCATTATAATCAATTCACACATTTCCTAGAACTTTATTTGAGAGAAAGAACAAACAGATTTTACTTCCATTCTATCCAAACATCAATGTTGAAAAACTCCGTCTTAATATGGGTTAGTACCTTGCTGAGACTGTCAAAAAAAAAAAATCCATATTCTGCTAAACATCGGCCAAGGTCAACGCGGTGTGCTAATGAATTTGGAATTCAAACATTTTGGATATCTGTTGGCTGAATCCCGGATAACAAGTTTCTGTTGTTTCTATTAGGCCCCTTTTCCACCACGGCCATGACGACAAATACAAGTAACCATAATGAGCATGATATT
>JAHXMU010025749.1:133178-143218 GCA_019455685.1 Philornis downsi | reverse complement strand
AATCTTACAATAACTACAGTAACAATAACAGGCGAAACAACAAAAACAGACAATAACAATTACAATAAGAAACACACAAGAAAAGGAACAACAAAAAACTCAGTGTCTCTGTCAAACATCTATCGAAGGCTGATGAGAACTTCGCTCTCAAATTGATGCAAAATCCGTTAACGGTGAGAGTTTCCATGATATTCATTTCATCATTACGAATTTAATCCCCTGGGCAAAAGTTGGGTTCTAAATAATTACCCTGTCAGTTTCATAACTTCACTCGAACGAATACAGGTAAATATCATTTGATACGAAAAAAATTTAGCATCCAGAAGGAAGCGTCTAAAGTACCAAATACTTTTTGACCAAATGTGTTTCATGACGATTTTTAAGACGATTGAGCTGGCTGGCGGAAAAAATAAATGTCTTATAATATGTCAATAAATGTCTTAGATCTTCATGAAACTTCTTAAAACTGGAAACAGTCAAGATTTGTATCATTACTAATTCGATTAGTACAACAATCTATATTTTTGTCCATTAAGTTTGTTCATATGTACTTCTTAACAAGATTTGAAAAAATCTGCAAATTAATATTACCCTTTTCTGCATCTCCCATACAAAATCGATTGCACTAAATTCAATCAGAGTTGTATAGGTATATGTACGTTAAGCCTTTGCTAAAGTAAAGTCTCTGAGACTTAAAAATGGATCGCCTCCATAAAACGCATTCTGGCACTTCCAATAAAAATTATCCAAATTGGTGAAAATATATTTCTCCTCTATGATTTCTGATTGTAGATTTAACTTTTATTTTGGCCAATTCAAATGACTTATAATACCTAGCAAACTTTGATCAAAGGAAATCAAGCAACCATGCCCCTTTTTGGTACCTCTATACTATACTATACTAATTGGACTACCGCCAAGATGCAATTTATTCTTTATTTATTCAATTTATTTTTTGTAACTCCTGTTCATTGTATTATTGTTTAATGTTTAATTAAATTTGAAAAAAAAAAAAATCAACCGGTTAACCACGCCTCTTCTGGTATCACCCTAGCAAATGACCGATTTAATCCAGATATTCTTACATTCTTTCATTTCATTTTTGTACACTAAGTTCAGACAGGTTTAAAAAGCGTTGAGCAATTGCTAAAATAGAATCTAATGTTGGAAAAGGGCGCCCCCTTTTGGTAGTTTCTATACAAATTGGATGGTACAAGGGCGCTTCCAAAACTAGCCGACCTAACAAAGAAGACGCACAAAAGTTGGGAAAAATTTTCTTTATTTTTCAACATAATCTCCTTTTAGCTCGATACACTTTTTCCATCGATATTCAATAGCTTCTATTCCCAGTAAGAACTGTCAAACTCCTCAAAATAGCCATCAACCGAAAACTCCATCTCTGCATCGTTGGCAAATATTTTATCATCGAACCATTTTTTCAAATTTGGAAATAGAAAATAGTTCTAATGTGCTGAATCTGGCGAATAAGATGCGTGATGAAGCTATTCGAACTTATATTCATTACTTTTGGCCATCGCAACAGCGTTCGTCTTGGCAGCTCGTACGACCTCGTTTAAACTCTGCTACCCAATATTTACAGTCGTAAACGGAGAAGCAGACTACCTCAGAGTAAAATCTAGGTTAGGTTAGTTTAGTGTGACAGTCTGAATAGACAGACTCACTTAGACTGTACAGGCCATTGTGATACCACGTCCAAATCTCCTGGGTGCCTAAAGAAAAAGAAGCCCAGTGTTGATCCCCGCCTGTTCGCCAGGGCGGGGCAATTGCAGAGAAGATGTTCTATGGACTCCTCCTCCCCTTCATCCCTACAGCTCCTGCAGAAGTCACTAGTCGCAACCTTCAATCTCACTGCATGTTTTCCAATCAGACAGTGTTCCGTCGTGACGGATACAAGCAATGAGACGTCGGGTCTTAATAGCAACAGCAGTAAGTGTGAACGCTTCAGATGTAGGCGAGGCCACATCTGTCTGGATTGATTACAGCCTCGGACAGACTCCCACCTACCATTTGCTGCTAAATATGATCTATGTCGCAGTAGAAGCTTGCAAGTGACTACAGGCTTGCCCACGGACTTCAACTCGGCTGGAGTCTGTAAGGTTGCCCCTAATCTTGCGAGCTCGTCGGCTCTGCAGCTCCCTGGTATGTCCCTGTGGCCCGGCACTCACATAATGTGAATGTGGAAATGCTGAGCCATCTCGTTAAGAGATCTGCGGTTGATGTTGAGTTCAGGAAAACAGAATCCAGGGATTGAGTAGAATTTAGCTCGGCATTAATATTGACTGGACTGAGACCATGTTTAGAAATTCACTGAGATCGTTTACTTTGTATGGCTTCAATAAAAAAACTTGAACTAAGAAAACACATGTTTTATAAGGTTGCTACTTTTCACGAAAATATTTTTTGTTTTCAAACTACTGGCACCGTCGGTACGTCAGATCGAAGTTCAATCTTTCATCTGTAGTTTCTAATCGGCCCAGCTTTAATATTGGCTGGACTGAGACCTTTTAAATGGAAATATTAAATTACTTGTTCACAACAGTGACTAATTTTTCCCATGTTCACAAATTCACTGAGATCGTAAAAATACTAGACAGCGTGGCGCCTTGAAACTAACAAAACATGTTTTATAATGTTTCCACTTTTCACCAAAATAATCCTTTTTCAAACTACTGGCACCATCTATACGTCAATCTTTCATCTGTAATTTGTAATTAGTTAATACCACCAATAACCTAGGTGTTTGTCCATTGTATTGATATGCAATACTGGGCAAAACTGAAAAGAATTCGACCAAGTAACCATGCCTTTCATATAAATTAACGATTTAACCTATATATTCTCAGCTATATATCTTTCAAGTTGGTTGCACTTCAATTCAAAATTGCGTTCGATAAACTTAGTACTGGGGCTGAATATGGACTAGATTGCCAGTCCTATTTTGCTTGTACCTTCCATAGAAATTGACCGATTTATTGAAATTGTATTTTACCACTATAATATTGAATTCGTAGATTAGCAAAAGTTAAATTCTTGTCAATTATGAGGGCCGGATAACCCCGCTCTTTCTGGTGCCTCCCAGACAGATTACCTAATTTGACCCACATATTTCAAGTTCATGTCTTTTATTCAACTGCACTGGATTCAGTATAATTTAACACCTAAATCCATTTTACTTTCAGCATTGAAGAGTCTGTAATCACCAATTTTGAAAACCAGTTGAATTGGATTACGAGACCTTGAAAATGAAGTATGGACAAATTTTAGATTTTAGATTTAATGAAAGTTTGTTTAGGGAGCACCAATCAAGAAGATTATCTAAATCATTCTGAAGATCTAGGGCCTCAGAAATATTAGAGATTTTCTGATATATTTTTAAGTCATCTGTATATATGTAAAAGAAAATTTACTTTTTTAAAACAGTTAGAAATATCATTTATAAATACTTTAAACAACAAAGGTCCCAAAATACTACCTTGCGGCACGCCTGATGCTTGGAAAAATGGAAGAGATTCATAATCATTCATAACGACTTTGCCTACCCTATTTGACAAATACGATTTTAACCACTTTAACATCAAGGAATGAAGTCCTTGATAGATTGCAACTTAGCACAAAGTATACTATGAGATACTTCATCAAATGCTTTAGCGAAATTGGTATAAATTGTTTCAACTTGATGATATTTGTGAAATAATTTTTTTTAAATCATAAAAATGACAAGAATTACATTCTGCTTCGTTTTAAATAATAATTTTTTTACTTTTATTGTGTATTTTCTACTTAGCAGTACAAATAGTAATATTTCGTTGCATGGAAAGTGCATCATTAATTTGAAAATTTGCAGTGAATGGTAACAAAAAACCAATTTTCAACAGATCGGTCCACGTTTGATCCGATGCGATGACATTTTTTCGATTTTTTTTTTGTACAAAGCGTGAACTTGATTTAACTCACAATAATATAAAAGGGAAATGTTGAAATGTATAACAAAAATGTTGAGTTTCTTTGCTATTTCTTCATTAACTTTAACGTTGAATGCATTTCCTTCGATGTGCATAAACATCCTTAAGCGGTGAAAAGATGGAATACAAATTAAAAATTTCTAGAAAAATTTCCTGATGAATGCATTTCATCAAATCTTATATATATACATATATATTGTATGAATTCAAATTGTCTCCAGTGGTCGAATCTATTAAAATAATAACATGATGTGAATTTAAAATCAGATTTTGCCTCAAAATATTGATCAACAAGGTCAAAATATTAAGTGAAGTTAATTTTCTTACTAATGTTGATATTTCATTACTTAATATATCAAATTTTTACTCATTTTTAATCAATAGGGAAGATCCTATTACAACAGGTTTAAACAAAACCCGATTATTTAGCAAGTTTCTCTGTAACGATTATGTTTTAGTACCACTTTAAAGGTGCTGGGGTCAGCCTTTTTTTACATTTTTAAATATATTTTTATTTGCCTAATATCAAAAGTTCGATTACAGTTCGTATGCAGACTTAAAAATATTAATTTTTTCACAAAAAAGTTTGAAGTTCCTGTTTGAATAACTTTACTTTTCTATGAAGGATTTGAAATATTCATTTTTCTACAAAAATAATTTCAATGTTTCAAGTTTCTACTTCGTAAAAATTTCTCCAAGCTATTTCACAGTAAAATAAAAAGAGCTTTTTACTTATCTCCGAGCCCAATGACTTGAAAACTGGGATTCTGAATTTGAGACAAAGCCAATTTTTCAACGCCGTAAGAATTTTTCGTAGTCACATCGTTTTCCTGTAAGTAGAATGCTTCTTATTCTTCTTAGGTGGCGACAGAAATAGACATACTTATCTATTATGCGCCGCCCGTAGAAAATAATTCAAATTCTTCGATCTTCTGCGATTCTCCTCCAATACGCCACACCAAGTTTCGATAGTAGTTCAAAAGCCTGGTCCTTCCTATAGAGTTTTGGTCGAGTTCGTTGTCGAAAACTTTCCGCACCCGAGCATTTGAGTCCATCCGCACAACATGACGCAGTCAACGCAATCGGTGTATATTAATGCGTTTGACCACGTCGATGTCGGCATATAGCTCTTACAGCTCATTGTTCATGCGACGCCGATACTGTCCATTAACGATGATGGGTCCATATATTTTCCAGAATACTTTCCCTCGAAAACTGCCAATATTGATTCATCCGCTTGCGTCATAAACCAGACTTCTGCTCCATATAACAAGACAGGTAGAATCAACGTCTGGTGCTGCCGGATTTTTGTTAGTCGAGAGAGGGCTTTTTAATTGAATAGCTTGCTTAGCCCATAGTTGAATTCTACTGTAATAATTTCTAGTAGAGTTATTTTAGACTTACTTTATACTGCAAAAATTTCAATGACAAACTTAGCGAAAAAAGATAAAAAAAAATTGATGAAAAAAGCCAAAAAAAACTTAAAGATAAATCCAATTTTAGCTCAATAAATAACTTAAAAAAGATATATCTAACGGGAACAAAGTTAAATTGGCAACAACAACAATACGGGCTATCCATTTAGTGGCAAGGCTGTCAGCTGTTAATTACCTGTCATCTGAAGCGTCATTTATTTAGTGAAAGGTTTGCCATTTACGAATATGGATCTTTTAACAACCGAAGAACGTGTAAAAATTGTTAAAACTTACTACAAAGTGTGATTCAAACCTGGATACTTTTCGTGTATTACGGTGCGACCGAATTGGCAAAATTATAAAGAAATTAAAGAGACTGAAAACGTTACAGATGTGATCAGGCCTATGCATCATCGCAATGTACGCATTGCCGAAATAACGTATCTGTCAGTGAAATTTGTCGATTCCATGGCGTTGTCAGCAATTGGGCCTATATTACGGCTTATTATGGCGGATTTTGCATTTGCATTTGCGCCTCCATCTACATAAAGTCCAACTCACGCAACATTTAAAGCCGGCTGACCATTGACAACGCTGTAGATATGCTGATAGGGTGCTACAGCGACAGGCTTTCAATGCTGATGTTTCGAACAAAATCTTCTTCAGCGATAAAGCTCATTTTTCACTCGGTGGTTACGTCAACAAGCAAAATTGTCGCATATGGGACTCGAAGAATCAAGAAGTGATTGCGGAGAAACCATTGCAATCGGAAAAAGTGACTGTTTGCTGCGCATTATGGCCTGGAGGTGCCATTGGAATTAATTTTTTCGAAAATGACGCTGGAGGAACCGTTAGCGTCAATTTAAAGTGCTACGGTTGTATGAAAATCGACTTTTTTCTTGCCTACAATTTGACATTATGAAATGGACGTTATCAACAAGACGGTGCCAAGAGCCACACAACACGACCGATTTTATTGCATGAAAAGTTTTCCAAAAGTGTAATTTCACGCTTTGGCGATGTCAATTGGCCACCAAGATCTTGCTGTTTGACGCCGTTAGACTTCTTTTTGTGGGGCTACGTCAAAGACAGTTTTACGCGGATAATTCCCAAATATTGAAGCATTTTAAGACCAGTGTAAATCTATTGTTTTATAGATTGAATGTAAGGATAAAATAAGACTATTTAAATTGCGAATTTGATTCGATACAAATTATAAGTCCGGCTGGCTTCGATATTACTTGGCAAGTGCCATTTTTATTTTACAAAAATGGCAACTCAATTTACAACAATAAAATTGCCCAAGCGTCTTGACGTTAACAATTAAGAAAAAGGCTCAACTGACGTTACATTAGAAATTCAACATGCCAGTGAGGACGAAGTACAATACGGAAAAATTCATTTAAAAGATGACATTGAGGGACGACTTGGGAATATAAAAACAGTTAACAAAAAAACAGCAAACAGCGCAAACAACCAACATTCTTCAACTTATCGCCGAGATGCCGCCCGAAATGAGCGAAAAATTGGTCGAAAACTTTAAAGATTATGAATTGGACGATATGTGGTTTCAATAAGAAGGTGCCACAAGCCACACAACACGACTAATTTTTGCTTTTTTGCATGTGAAGTTTCCCAAAAATGTGGTTTCACGTTTTGACGACGTCAATTGGCCACCAAGATCATGCGATTTGACGCCGTTAGACATTTTTTTGAGGGGCTATGGCAAAAACCATGTTTACGCGGATAATCAACCAACATTGAAGCATTTGAAAACCAATATTCTTCAAGTTATCGCCAAGATACCGCCCGAAATGTGCGAAAAAGTGGTCGAAAACTATCTCAAAAGAATCCACTGTTCCAACCAATCCAGAGGCTTTGATTTAAATAATATTGTATTTCGTACATAATGGAAAGGTTCAAACATTATAATGAAATACAAATTTCATCGAAATCATAACTTTATGTGTGTTTTATTTAACTTTACTTTTGATACCGAAAAATGGATAACCGGTTATTTTCTTTTTTTATTAAGCTCTAAATTATAGCAATTGTTTGATAAGCAACAAAGTGATTTGCTACACTCTTTCTGGCACTCCACACACTTGTCTTTCAAAGAAAAAAACGTTGGATGAACCTAAATGTAAGTTAGTTTCATTGCCTGAAATTTCTATACTGATTCTAAATTCCGTTTCTCGGGAAATGCACAATTCCAAGAAAGTGTAAATCCTAGTAATGTCATAAAATTATCTATCGAAAAGTAAAACAAATTTGTTCAATCTGTGTACGAGTATGTTTCCTTTCAATTCCAAATACTTTATAAATACAGGGTAATTAGAAAGCATTTACGTTTCATAGAATCAGATCCAGGAAAACTACAACAACTGGGAATTTGAAGAAAATCTCTTTGTTATTGAAGAAATCTGAACAGTAAATCTTCGATTAGTTACCTGCGCTGAGTTCCGCAGTCAAAGTCCATCATTTGCTAGTTGTAACTGCCAACCGAAATGCTCGTATACTCGTGTACAGATGAAGGGACATGAACGGTGGCAGTGTTGTTGCTCTATTGTTTCTTGGATTTCAATTTCATATTTTTTACTATTTTTGTTGTTATTATTTTTATTAGTCGGTTTACATTTTGTGTTTTCTTTTCATTTAACGTTTTCATTTGATGGAAATGAAATGGAGGGATGGATCTTTTTTGCTGAATTCGCGCTATTCTCTGGCACAACAGAGTGCACCAATGCTGGTGATAATGCCCTCCACCAGTCAGTGTGCCTTCGTCATTGACGGTTCATGTTGTGGCGAAGTCATTGGCGGCGTCGTTGCTGTCGTAGTCGTCGTAGCCGTCATCAGCAACACCGCTACCACCAGTCAGCCTCTATACCCCCACCCTCGCTGCCTTCTTCCCGGGGGCATCATTCTCAGCCGCCATCACGATGGTTTTGATATGGACATTTGGTTTGGGGCTGGCGGGTGTGTGACTTCGTCACACCGTTAAAAAGTTTATGTACTTTGCCTGGTTTTTGTGGCTCTGTAGCTTTGGCTGCGGCTGTGGTAATGGTGGTGTTGGGGGCTGATTGGGGCTCTTCGTAGTTCTCTAAATCGGAAATTCCATTCGTCTGATGTTGTTATTATTGTTTAGTGGCTAAATACGTCTTCAGTTGTTATTGCTGATATCTTTTTTTTTTTGGAGGGGGGAGGGAATTTTTGTTTTCCTTTTCGGAGTGCATTAGTTTATTTTGCTGTTTTTGGGCTGTACGATTTTCATTCGATTTTAAAGTGATTTTATTTCACATTTAAGCCGCTGACGGCAAAATGCCGTCATTTTGTACTTTTTGGCTTAACTTGACTCTGGTTCGATTCGTCGCCTCTTGTTGAGTCTTTTGTTTTTTTTTTTTTCGTTGTTCGTTTTGTTTTTTCTTTTTTCACTTTTTGTTGTAGTTTTATTATTATTTATACATTTTAAAAATTATGTATTTGTGTTTGTTTTGTTCTTTGCATTTTGTTATTTCTGTGGTTTTATAGCTGATTGCTGCAATTGCCTGATGTTGTTACTACTGCTGGTGCTGGCGCTGCTGTTGCTGTCGTTGTCGCTGTCGCTGTCATTGTCGCTGCTACTGCTGATCGCTCGAAGGCTAATTGAGTTTCGAGACATTTAAATACAGAGATAATCGAGCGATTTGTTATTAACTCCATACATTGTATTGACTTGGAATGAAATGAAATTCGAGCCGTAGTCGGAGTTTGGCACCGACGACAGACGGACGGACACCCACAGATATGTTGCTTCTGTGATAAGATAATTGATGTAATGATGGGTGGGGGATGTATTTTGCATGGAGAACCGAACGAATGGTCTATAATAAAGTAAAATAATAGGTGTGTTTTGTTTGGCCCTTCGGTTAGATATCAATTTTTGTTATGTGGAAGCGAAAACATTTTTTTTTGGCGCATAAGACCAAAGCTTAATACTAACAACGTTGAAGAGAAATTGTTTATGTCTTTAATAGTGACAAAAGAGGACTGTTAAAGAGCTAAACATTGATTGCTAAAACACATTCTGTAGCCGACCGCGGCTATCGTTCGTATAATCGCGGGTTCAATCCCGCATACAGCCGCCTATTATTATGTGAGCGGCGGTCACCTCGATGAGTCTAACGAACACTTCCAATAGTCGATATTTCAGCGCAATGAAGCCAAAGTTTTGCGTCGATTTATAACCATTTTTGAGACATGGGTCCACCACTTTACACCTGATGACAAAGTAGCACTCAAAGCAGTGGACTGGAATGAAGAATCATGTCTAAAGGAGGCGAAGGCGGTCATGGCGTCTGTTTTTCGGGATGGGAATGAAATTGTTTTTATAGACTATCTTTAGAAAACTATAAACTATCAGCGGTGAATATTATGCTAATGCAATGAAGTGTTCAGGCGATGAAATTTGTGGGGGAAAGGCCGCATTTGGCGAAAAAGAAAATGTTGTTTTATCAAGACAATGATCCAGTTCGCATATCCACTATTAAGTGGTCAAAATTAATGAATTAAAGTTGGAATTGCTTTGTCACGCACATTATTTGCCAGATTTAGCTCTCTCGAACTGTACAGGGTTGCCCATATTCGACGGACCCATCTGGCAACG
>JAHXMU010025749.1:117271-130178 GCA_019455685.1 Philornis downsi | reverse complement strand
AAGCGTTCAAATTATATACCTATAAATGTGAAAACTTTGGCGAAATAAAGGTGAAATGTAGAGGAAGGTATCTCCAAAACTAAGAATGCTAAACAAATTTCAGAGAGAGTTTTTGTTTGCACAATGGCCACTTTAGTAAAAATTTTATTGGTAGTGTACAGAAGATTGAGCACCAAATTAGCTGTGTCAAGTAGACATTTCCAAGTTGAAAATTTTTTTAAGTATTTGGTTGGAGTAAGAGTTTATTCAGTAATCATCCGCAAAATGATGCGTTTCGAACACCGTGACATGTCTACATGCAGGTCCCTTTGTGACTGAATCGATCAATTGTGAAGTAGGTATCAAGTTTTTGTTTCATTGAACTTCTCCCGTTACACCAACCCACAATGAGAGTGAAGGACTGGTTTTCATTACAAATTCCTCTTTTTCACATGGCTATTTGGCATAATTGCCAAAGCTTCTTAGAGGTAATTTATGATCTTATAAACCATAATTCCTTACAATCGTTTACTGACCAATGTGGCGCGATGGTTTGTACACACAACTATCGTTCGCATGATCGCAGGTTCAATACCGCATACAGCCACCTAACATTATTATTATTATTATCATTAATATTTAAGTGGCGGTCACCTTGATGTGTCTGACGAACGACTCGAGTAGTCGAATAATCGACAAGTCCGGTAAAATCTTTTCGCAACTGTGACGTTCGGAATCGTCATTAAAATATAGGTGCCGTTGAGTGAGTCTAGGAACAGAATGCGTGCTAAACTTACTGAATGTGAGAATCTCTCCCATATCTCATTCATGAGGTGCAAGCGAATTTGTTTGTTCCCAAAAGTAGTATGTAATTTGGCATAGCTCTTTTAATACCACTGAGAACGATCTGGCAAAAAATTGGGCTTTACTAAGTTTTAATAAGTTTTTGCTTCAGTTATCGTGTCTACCAGTCAGTCAGACAGGTTGCCACTCAATATTAGACGCTCCTTTCTGGTTTTTACATTTTCGCAGTATCAAATAATATCCATATACATATATTCGTCATTCCTTTGGGCGAAGGTATACAAATTCCCCAAAAAGGTTTCAGCAGAAATATTTTCGTTTAATCGCAATATTTGTACTCAATTTCCTCTGCCCCAGATGAGGCCGGTTTTCCTACAGCTTTGACAAAAGAGCATTGAGTGCATCTCTCAGTTTTGTCTAAGAGATCAAGTTTGCAATGCACAATCTCCAGACCACAACACTAATGATGCTCAATTAGTAAATACAATTATAATTCATAATCGCATATTAAATACATACTTAGTGATTATTGCATTTTGTTGTTGTTGTTGTTGTTTTTGTGTTTTGTGCCGTGTTTCATTCAATCCACTCACTGACTTAAAGGAGAAACACACACAAAGAGGAACAACATCGAAATGCCGGAAGTTATTTATTGTGTGAACATGTTTGGTACATTTCGAACAACAACATTTAACCACAGCAACAATAACAACTAAATGAGCGGCTACAACTACCCGTCCGTACAAAACGACAGTGGCATCAGCAGCAGCAGCAGTGGTAGGCGACGATGTGATAAAGTTTTAATAAAGAGAAGAGTCTCGCAGGCACTCGCACGCACACAATCCCATACGCACAATGAGCACAGAGACGACTGTGATACGACTGGATACAGAAGAAAACACAAAACACTTTAAGAGCTGAGTTGAGCTAAGCTGAACTGAGCGGCTGGAAAAGAAGATGGATGGATGGATCATCACATTCAATAAACTGAAACAAGAAGAGGGCGGAGAGTTTTATAAACTTTTTATTGTAATTACAACTAAATTTTAGTTAAGCACAAAATGTTAAAGGCAGACAAACACTAAAAATGTAAAACGATGGTGATAACGAGAAGAAGAATTTAACCAATAATATGACAAACGATAATAATGCCAACCCCACAACAACACTAACATCAACAACAAATGAACCTGATGATAACTTTGGCAATATGAAACACAAAACGCAAAGGTAGGCAGCAGCAGCAACAACAACAACTTCAAACATAAACGCCAGTAAAATGAAAAACAAAACAAAACAAAAGCAAAAACAACAACAACATACACACACACGAAAAGAAAACGATAAACAGGTTTAAATGGAATATGAAAACACAATATAAAGAGCGTTTCGTGTGATGATTATATGAGCGTGTAGCATTGATGTAGTACGTGTGGTATGTACGTATGCTTCATTATGTGCCTGTCTCTATTTGTATCTGGCTGTTTGTATCTGTGGCCTGACAACGGCGACCACTACGAGACAGCGGCAATGAAGAAGCAAAAAAAAAAAAAATACTTGCAATTTCCATTTAACCTTATTAAGTATCTAAAAGATACCCATTAGCTATGCATACTCGCACAGCAACAACAAGAACAACGAAGAAGACGACGACGACGACAAGCGTAAGAGCAACGCAATTGGCAGTGGCAGCGGCACCAGCACTAGCACCACCAGCACGACTGTGAATGGACGGACAAACGCACAGATGGATGGCAAAAGCCATAACAAAAACCCATTGAGACTCTTACAGATATTACACATTTTTATGGATTTGTTTTCATTTTCTAAAAGCCAACGAGTGCACACACACACATAGAGTTTAAGAGAGCCTCAATAAAGAGTCTCACATTTGTAAGATACAAAAGAATGAGCATATTTTGAATACTTTCCGTATTTTTGTTAAACCGTAAGATTCTTATTTAATGCACTTACAAAAAATTTCGTACTGTTTATGCTTTATACTCTTTAACCTCTTTTCAGTGCCTCTTTTATAGTTTTGCTCTCTTCAGAGAGGGCAAAAAACCCCTCTCTCCACAGAGCATTGAAGCAATCAGTCAAACAAATAACGACAAAAAAAAAATAATGCAAAAAATAAAAACAATAACAAACTATCATGACGTTTTTGAAGACAATCAAGAAATCGTAAACAACGGCGGCGTCGATAGACCCTGAAAATCAGCTGTTTCCAGCGTGTTTCTTGTTTCACTTACTTGTTTTTTTTTTATCAGTAACTCTGCATATGAGCGTTTGAGCGATTCATTATGAGGGCAAAAGACGCCGAGGAATGCCGAGGGTATAGAGAAATGATGAGTGCAGCGGATTCATTGCCAATCGTAGAAAATAGTACTTGAATACTTGACTAAAAATACATATTTAAATACTTTGAATACTTAAATACTGAAAGTAACAAAGTAATTTTCTAAAACAGGTCTAAGCGGAGAATTTTTGGTTTAGAATCATCTGGTTTTTCTGCATTAAATCTCGGATATCTGTTGGCCGAAATTCCAAATTCATTTTGAAAATATCGTTAATGCATGCATATTCAAATCTCAGTATCTACTCCGTTGTCTTAAATCAGATGCTGTATGGTTTATTGCACATATTTCATATTGTTTATTTAGGTCATAAAGCGCATTCAAAGATTATAAAATGCTCTTTAAACACATTAAAAACGGATCACTAAAGCCAGTTACGCGTAGCATGAGCGGGCCATCACTCAAATTCAGCCGAATTTATGGGACAGTCTTATTAAAAATTAGATCTTTCGAATCCGAACTATCATGCGAATCTGCGTCGGACAATTACATATATGATGTCACATTCTGTAGGTAATATTTCAAATGGAAAAATGATTTCATATTATCCATTTCGATAATATGGTTTCAAAACTGCAGCTGTTAAATACCTGCCATCTGAACTACTATTTGTTTAGTGTAAGATTTGCCATTTAAGAATATGGATGGTTTAACAACTCAAGAATGCGCAAACATAGTTCAAGCTTACTACGAAAGTGGTGGTTCAAACGTGGGCACTTTTCGTGCATTACGGGGTAATTATGTTCGTCATAATCGACCTTCTATACAAGGAATTGGCAAGATTATAAAGAAATTTGAAGAGACAAGAAACGTTACAGATATGGTCAGGCCTGAGCATCATCGCAATGTACGCCCTGTTGAAAATATTGCTTCTGTTAGTGAAGGTGTGGCGAATAATTCCAATTTGTTACTGTCAATTCAGAGCGCTATGCTCGTCTGGCTGCCTTTTTTTGACCTGCATTTGAAGACAATAAACTGGACGATATGTGGTTTCCACAAGACGGCGTCACGAGCTATACAACACGACCGATTTTATCCCTATTGCCTGAGAAGTTTCCAGAAAGCGTAATTTCACGTTTTGACGACGTCAATTGACTGGCCCAAGATCACGCGTTTTGACGCCGTTAGACTTTTTTGTGGGGCTACATCAAATGCCATATTTAGGCGGATGGATAATCCCCGAACGTTGGAGCATTTGGAAACCGATATTCGTCAAGTTATCGTCGAGATACCGGTCGAAATGTGCGTAAAAGTGGTCAGAAACTATCTCAAAAGTATCCATTGCTGTAACCAATCCAGAGGCGGTCATGACTGTGCATTTCGTACATAATGGCAGGGTCCAAGCATTATAATGAAATAAGAGTTTCATGGAAATTATAACTTTATGTGTGTTTCATTTAACTTTAACTTTGAAACCGAAAAATGGATAACTCGGTTTTTCACACACATTTTGTTTTATGCCATATGAAAGTCGGTTCGTTCTATTTGCAAAGCCTTTGGTAAAAACTAACACGAATTCCCTTGAAATCCCATAAATCACGTATGACATAATTTATTAAATTCAATGAGCTTATGCGTATTCTATTTTTAGTATCGCTCAGCAGGACGTACCGTTTAGCGACGATTTCGAATGTCACAGTTTGAACAGCATTTACTTGACTTGTCGATTGCTTGACTCTTTAAACGGGACCTACAGTTTAGGTACGATTCCGAATGTCGCAGTTTGAATAGCATTTACTTGACTTGTCGATTACTTGACTCTTTGAAATTTCCGTTAGAGACATCGAGGTGACCGCCGCCTAAATAATGATGGATGCCAGTACCGGGGTTCGAACCCACGATCATACGCATGGCAATCGCGTACTTAAGCATCATGTCATGTACGCATACGATTCAATAAAAAATGTTTCAGCTGTTTCGAACATTTATTATAATTTTTGAATTTATTGCTGCATACAGAGAGATTTTTCGTTTTAATGTCGTAAAATATATAAGAGAAACGAGACAAAAAGCTTTAGAATTGTTTTCAACTAATTTAATCACTGATTATTTTTGGCTGTGTGCGTAGGATTGCAAAATCCAATGTAATTGATTCTTTAAATCTATTATACAAATCTTCTATGCGATTTTATTAATTAATATTCTCTATTGGTTTTATAGCACCTCCATCAGATTCTTTTCGGCTAAGAGAGACTGAGAGATAGGAAGACTAATTTTATAATAGCAGGAAATTTATAGCATTATCAGCAACTCCTACGCTACTTTGTTGGATTTGCGTGAAAAAGCTTAAAGTAGCTTTAGCTTCTAACATACATACATAAGTACAAAACTTGTTTATTTATTTTAAATTGTGTTTTTTGCTATCAGTTTTCTTTGTTATTTGCATAGTTTATCACACACGATTTGATTTTTATTTTCTTGTGATTCGTTCATTTTCAAATCGCACTTTCTTGGCTTGTGTTGTGTGATGAGGTAGCAAACGAACAGCTGTTTTTCTGTTTCCCCATTTTAAGGCCTTCACCTTTTTTCTTTTCATTGAGATTGAGAGCAAAGAGATAAATTACGAAGGAAAGAGTTTTTATTGTGCTCTTTTCTCTTGGTTAATGTACTCTTAGCTAAACAAAGAAAGAGCGCGTGCAGGCTAAATAACTGAGTTGGGCGCAAAGAATTTTTGAGATACTTTTTTTTCTTCGTTTCACTTTACAAATAAATGGTTTGAGTGTTTGCTTTTAGAAAATTACGACCAAAAAATCCATTAGATGTCAAAAAGGGGGGGGGGGGGGCTGTCATATGATAGGAAGATTTCTATTTCCCAATCGTAAGGGAGTTTTTTTTATCAATTGCAAAGGAATTTCGAGTTATTTCTTTTTTGTTTTGTTTTTTGGTGTTCTCGTTTCGATTTGAAAAATGAAATTTGTTTTCATTTCTCAAACTATCATCGTTGTCGCTGTCAAAGAGGAATTGAAAAGTAGAGAAATAAGCGAGCAAAAATTCAAAGAGATGTTGGTCGACTTGTGCCCGAGCATAAGATATTTCAGTTTAAGACATAAATTCACATGTACATGTACAGAAATAAGTATAGAAATACGCGTACTGTAATGTGTAGATATGTTTATGTGTACCACAAAAGTGTGGTGTGGTACAAATCCATCCACGTAAGTATGTAAGTACGTATGTATATATGAGTGTATACATCTCTATCTGTATGATTTCTTGAGTTTATAAACTATAAATACTACTACTACTACTACTGCCATTGCTTGTTATTAAAGAGAAGTCTATTTAGATGTTTGTTGTTGCAAGCAAGAAGACATTGGAGGCAAAGTAGAGTAAACTCATAGTCAACGACGTGCATGCCCGTCCATCCATTCCTCTGTCCGTCCATTTGAATTTGTCTGTTTGTATTTGATATTTGATTGTAAATGAAAAGGCATTGAAACTATTATAATATGTATGCAGGCCCGAGTGTAATGAAGTATACTCGTATGTATAACCTCAAATAAGTATGCTTATGTGCACAAATCTACACGTCAACATACATGCATATTTGTACATACATACGTATTTACATTCCTCCATGTATGTACACATATGTATGTATGCACAATATGTCTATTAGTTAGTTAGGTAGATTTATTCACACATTCATACTTACATATGTACACTTTGTGTACATTTTTGCGTTTATGCGTACCCAAAAGTACAAATAAGCCTCGTACCAGTTCAAATTTGCACTCTGCTAAATGAAAGCAATTGAACTGAATCCATTCATTGTTGTCTTTACATTGTGCACGTTTACTCTTCTCTTTTTTTTATGACATACGAACAAACACGGACGGACTAATGTAGATAAATATATTAAGTGTTTGGGAAATAACATAACGGATAACATATAAAAGTAATTAAATGAAATTAAACGAAAAAAATTTGGAAAACAAAAACCTTTATATGATCACCAAATTACGCCAGTCTTCTGTAATTCTGCACACGGGAGACAACTGTTATAGGTGGTACGAGGGCAGTCCTAAAACTAGCCGATCTAAGCCACAAAAGAGTTGGAAACTAGTTTCTTTATTTTTCAACATAATCTCCTCTTAGCTCAATACACTTTTTCCAGAGATATATACAATATATATAAGTACATATGTATATGTATGTATATATGTATATATATATATATATATATGTGTGTATATATGTATATGTCATTGCATCTATACCCTGTTCGTAGTAAGAACTGTCAAAATCCTTAAAATAGCCATCAACCGCAGACTCCACATCCTCATTGTTGGCAAATCTGTTACCATCGAGCAATTTTTTCAAGTTTGGTAATAGAAAAATAGTCCGAGGAAGCTAAATCTGGCGAATAAAGAGCGTGATGAAGTACATAATTCCAATTTTAATTCATTAATTTTGGCCATCGCAATAGTGGATGTGTGAACTGGAGCATTGTCTTGATGAAACAACACTTTATTTTTCACAAAATACGGCTTTTCTCCCCATAATTTCATCACCTAAACACTGTAATAAATTGGCATAATATTCGCCGTTAATAGTTTTCCCTTTCTGAAGTTAATCCAAAAACACCCACGCCATGACCTTGCCGGCAGATGGAACCGTCTTCGCTTTCTTTGAACACGATTCTCCCATTTAAGTCTACTGCTTTCACTGTTCCTTTGTCTTAGGTGTGATCTATATCTCATGCATGGTTATAAATCGATGCAAACATTCGGCTTTATTGCGATGAAACATTGCCAATTACTCTACTGAAACATCTTCACAACGCTGTTTTGGCTCTATTGAGAGCAAGCGCGGCACCCATCTTACGCACAGCTTTCTTATCTTCAAACCTTCCAGCAATATACGGTATATAGCACATTTTTAAATGCCTATCATTTCAGCTAGCTCACATACATTTTCAGCCGACAATTAGGCAATAACATTTCGTGTATTTTTATAAACGTGTCTGGCGTGCACACCTCAATTGATCGACCACTACAATGTTCATCTTGGCAGCTCGTACGGCCTTGTTCAAATTCTGCTATCCAATATTTAACTGCAGTAAACAAAGGAGCAGACTCCCCCAGAGTAAAATCTGGCTCGGTTTTAATATTGGATGGATTGAAACCTTTCAAATAAAAATATTGCAAAATACATAATGGTGACCAATTTTTTCTATGTTTACAAATTCACAGGGAGAGTTTACTTTTGATTGCTCAACTAAAAATACTAAAAAAAACACTACGCCTTGAAACTAAGGAAAAACATGTTTTATAAGGTTGCCACGTTTTACCAAAATAATTTTTTTTTCAAACTACTGGCACTATCGGCTAGTTTTGGGACCCCCTCGTAGCTATCAAACGGTTAAGTAGAGTTCAACCAAATTTGCAAACTTAGTTCGGAGGAAGAAAATTATTTGCATATTCCATCGGAGGAAAAAAATTATTTCCATTACTGTATTCGTTGGGATACTTCCCATACAAGTTGGGAAACTTTACTTTACGAAATTTAATTTTTCCCTGAAAAAATGCATATTACACGTTAATTCAGAACATTGGGTGATAAGAACTAAGCAATTTGCAACTGCCTTTCGGAACATCCTTCGCAATTTTGCATCGATGAAATTTCCGTATTGGTTGATGTTAGAAATGTGTTAAATTTGAAGAATTTTGAAATTCAAGCAAAACCAGTATAGAAATTTCATTAAGGTCTCTTAAAAAGTTTGTGGACTTGAATGGCTCATTCCGCTATCAATTAGCTCCCTTTTAATTACAATGGCTAATGCGTAAATTGAATTGAATACATTCTGTCAAAAACCTACAGGAAAGTGGTCAATAAAACACAAAGTATTTTGTTATTCATTCATATCTATCGTTTTGCTTACAAAGTGGACCCTTTCCCGGATCATGCGCTCAGGTCCGCGAATAATTATTAATTGTATGTATTAATAATTATGGTTATAATAATTATATTATAAGTATGAAAATTATATTAATATTTATAATTGTATTATTTATAATTAGATCATCGCGATACTTTTTAAATACATCTCGCCTCGAATTCGTTTTTATGTCCTGCGTCTTTACCTTTTTTTGTGTTTTGTAGTAGAAATTTAAGTTTTGGGAAGAGAAAACGTCAACCAGAGCCATATCAAGTGAATACGGTGGATATTTGATAATATTTTGTTGAATTTTTGGCCACAAATTCGTTCACAGTCATAGCCTTGTGGGACAAGCGTGTAAACTCTGCCTATGTTTTTTCTGCAAATCTAACATTTTTTAGCGAATTTGCTATTTCAAACGTCTTATACTACTGAGATAATAATCGTTGTTTACCATACAATTCAATGACAAGAATTCTTAGTGCTCAACATTGCGATGACCAAAGTCAACCTATCAGTCAACCCTATCTTGAGTTTTGATAGATTTTAATGTTAATTTTTCTGTTTCGGCTCAATTGGAAGGCGTTATTACGTAGCTTGTTGACTGACTAGTTTGCATGCAAAACTCACAAATCCATTTCTCATCAGCAGTTATAAAGCTTTTTATTAATTAATTGAAGAAAATGTAGTTTTTTTTTTGGAAATAGTCGAGCGTTAATGCGTCTCCCACCAAAATAACCATATAAAGTGCCTCGAGATGATTCGTCAGAGACAAAAACTTTAGGGGGATACCAGTATCAAACCTAAATGACAATTTTCATCTATCATTCTCTTCACTATATCTATATATATATTGACTTCAATTGAAGATGTTGATGGCCGACCAGAGTGAGGCAAATCTTTCAACACATTTCGACCGCTTTTGAATGCACTGTACCACTCATATGCACGGGCTTTTGACGAAGACGATTCAATATAAACCTTCTGTAACATTTTTTGATTTAATTCAATACACAATATATTTATTTTGCAATATAAAATAGGAGATAAATTCCTTTTCGATATTTTTATCCATTGTAAAAATCCCAAAACGCACTTGAGTTACACTGAGAAAATCGAACACTGCAGACAAACTGTTTGATCAGTGGAAATTGGTAGGGAATCTTCTACAAATTGATCTACATGGATCTATAGGTATACAGTTAACAATTGGACGCTCTGAAGGAAACAATTGCTCAGAAGCGGCTAGCTTTTGTCAAAAGGAGAGGAATTGTGTTTCATCAGGATAATGTTGGGCTTATAATGAGTGACTCACTGAATTCTTCGGGAGCTTGATTAGAATGGTCTTATGCATCCACCTTGCACTAAGTGATTATCACATATTTCTAGCTATGCCGAATACATTTGCTGGTAAAAAATGCGTCTCAAGAGAAGCTTGTGAAAACCGATCGTGCCAGATTTTTGCCAACATGGACCAGGGTTTCTATGACTGTTAATAAGTTATGAATTGTCAATAAGTTGTTAAGCAAAACAGTGCATTTTTGAATCGGTCTGAATAAAGACATCAGTGTTTTGCAAAAAATTAATGGATTTCTCTTTATTACGCCTGATTTATGAAGGTCAGTTGACTTAATTGAAATTACTGCATTGGTTTCTCTTTCCAAACCCCAGATTATTACTTCGTGACAACCTTTTATAAAGCAGAATTCGTGACAAGACTGAACATTTTTTCGTAAAATGCATTTGACAAATGTATTGACAGCTAAAGTCCTTTTCAGAAAATGCGCTTGAAAAATGTATTGATAACGGAATTATTAATGGATTTATTTTTACCACGCCTGATTTATGTAGGTCAGTTCACTTAACAGAGGTTACTGTATTGGTTTCTCTTTCGAAAACCCAGATTGCCACTTCGAGGCACCCTTTTATAAAATATATATAGAACACGTGGTGACAACTGAAGTCTTTTTCGAAAAATGGATTGAAAAATGTATTGATAATTGGATTATTGATAGATTTGTTTTTACTACGTCTGATTTATGTAGTTCAGTTCCCTTAACTGAAATTACTGTATTGGTTTCTCTTTCCAAAACCCAAATTGCCACTTCGAGGCCACCTTTCATAATAAAATTCGTGACGACAACTGAAGTCTTTTTTGGAAAACGCATTCGAAAAATGTATTGATAACTGAATTATTAATGGATTTATTTTTACCACGCCTGATTTATGTAGGTCAGTTCACTTAATAGAGGTTACTGTATTGGTTTCTCTTTCGAAAACCCAGATTGCCACTTCGAGGCAACCTTTCATAATAAAATTCGTGACGACAACTGGTCTTTTTCGAAAAATGCATTCGAAAAATGTATTTATAACTGAATTATTGATGGATTTCTTTTTACTACGCCTGATATATGTACATAGGTCGGTTCACTTATCTGAAATTACTGCACTGGTTTCCCTCTCCAAACCCAGACTTCTACTTCGAAGTAGCCTTTTCTAATAATAAAATTCGTGATGATAACTGAAGTCTTTTTCGAAAAATGAACTTCAAAAATGTATTGATAATTGAATTTTTGATGGATTCCTTTTTTACTACGCCTGATATATAGGTATGTATGTACATATATATGTAGATCAGTTACTGCATTGGCTTCTCTTTTTAAAACCCAGATTGCCACTTTGAATCAACCTTTCATTATAGTAAAATTCGTGACGTCAACTGAAGTCTTCTTTGGAAAATGCATTCGAAATATGTATTAGTGATTGAATTATTATTGGATTTCTTTTTACTACCGAAATTGTTGTACTGGTTTCCGTTTCCAAAATCCAGATTACTACTACGAGGCACCATTTTAAATATAAAATAGTAGTTTTTTTCAGAAAATGCATTTGAAAAATGTATTGATAATTGCATTATTCGCTGACCCGAAAGTATTATTTCGAATATATTATTTCTACTTTGAAGGCGTTGCAATAAATGGATATTAAAAATAAATAATATATAATAAAATAAATGGATATTAATGGATATTAAAAAAGTTTGTGTGTTATTGATCAAAATCTCGTATTTTTTTTTTTTTTTTTTTTTTTTTGACAGAATGTTAACACTGATAATAAATCAATGCCGGTAGTTGCCATATCTGAAATCATCGCTTAATCCATCAAATCAATTTGTATTGAACGAAATTCTCTCTCTCTCTTCTGCTTCTAAATCTTTTATATTACAAAAACAAAAGCAAATGCGATCGATTGCATTTCTCAAGCTAATTATGACAGATGTCTGCCGGCTGCCAGCAGCAAATAAAAGTTTTCTTACTGATTTGCAAATAAAATTTCATTTAAAAATAACTTAACAATGATGACGAACATACTGACAGACATTGGTATAAACGTTTCGTAATTTGCATATACTTAAAAAGTTATACACTTTTACACTCGACGCACGCACTCACTCACACACAGTCGGACATGCATGAATTTCTGCAGTGTCTGCAGCGATGTGTTTGTTGTTTGTTGGTGGTATGTGAGCAGCAGGTACTCTCGTTATTTTATTTTATTATATTGGATTTCTGCACTCGTTTTTATTGTCGCCGTAATTGTTGATGTTTTAGTTGCCGTTGTTGTTATCGTTGTTGCTGTTGTTAAAACAGTTGTTGCTGTAGATACCGAATCCATACAACAATAACTTATCCAATATAGTAGGACAGCACTTTATGTGTGTTTTTTTTTTATGATATAAACTTGTTTTACTCAGATCGGCAGTCAGTTACGAACCTTAAACTCAGGTCTCTCAGACTCAACAACTCCAAAGTTCCATCATCATCATCATCATCATCATCACCATCACCATCACCATCACCATCACCATCACCATCACCATCACCAT
>JAHXMU010025749.1:100864-117261 GCA_019455685.1 Philornis downsi | reverse complement strand
ACCATCACCATCACCATCACCATCACCATCACCATCACCATCACCATTGCCGTCGTGTATTTGGTTGTGTCTTTGGAAGGGGGGAAGAGACGCCGAAGAAGAGTTAACATTTCGATGCGATTTAAATTAAAAATTTCATTCATTTTTAATGACATCAAATGTGGCCAATGTTGTGTACAAAGACTCCTTAATTATTTATCGCAATGTCAACAACATTGAACACAGGTGGATTTTTAATAAACATCAAAATCAAAAATTTAATTTACTCTAACAGTCGGCCAACTATAACTACATAATTAGGACTGGGTATTTGCAGTGTGACCTCCTTGTGTGACATTAACCAAAATGTTTTGCTCCCCTCCGCGCCAAAAGGCCTGGAAGAAATGACCAAAATATTGATGTAATCTTCATTAGAGTGTTAGAATATTTCCTTAAGTAATCTTTGGTCCGACTGTGTTTGGCTTCACTTTGTAGATATCCAGCAGCTTGACATACCCCGGGGGGTACATAAGAAATGGTGAATCTAATATGCCATTGATATTTACATCCAATTAAGGCTGTTTTCAGTAAAAATCCTGTTTTCGGCATTTTCTTAAAAAAAGACAAATCCGATGAATGTTAGAATCGTTTTTTTAATAATTATGGAGTTCTATTTTATTACAAAAGTGAATACAATCAATTTGAAGAGCTAAGCAATACAGCGAAATACGCTTATAGGGCTTTGATGTTAATATAAGTATAGATTTTCCTCCGTTTTACATAATTTTAATCCAGTTTTTTTGTAGAAATTGCCGTGTTTATAACAAACATGGTTATACTGAACTACATTCATACTTAGTTAGTTATAGCGAACATGGTTATATTGAACTATTTTTGTACTTAGTTGTTTACTTAGCCCACCAGAATAGACATTTTTGTCTAATATGTACTGCAAATAGAAATTAATCCCAAGCCCTTCCATCTTTTGTGCATCCTCTCCTATTTTATTGCGAAAAATGTTGACAGCATTTCAAAAGCCTGGTCTATCCAAAATAGTTCTACTTCCCTTTCTCTCTGCTAAATCGCTCAAGAAATTCATTGTTGGTCTCTTTTGCTACTGAAGAATATGAAGTCAAATTCGCTTAAAATAATTCTGCAATAATCGCTGTATTTTAATGTTCTTTTTCTCAGAGTTCGAAGCTGATCAAATAAGAGTCACCCTATTTTCAGCACATACGCTGCCTGAAATTGTGGCTTGATAGTTAGTACATTTGATTATATTTCGAATGATCGCGATTTCAATTCCGCATACTTATGATGATTTGAGCGGCGATCACCTTGATGACACTTGGAGTAGTCGATTAATCGATAAGTCTGCTAAATCCTTCTGAAATTGTGGCGTTCCTTGTCATCGTTATACTGTAGGTAACGTTGAAAGAAATAGAATGCGTGCAAACTCACTGAATATGTGAAGCTTTATCACATCTCAGTCATGAGACGCAAGGTAATATGTTATCATCTGCTTAAAATATTCCCAAACCGACGACTTTTTGCTTACTAACTTAATAGACAGTTGTCTTTATAAGCACTTTTCAGTGCCTACATAGGTATTTCTCATATAGAATATGGTAAAGTTCATTTATAAGTACTTTTCATATAGAAACAGTGTCTTTGTAGGCACATTTCATACAGAAAAGTTTCTTTATAAGCATTTTTGTCATCTTAAGCACTCTTCATACAGAAAAGTGTCTACGTAAGCAATATTCGTAGAAAAAAGTGTCTGCGTAAGCACTTTTATTATAGAAAAGTATTTTCATAAGAACTTTCATATTGAAAAGTGTGTTCGTAAGCATTTTTCATACAGAAAAGTGTCTTCATAAATACTTATCCTACAGAAAAGTGTCTTCATAAATACTTTTCCTACATAAAATTGTCTTTGTAAACGTTTTTCATGTAGAGAAGTGCCTTCCTAGGCTCTTCTAATTCGGATAGGTGTTTTTATTAGCGTTTTTCATATAGAAAAGTGTCTTCATTATCACTTTTTTATGCACAAAATTCTCTTCATAAGCATTTTTCATACAAAAAGTTGTCTTCTTAAGCACTTTTTATACAGAAAAGTGTCTACATAAGCATATGCGTAAGCACTTTTAATGTAGAAAAGTGTCTTCATAAGAACTTGTAATATAGAAAAGTGTGTTCATAAGCACTTTTCATACAAAAAAGTGTCTTCATAAATACTTTCCCTACATAAAATTGTCTTTGTAAATTGCCTTCGTAGGCATTTTTAATGCAGAAAAGCGTCTTTAATGGCGCCTTTCATATAGAAAAGAGTCCTCATAATCACTTTCTTTTTGTACAGAAAAGTATATTCATAAGCATTTTCCACACAAAAAAGGTTTCTTCATAAGTGTTTTCCATATAGAAAAGTGTCTTGTTTAAGCATTATTTATATATGAAAGTGCCTTCGCAAGCACTTTTCATGCAGAAGTGCGTAAGCACTTTTCAAATAGAAAAATGTCTTCGTAAGCACTTTTTATACAGAAATGTATCTTCGTAAGAATTTTTTATACAAAAAAGTGTACATGTAAGCAATATTCGTACAAAAAGTAGCTGCGTAAGCTTTTTTAATATAGAAAAGTGTATTCGAAAGTACCTTTTATATAAAAAAGTGTCTTCGTAAGCACTTTTTATACAGGAAAGTGCATTCGTAAGTACCTTTTATACAGAAAAGTGTCTTCGTAAGCCCTTTTTTATCCAGAAAAGTGTCGTATGTAAGAAATATTCGTACAAAAAAGTATATGCATAAGTTCTTTTCACACAGAGAAGTGTCTTCATAAGTAGATTTCATACAGAAAAATGGAATTAGCAATATTATAAAGAAACTGGAAGAGACTGGATTTCTTGGAAGCATCGGCGAAAATAAGGCTTCATTTAGTGAAAGTGTGGCATATAATCCAATTTTTTAATTTAGAGTCCTATGGCCGTACGAAAACAGACTTTTTTGTTACAGGGGCCAAAATTAGATTAGAATTTTTTTTTTTTTTTTGATTTGTTTCAGTCTTTTGAATCGTATAATACAAAATTTTTATTCCGATTCCGACAACCGAATCAAAACGGTATTGCATAGAGTTCCTGTTTCACAAATCCAGAATAAAATTGTAAACAATTTTGATTGTAATTCTCACAATCGGAACGAAATTAGAAACAATTTTGATTCTAATTCATTTTATAAAGCATTTGTTTGTATTTCATTTAAAAGTTGTCGATTTTCCGACACTGAATTTTGTATTGAATTTTCTCTCTGAATCTTCAAGCATCCAAAACGAAAATGTGAAAAAATTTGGTTTTGGTTTTTACACCCAAAACGAAACTACAAAAAGATGTTGATTGTAATTCAGTTTCAGAAACCTTTTATTTTTGTATTTCATTCGAAAATTCTCAGTTCGAAAAAAACAGGCAACGTCTTTGAGTTGCTGTGAAAATTTCTGAGAGCCTGGTATCGCCAAAAATGCAGAAAATGAACAACTTTTATAACGTTTTGGCGACGTCAATTGGCCATCAAGGTCATGCGATTTGACGCCGTTAGATTTTTTTTGTGGGGCTATGTCAAAAACCATGTTTGGGAGGATAATCCTCGAACGTTGGAGCATTTGGAACTCAATATTCGTCAAGTTATCGCCGAGTTACCGTCCGAAATGTGTGAGAAAGTGATCGAATGTTATCTCAAAAGAATTCACTGTTGTGACCAATCCAGAGGCGGTCATTTAAATGGCATTGTATTTCGTACATAATCACAAGGGTCCAAGCATTAAAATGAAATAAAAGTTTCATCGGAATCATGGCCTTATGTGTGTTTTATTTAACTTTTCTTTTGAAACCGAAAAATGGATAATCCAATATATTAGATAACAGTATGCAAGACAGGTGTTGCTAATATCTAGAGTTGATCGGATTTCCTGACTGTAAAGCCCAATTTGAAAGGACCTCTAATCATAAATGGGGGCGAAAGAGAAATTTATTGTACTACACATCACATCTAGAAATTCTCATAATAGGCTATTTTTTGATTACTTTACAATGCTGTGATCTTATTGGTATTTTCCAGATCGTAAAGAAACAAAATAGCTTCGGGGAAAATAGCAATTTGTAACGTGTTTTTCCAAACAAACTTCTCCACAATGTTTAGTAAATTCGTTTTTTTTGTGATATCCAAGGTATGTGAGGAAAATATTGTGCCGCTTCTTTCTTTCTAAAGAAATTTTATCATATTGTTTGTCCAGATCTTTATTAATGATTTGTAAATAAATGACCAATGTTCAAACTCTCTTGCGGTTTAATTAAATTTAGTTTTACAGAAAAACTTGGTCACACAAAATCGTGCACGTGGTTAAACAACTGCTGATTGTGCACATTTATTACACAATATTTTATAATACAATCTAAATTTGAATTTCACAATTAATCGATTAGATTCAAGTGAATCAGGTATATTTATAATGATGATATGACTGCAACTGTGACTAATCTTTACGTCGTTGAGATTTGTGCAAAGGCCGCTGTTTGCTATTTAATTTCTATGAGCGATGATACACTTGAACAAAGCGTAATCTCAACTTTATGGTTGGATTATGAAAATCGGAAACAACTGTCCATGTTCGGTAAAGGGGGAATTATTTTCAGATACGATTTGTTATTGGCCAAAAATAATTTGGTCAATTTGAAACTAAATCTGTTAAATAGAACTTAACGACCACAATAACTACATCACTTATTTCGATCACATTTTGTGTGTGGGAAAGTTGCATCTGGCTACTAAAGTGAAGTATAACTAATAAGCTCAAAACTACTCTCTTAGAGCTATAGCAGATTCAACGGCGCTTGGGTGAGAAGGAGACAGCCTACATCGGTTGAAGTACGAATATGAATATAAGCTCGATTTCCTTTTAACTTTATTGAACATCTTCTTGAACTTATGGACTTAGGTATATTCCTAACCGATTCGTGATTCCTTTAGAATATTTTCCCGATTTGTGTGAAATTCGATAAAACTTGTATAAGACATCACTTTGCTATATGAAATTATATTCGACAATAATTTCGATTTGTTTCAGTTTTTTGAATCGCAAATAAAAATACACAAAGACGGCCTACATCCGGCTTAAGTAAGGGATAGAATGCTTTTTGAATATGAGTTCGATTTCCTTTTAAATTCATTGGACCTCTAACTGACTGATTTGTGATTTCTTTAGAATATTTTCTAGATTTGTATGTAATTCGACAAAACTTGTATAAGACGTCCGTTTGCTACAGGGGCCGTCAGCGAAACGAAATTAAATTCGACAATAATTTCGATTTGTTTCAGTTTTTTGAATCGCAAATAAAAATACACAAAGACGGCCTACATCCAGCTTAAGTAAGGGATAGAGTTCTTTTTGAATATGAGCTCGATTGCCTTTTAAATTCATTGAACCCCTGACTGGTTCGTGATTCCTTCAGAATATTTTCTAGACTTGTATGAAATTCGACAAAACTTATATAAGGCTTCCCTTTGTTACAGAGGCTGTCACCGAAACAAAATTAAATTCGACAATAATTTCGATTTGTTTCAGTTTTTGGATGAGCAAATCAAAAATACACTAAAACAATTTGCAGCCGGTTTAAGTACGGAATAGAATTTTTTTTTTTTGGATATAAGCTCGATTTTCTTTTAAATTTATTGAACCCTTGATTGATTCGTGATTCCTTTAGAATATTTTCTAGATTTGTATGAAATTCGACAAAACTTGTACAAGATATCCCTTTGCTACAGGGGCCGTCACCGAAACAAAATTAAATTCTAAAATATTTTTGATTTGTTTTAGTTTTTTAGAATCGCAAATCAAAAAAAAAAAAAAAAAAAATCAAAATTTTTATCCGTTATAACCGGTCTGGCTATGTGTGCAGTTGCTCCATCTTGCTGCAACCAAATGAAACGGATACACCTTCGGTGCAGTTCTGGTTAAAAAAAACTCCTTTACCATCTTTAAACAACGATTCCCATTGACCCCCTGTTTTGTGTTTGTAGCACGGTTCGTGTGCCACCCTGTATGTTGTCTTTTAATAAAGATCTTATGTGTTAAGTTTCTACTGATAAAGAGCAATTAAAATTGATATGCCACAGTTCAAATTACATCAGTTTTCTTAAAAAAAAATTTACTTTTTTTGCGAATTTTATTAGTTTTTTTTGTCATCAATTTCTGGCAACACTGGCAGCTAAATAATTTGTAGGAAATCATGAAATATCAAACAATATTCTGCAAACATACCGCAACGGTTTGATTGTTTGATCTGCCATAAAACCCCCACTGGAAAAAGTACCTCTAAATTGAATCACTCGTTAGATGTTTGATCATTGCACGAAATTCTATTTGTCTCATTTAACAAGTAATACAAATACTGTTATTTACGCTTAAGGTATTGTTAAAATATCATTCAACTTGTTTTAGATTTTTGTCATCAATGTGTGGCAACATTGGCAGCTAAATAATTTGTAGGAAATAATGAAATATCAAACAATATTCTGCAAAGATACCGCAACACTGCGATCGTTTGATCTGCCATAAAATCCCCACTGGAAAAAGTACCTCTAAATTGAATCACTCATTAGATGTTTAATCATTGCACGAAATTCTATTTGTCTCATTTAACAAGTAATACAAATATTGTTATTTACGCTTGAGGTGTTACTAAAATACTCGTATCATTCCAATATTGAAATCAAAATCCTTTATTAGCACTTTAGGCTAGAATAACAATCATATCCGCAATAATCAAACATCATTTACCGCTTGTAGTAAACGGTGACGCTTGATTTTACCGTAATTTCACACAAAACAGCGTTTAAATACTTGCCGGCTATTGCCACCTTACGGTTTCATTCGCTTTGCGTTCATTAACAAATTGTTTTCACTTGCCGGCCGGGTTAACTTTCTTCTCCCTCTCTGCCTGTCTGCTTGCCTGCCTGCCTGACCATGTGGCGGCTGTTCAATTTGAAATTTCATTGTTGTTACTGGCTCTTTAGATTTCATTGAACCCGATTTGGAACCGTTGTCGAGTCTTGCTCCTGTTTCAGTTTCTTTGTCGTCATTGTCTTGTTGTTGCTGTTGTTCCTGTAATGACTTTGGTCGTGTGTTTCTTTGGTGTTCTCAGATTAGTTCGTGTTCTTTTTATCGCATTTCTTCAATCATTTTCAGTTTTAGCAAAACAAAACCAAAAAAGAAACGATTAAAGACTAATGCCAGCACAAGAAAATGATGCTGGGTCGAATTCTCGATTGGTCTGGTTTGCATTGGACGGTGGCGTTTTTTTTTTGCTTTTTTGTGAGAATTTTGTGTCTGTTTGGTGTGTTGTCTGTCTAGTCGATTAGTGAGAAAGATGTTTTACTTGGCTTTTGCATGATACAAAGACAGTTTAAGAAATTTCATTTGGTTTATAGTTCCATCCCATTCAACACTGCTATTGGAGGTGGTGGTGGTAGTTTTGGCATCTGTTCGTTATTGAAGTAACAGCGTACCGAGTTTTCGCATCAATTTACGATGTCTGTGAGTTCGTTTATTCTCGTACTGGGAATTCGTATAATTTATTCTCGACATCCACATAAAATTTTTGTGAGAATTTTATCTGTTTTCCAGCAAACATTTTTCCATGGAAGCTTCTACACAAGACGTGAAGAGAAATCTACTTTAAATGTCACCATTATTTGGTCCAAGAGGCAAAATTTACAATGAGCGGTATAGAATTTCGTGACCAACAGTGGCGCAATGTTTAGTACACCGGGATATCGTTCGCATAATCACGGGTTCAATCCCGCATACAGACCACCTATCACTATTTGAGCGGCAGTCACCTCAATCTGTGTAACGAATACTTCGAATAGTCAAGTAAACGACAAGTCTGATCATTCCTTCTCAAACTGTGCCGTTCGGAATCATCGTTAAATTGTAGGTCTCGTTGAGTGAGTATAAAAATAGAATGCGTGTCAGCTCACTGAATGTGAGAAATTTTTCCATATCTCATTCATGGCATAAAAGGGAAATTGCGAAGAGAATTTCGCATATATACAACATGTTCCCTTGCACGTGTTATAGAAGTAATAATTCATAGGAATTGCTATTATTTCCCATAATGTAGTCCGGACTTGGTAATATTTTGATGATTTTAAATTTTCCATTAAGGCTGATATTATGCTGACTTTTCATGGTGAAACTCCATAAGAAAAAAAGGACGTGGAATTTGAAGCTGAAATCTCAAATCCAGACAGTTGTATGTGTTTTCATGAGGAAAATGTTTTTATGTGGCAACACCAACACCTTTTTTGTTGATTTCCAACACTGAAGTCACAATAATTTAGTAGAAAATATGTGGTTTTTATTTCATTAATAAAAGTTTTGTTTAATTAATAAAAATTATATTTATTTCGGGAAATAAACAACTTATTCTACTTATTCGGTGCCAAAACTAGCCGATCTGACATATAAATTGTGCAAGTAGTTAAAAAAAAAGAAATTTGGTGAAAAGTGGCAACCTTATAGAACATATATTTTAAGTTTCAAGGCGCCATGTTGTTAAGTATTTTTATTTGATTCATCAAAAATAAACGATCTCAGTGAATTTGTAAACATGGGAAAAATTGGCTGCAATTATGTGATTCAATATTTCCATTTGAAAGGTCTCAGTCCAACCAATATTAAAGTCAGACTAGATTCTACTTTGGGAGAGTCTTCTTCTTTGTTTATGACTGTAAAATATTGGGTGGCAGAGTTTAGACAAGGCCGTACGAGCTTCCAAGACACAAGAACACCGTAGCGGTCGAACAATTGAGGTGTCCACTCCAGACACGGTTAAGAAAATCCACAAAATGGTATTAGATGAACGTGCGTGAAGGCTGAAGATGCATGAACTAGCTGAAATGATAGGCATTTCAAAAAGTGCTATATATCGTATATTGACCGAAGATTTAAAGATGAGAAAGCTGTGTGCAAAATGGATGCCGCGTCTGCTTTCAATACAGCAAAAAACAGATGTTTCAGTAGAGTGTTTGGTTGGTTTGGCGATGCTTCACCGCAATAAAGCCGAATTTTTCATCGATTTACAACTACTTCACAACTGAGACAAATGAATAGTCAAAGTAGTGGACTGGAGTGGAAAAATCGTGCCCAAAGAAGGCGAAAACGGTTCCATCTGCCGTTAAGATCATGGCGTCTGTCTTTTGGGATGCGCATGGAATTATTTTTGTTGTTTATCTTTAGAAAGGACAAACCTTTAACAGCGAATATTATGCTAATTTGTTGCAGCGTTTAGGTGATGAAATTATGGAAAAAGGCAACATTTTGGCAAAAGAGAAACAGATGTTTCAGTAGAGTGTTTGGTTGGTTTGGCGATGTTTCACCGCAATAAAGCCGAACTTTTGCATCGATTTGTAACCATGGGTGAGACATGGACCCACCACTTCACAACTGAGGCAAAAAAAAATAGTCAAAGTAGTAGATTGAAATGGGAGAATCGTGACCAAAGAAGGCGAAGACGGTTACATCTGCTGGCAATATAATGGCGTCTGTTTTTTGGGATGTCCATGGAATTATTTTCATTGATTACCTTCAGAAGGGAAAAAGCGATCATCAACGGCATATACTATGCTAATTTATTGCGGTGTTTAGGTGATAAAATTATGAAAAAAGGTCGCATTTGGTGAAAAATAAAGTGTTGTTTCGTCAAGACAATGTTTCAGTTCACACATCCACTATTGCGATGGTCATAATTATACAACTAAAGTTCGAATTATTTCATCACTCATTTTGCTTGGCAGATTTGCCTCCCTCGGACTATTTTCTATTTCCAAACTTGAAAAAATGCCTGGGTGGTAAAAGATGTCCCAACAATGAGTTGGTGGAGTCTGCTTTTGATGACTATTTTAAGGAGATTGACAGTTCCTACCATAAACAGAGGGTTAGGGTATAGGGGCTATTGAAAATCGCTGGAAAAAGTGTATCGAGCTAAAAGTAGATTATTTTTGAAAATAAAGAAAATGTTCCCCAACTTTTTTGGTTCTTCTTTGTCAGGTCGTCCAATTTTGGGACCGCTCTCGTACATACAAAGGTATATTCTTGTTGCCATCTAAGTAGGTAAATTTTCTTCCAATAAGCGGTCGAAGGTATTACCGTAAAAGAAAAAGTTTAACCCTCTCTTCTTTATACTCCTAAAGAAAAGGTGGCTCCATAACAGCTTTGGTCCAAGACTTCATAACACTTTAGGGGATTGTTTTTAAAACCAACATATCTTTCTGGCTGAGGCCAGAACATCAAAAACATTGTATTTTTGCAAGCGACTTAATATACGAATAGATGGCGATGCTGTTTAACAAGTGTGGGGACTTTTGTTTTAATTGGCTAAGGAGAGGCGCAAACGACATCATCATGATGTCATGGAACTGCTCCGAACTGAGCTTTAGAAAGGTCTTAAGAAATGATCATTTAACTTCCGGGTATGGTCTTGCTGCCGGAACATCTAAAATATTGTAATTTTGCAAACGACTTAATATGGACGGAGTTGCTTTTAAACAAGTGTGGAAACTTTGCTTTCAATTAGCTAAGGAGAAGCGCAAACTGCATTAGCAACAAATTGTTTTGTTCATGTTCATGGAACTGCTCCGAACTGAGCTTATGAAAGGTTTTAAGAAATGATCATTTAACTGTTTAAGGATCCCAGTGGTTTTCAGATTAAACTTCGTATAGCTAGATTTGTCTGCTGTGTATCGGTGAAGCGAGAGAGATTTTTAAAATTGCTTTTTCCATGTGATAAATTCATTTTCGTTTTGTTGCATTTTGTAAAGAAAGGAAGACAACTATGTATGAATATTCGAAAAATTGTATAGGTTTCCCTTAGTTCAATTGACCCCCATGACTGTGTACCTAATAGTGGACTTGACAACGCGACTGTCAGAATGTATGGCTTTGATGAACATCATACGAGTATATTGCATATGCAGTATCCATATGTGGCATCGTAGTATTGAATGTAGTTTTGATTTCATACAAAATGCTTTAATGTTTTGAATCTGGATCTGCTCTCTAAGCATTTGTAAAACTAAATCACTCAGTCAGAGTCGGTGAATGATTCGTTGGGTGTTTTTCCTTTTGATTTGTCAAAGAGGCGAGCGAGTGAGCGTGCGATTCTTTTGCCAGTTGTGTTGTAAGGCAGGGCAGGGCAGGCAAGGCAGCAGGCATTACATTTTGCTGTTGTTGCCGTTTTTTCTTTGTGTACTCTCTGTTCCCCCCCCTTCTGCTTGTTTGTTGCCGTCTTGTACTGCCGCCGCCGCCCTCTTCATGCTGTTTTTCTTTCAACACTTTGAAATGAGCGTAAACGACAGTTTGTCTGTCCCCCTATGTGTATGTCCGCCCGCCCGTCCGTCCGTTCATCCATCCGTCTCTCTGTCAGCCTGTGTGTTCGTTTGACTTTGAAAGCGTTTGTGCCGTTCGAGGGATTCATTTCGTTTGAGTACATTTTCGCTTGTCTTCCATTCATTGCTTTTGAACGATTTTTATTTTATTGTTGGCTGGCCTCTCTAGAGACTTTGGTGAATTCGTTGGAAACCCCAGAAAGAAGTAAGAAGAGTATTTCGCTCGTGGTAGTTGCGGCAGTGGATATTTGGATTTTATGTCGTCTCGTTATTTTTTCTTTTCATTTTGTTAAAAAATACCAAAAACAAAAAAAAAAAGAGAAAAAAACAGCAACAAAACACATAAAAATGAAACCAGAATGTTTTCTACTCAGAGCCCTATTACATCTAAATGTTGTTGATACTGTTCCTCCTCCCTGCTCGTATTCACACACACACACACAGATTGTGTGTGTGTGTGTGCTGGGGAAGTACTCGCATAAATACCTAAAATCGGTAGATATTTGTTTTTAAATACTTTCCGAGATGCGTCCGACCGTTCGTTCTTTCGTCTGTCCGTCCGTCCGTCCGTCCGTCTGTCCACCCAACCACCCTTTCAACCGTATGCTGGATTTTAGTTATGTTCTTTTTAATGTTATCGTGATATTTAAAGTAGCATTTTGAAAGGAGGCGAGTAAGAGGGAGAGGGAGATTCATACATTCTCGTGGCCATTAATTGATTTTGTGTTAAAGATTCGGGTAATTTATGGAATTTTCCGTGGAAATGTTAGAAATTCAGTGTGTGTGTGTGTATGGTTTATACTCTGCCCGTACGCCGACGTTATAGGTTGGTTACATTGACGTTTTGATTAATTCGTGAAACCAAAAGACACCAACATGTTAGGGTTTCAAGATCAAAAAGACACAAATTTTGTTCACAATATCGCATGTCGTTGATTGATTTATAGGAAGAGAGCGGGAGAGAGAGAGAGGGAAGGAGGTTAAGAGTTAAAACCGAAGGTGTCCATAATTTTGTTTATGCTAAGTATGTGATTACATTATGGGCGGTTGGTTGGGGTTGGTTGGTAAAAATTATGGTTACAAGACAAATATCGGTGTATGACAGCGACGCTTTTGTGTTGTTCTATATAAATGATTTTTTAATCGTGTTTTTTTTTTTTAAATATCGAATAAAACATCAAAATTTGCATCATTTATTAGAATTTTTTATTGGAATCGATAAATTGGTCTTTGCCATTTAATTTTTAAAGACAATTTCATGGAAATGTTGTCCGTGGCTTGGTCTCAAAATGTCCATTCAGAAGGTCCAATTTTCGCGTCACTTTTTCGACTATCTCGGCCTGTATTCCACATATAACACGTGTTATGTTATCCTGTAAGGCTACAATAGTGTTCGGCTTGTCCACATAGACTAACGACTTGACAACCCCACAAGAAATAATCACGAGGCGTTAAATCGCAAGATCTTGGCCAACTTACGGGACCAAATCGAGAGATAAGCAGATCACCAAATTCATCCATTGTTTCACGAGCAGTGTGGCATGTTGCACCGTCCTGATGAAACCACATGTCAACCAAGTTCAACTCGGCAATTCTTCCACGGTCGTCTTTGAAGAATAATGGACCGATGATGCCACCAGCCCATAAACCACACCAGACTGTCGTTTTTTCGGCATGCATCGGTAATTCATGTATGACATGTGGCTGTTCATCACTGCAGATAAGACAGTTTTGCTTGTTTACGTATCCGTTCAGTAAGAAATGAGCGGAACTTTCACCCTTTCACCAAAAATTAGACGTTGTGGTGGGTCATTCGGCTTCAATTCTTGCGTGAGATGAATTGTATAGGCTTTCAAACCCAAATCGACATATAAAATTTTCTTGTGTTTGAGTAATCGCTGAGAACGGCGACGAATTGACATTTCACGATCGTCATTAACACTGGTCGCTACGGCTGCAATATTTTCTCTACGCATGCGAGTCGATGCTTTTATGTCCAACAAAGTAAATTTGGTCCGAAATTTGGAGATAACAGCACGAATTGTTGATTCAGCTGGTTGATAATGACGACCATAAAATGGTCGTATTAAACGCTGCACATTTGTCACAGAGCAGGAATTTTGATAATAAATTTTAACGATTTCCAATCGTTGCTCGTTTGTTAGTCTTTCCATGATGAAATGGCAGAGTATACTGTACACTTTTCACTTTGACAGATGACGTTTGGACCCCATTACCAACCAGTGCTGCCAACCTGAAAAACTTAAATCTTAAAAAATCACCCTAAACATAATTCCGTATAAAAATAAATAAAATACTTGTTTGGGCGAAACCATCATGTACACAAACTTGGGGATTTCTCTATAAGAAAATCTGTCCTCCAAGACACTTTTCTTCCAAAAACCTTCTTCCAAGACACTTTTCTTATAAGAAAAGCTGCTTCCAAAACACTTTTGCATAAGAAAAGCTCTCTTTCAACATATTTTTCTATTAGCCATTCCAAAAAAAGCCATGAATATGAGACCAATAAGTCTATTGCCAAACATTAGCAAAGTCTTTGAAGTTTTTATTAACAACACTATTCAAAAATGTTGTTCAGAGAAAGAACTAATCAACGACAGGCAATTCGGTTTTAAGTATGTATAATCATTCCACAATCAACGCCATAAATGTGCTTATCTCTAATATTAACTGGAACTGGAACAGGAAATACTGCACGGGCGCATGTCTTACAGATATGGAAAAAGCTTTCGACAGTGTTTGGATTCCAGGAATAATATGCAAACTAATAAATTATAATTTCTCCAACCATTTAATAATAAAGGGTGTCTAAACAAGAACGAAAGATTTAAATTTGGCGTCATACGAAGCGTCATTGTTTGACATTTGAACAATTGTTATTGTTTGCTAGTAGAAGGTACGAGGTTAGTAAAAATGGAGCGTTACACGAATCAACAACGCATTCTCATTGTGAAATTGTTTTACCAAAATGGTGAAAGTTTTGCGGCTACAGTTCGCAAATTGCAATCAATTTGGGGTCACAATAATGCTCCAAAAGAATCAACTGTAAAGGGATTAATGGATAAATTTGCCAAAACTGGGTCTGTTAGTGATGTAAAGACAACAACGCGTCTTCGACCAGGTCGATCGACCGAAAATGTCGCAGCTGTACGTGATGATGTCGCTCAAACTCCATCCACCTCAATTCGACACCGAGTTTAGCAAATTGGTTTCTCCAAATCCACTATGCAGCGAATTTTGACGAAAGATTTGCATCTTCGTACATACAAAGTTCAATTGACTCAGGAACTGAAGCCAGCTGACCATGGACAAGGAAGGGAGTTTGTTAATTGGGTATTGGAGAGACGACATGAAAATGCTGATTTTGCGGATAAAATCATCTTCAGTGACGAGGCCCCTTTCCATCTTGATGGCTTGGTCAATAGGCAGCATTGTCGCATTTGGGCTGAGGAAAATCCTCGAGAAATTCACGAGAATCAGAGGCATCCTCAACGTGTCACTGTGTGATGTGGATTTTGGGCTGGAGGAATCATTGAAACTTTTTTTCTATGAAAATGAGGCATGTCAAGCGCAAACAGTCAATGGTGTTCGGTATCGTGAAATGATAACAAGTTTTTTCGTGTCTAGAATTGAACAAATGAATGTGGAGGGCAGGTGGTTTCAACAAGACGGCGCCATATGTCATACAGCAAGAGAAACAATTCAATTGCTGCATCAGTCATTTAAATCTTGCGTTCTTGTTGGGACACCCATTACACGATGTTTGATCTCCTCGTTCTTTAACACAGAACATAATGCTTTTAGATTGAAATTATCGAGCATATTTTCGTTTCGACAAATGATCATCATCATCATCATTTGCTAATTACACTAGCCAACAAGGTCTTGGACTGAAGCAAACAGGTGGATTGAATTTCTATCTGTAATTGGTTTTTCTCTACAACGTCAGGTTTTTTGAGATGCAAAAAAAAATGCTTTTATTCGTTTTTTATATAAAAAAATCATTAGTTTATTTAAAAATCAATGAATTTTCAAAAGTGAATGGCGTTATTTGAACGTCGTTTGTATTTCGTTGGTTTGATTTCACGTATTAGAACCCAGAAATGGTCTCCCAGCATGCTTTCGTTCCAAAATCTTTGATAATTTCTTTCAATTTTCGTTAAATTCTTCGCTTACCGCAAATAGGTTTTGTGGGGAAAAAACTAAATGCGATTGAAGAAAATGCATTTTGAGTGACATTCGGGCACCTAATTCGTGATAATTTTTCAATAATTCAGCAACAATTTATTTGTAGTTTTCACTCTTATTGTTTCCAAGAAAACTGTTCACGATGCTCTCGAAAGATTTCCAGACTGCATATTCTTCCTCCAATCAGCATTGTGAAAAATTGTCATCATCAGCAATGGCTTTCTGATCTGAGGGCCAACAAATACTCGTATGCCTTCTTTGATTTTAGTATACGAAGTTTTAGGAAAAATCGCTAACAAATATTTAAATGCTAGACTATCTTTGTCCAGAGCCTTGACGAAGTTCTTAAAAAGGGCAAATTTTATGTGCAGCGGCGGAAGAAGAACGTCATTTGGATCAATTAATGGTTTATTTGAAATGTTCTGGTGGTTACTGAGTTCTTTCTGGCCACTTTGTTCTAACGTATTGATGACATGTAGCGCGACTATCCCATAGACAAAGGAAACAACAATATTTTGTGAAACCTCCTTGCATGCCAGTCAACAAACCAATGACCTGAAACAGATTAATTTAGAGTTATTTACGATGGTCCGTACTATATGTATAAAGAAATTTAAATCACACAACTTAAGAGCACCACAGATCTTTCATTTATTATCGTTGTATTTGAATAATGTCAAAATTTCAACCATTGATTCGTAATTTTCCTTTGTATTAACGACATCAGCAGTTTATATGGATGGTTTTTCATTCCCACTATGCAAAAGAAGAGCCT
>JAHXMU010025749.1:83016-93292 GCA_019455685.1 Philornis downsi | reverse complement strand
GAAAAGTGCCTTCCATTACAATTTTTGATAAGAAAAGTGTCATGCATGATAATTTTCTGTAAGAAAAGTGTCTTCCATAGCAAGTGCCGTCCATGACTGTTCAATATTAAAAAGGATTTTCCTGACAATTTTCTATATGAAAAGTGTCTTTCATGACAATTTTCTATAAGAAAAGTGCCTTTCATTACAATTTTTAATAAGAAAAGTGTCATCCATGATAATCTTCTATAAGAAAAGCGTCTTCCATGGCAAGTGCCGCCCATGTCTCTTCAACATCAAAAAGTACTTTCCATGACAAGTTTTTATATGAAAAGTGTCTTTCATGACAATTTTCTATAAGAAAAGTGCCTTCCATTACAATTTTTGATAAGAAAAGTGTCATCCATGATAATCTTCTATAAGAAAAGCGTCTTCCATGGCAAGTGCCGTCCATGACTGTTCAATATTAAAAAGGATTTTCCTCACAATTTTCTATATGAAAAGTGTCTTTCATGACAATTTTCTATAAGAAAAGTGCCTTTCATGACAATTTTTAATAAGAAAAGTGTCTTCCATGATAATATTCTATAAGAAAAGTGTCTTCAATGGCAAGTGCCGTCCATGACTCTTCAATATTAAAAAGTATTTTCCACGATAATTTTCTATATGAAAAGTGTCTTTTCATGACAAGTTTTGATAAGAAAAGCGCATCCATGATAATGTTCTATAAAAAAAGTATCTTCCATGGCAAGTGCCGTCCATGACTCTTCAACATTAAAAAGTATTTTCCTGAAAATTTCCTATATGGAAAGTGCCTTTCATGACAATTTTTAACAAGAAAAGTGTCTTTCATGACAATTTTCTATAAGAAAATTTTCTATAAGAAAATTGTCATCCATGACAATTTTCTATAAGAAAAACTGTCCTCCACCCCACACTTTTCTATTAGAGCTGTCGTCCAAAGCATTTTTCTACTAGAGCTGTCTCCTAAGACACATTTTTATAAAAAAAGCTGTTTTCCAAGACGTTTTTCTATAAAAATAGATACAGCTGCCAAGATACTTTCGTTAAGAAAAGCTGTCTTCCAAAACTTATGTGTGAAAGAAAAGCTGTTTTCTAAAGCAAAGAAAGAAAAGCTGTTTTCTAATACACTTTTATATAAAGGAGAGCTGTCGTTTTATACACGTTTCTGTAAGAAACCCCGTTTTTTAATAAACAAAAAAAACATCTTACAATAGCCTTTTCTATAAGAAAAACCCGTCTTCCAAGATTCGCTTCCATAAAAAATTAATTAGAAAATTGTTTTCCATGAACTTTTTCTATTAGAAAACTTTTTTCGTTGAAACTTTTCTATTATGATTTGCTTGAATTATTTCTATTATAAAAACGTATTCGTTGAAACTTTTCTATTATTATTTTCTTGAATTATTTCTATTATAAAAGCGTATTCACTGAACATTTTCTATTATTATTTTCTTAAATTTTTCTATTATAAAATTGTATTCATTGAAACTTTTCTATTATTTTCTTTTTTTATTAAGGAGGAAAAGTCTCTTCAATGAAAACTTTCTAATAAGAAAAATATTTTGTATAAGAAAAGTGTTTCTCTAAAACATGTATCAACGGTGCAATCTCGTAGGAAAATTTTGTTCCATATTTCTATAAGAAAATCTGTCTTTCAAGACAGATTTCTGTATGAAAAGCTTTCTTCCAATAAACTTTTAAGCAAATTTGTCTTCCAAAGCACTTACCTACAAGAAAAGCTGTCTTCCAGGGTACTTTTCTATAAGAAAAACTGTTTTCCCATACACTTTTGACAAAAGAAACCATCTTCCAATAGATTTTTCTATAAGAAAATATATTTTAACCGAAAATTTGTACTTTCTAGCTTGGCCTATTACAGATCCTTCTCCACTTGTAGTGTAAGTCTGTCTTTGTTGCTCTCTGCTTTCAATTTCCCTTTGAAAATGTCACTGAAATGATACATCGTAATGTTAGCTTTTTTCTTTATAGTGGTATCATTTGAATCTGAACGTATCGACTGGAATTAAAATACTCAAAGCATTTGAAACAAAATAAAACACAGTCCTTTTCCCTCGAAAGCTGCTGACCTTCATTATTTCTACATTTTCCACTCATACGCTTCACTGTTACACTTTTATACTACTAAATGTAATTTAAATTATAACTAAAATTTCACCGCTCGCCACCGCCTCCTTTACAACGAAATGCAAAAACGGATGCCGCCCATTAACATCATCGTCCTACTGCACTATAAAAGCGTTCAAAGTGTATTTTAAGCACTTTCTAAGTCATTTTCTTCACTTCTTTGTGCGGAGTCCATTAATTAAAGGGATTTGTTCATAAGTATTTCGACAACTTTGTGGTATCATCAAACGAAGGATAATTGGCAAGTACGACGGGGATACAGAAAAGCCTGGTGTATATGCGAGTGCATGTGTATGTGTGTGTGTGGGTCTTAGAAATGTAAAAGTTTATGAAATAAATTCTAAGATTACAGAGTTTATGGGGCCAGACAGGACATTAAAATTTGTTAGTTATTATGCTTGTGTGTGTGTGTGTGTGTGTGTGTGTGTGTACTGGGACTCACAAATTATGGTAATGCAAAATTATTCGATCAAATTTCGTTTCAGTTGTGGCTGAAGTGAAATATATTCCATATAATTTAGTTAAACCGACCACTTCTGTTTTTGATATTTTTTGATGAGTTCCTATCAAATGATTTAAATAATTTTCATTGAATTCTAAAACAATATGTGGAAGGAGAATGGAAATTTTACAATTTGCAATATTAAAGTAATTTTCATAACATAACTTCTTCTAAGAAGAACAGTATTGGTTTTATCACTACAAAATTACTGAAAAACCGCTAATTTATGTTTTAATATATAATTTTTTTTTCTTTCTTGCAGGAAGAACGAAAATACAGCCGGATTTACGAGATATGGATCGAAAACAACATAATTTTAAAGGTAAGAACACGTAAATATCCGAAGTGTTACTACATAAATTTGCTAACAATTTTTCAATTTTGATGGTTTTTATTTAAAAACTTTAGTATGTCATAAGAAACATTTATAAAATTAAGAAAAATATGTAATTGCTCGATGTAGGCAATTTTAGTGCAGTCAATAGAATGGAGTCTGCCAGAAAAGGGCGGACCTTTCTCAGCGAAAAGCTATCTTTAAGGCATTGACTGTCTCATATATTTTAGTTGACGCCCTAGATGTTCCACATGGTCCATGTGGAAAACCCCATTAGGTTTAAGTCTGGGAAATATGAAGTTATGGTTCAATGTAACCACATTTAGCGTAAAATAATATTATCGAATTTATGCGGGAAGGCTTCACACGCTGCACCAGTGTGGTCTGATAGTATTTTGTCCCACTCTCAGTCAAGATTAATCTTTAAAGCATTCACTATCTGTTTTTTTAAGTGATACGACAACGGCCCCAAAACTAGCCGACCTAACAAAGAAGACACAAAAATGTTGCAGAAATCCTTTTTCATTTTTTAAAATAATCTCCTTTTAGTTCGATACACCTTTTCCAGCCATATTCAATAGCTTCTATACCCTGTTTATAGTAAGAACTGTCAAACTCCTTAAAATAGCCATCAACCGCAGGCTTCACATCGTTATTGTTGGCAAATCTTTTACCACCCAGGCATTTTTTCAAGTTTGCAAAAAGAAAATAATCCAAGGGAGCTAAATCTGCCAAATGAGGTACGTGACGAAGAAATTTGAGCTTTAATTCATTGATTGTGGCCATCACAACGGTGAACTGGAGCATTGTCGTGATGAAACAACACTTTCTTTTTCGCCAAATGTGATCTTTTTTCCATAATTTCATCACCTAAACGCTGCAATAAATTAGTATAATATTCGCCGTTGATGGCTCGTTCTTCTCTGAAGATAATCACTGAAAATAATCCCATGCTTATCCCGAAAAATGGACGCCATGACCTTGTCTCCAGATGGAACTGTCTTTCCATTCTTCGGACACGATTTTCCCATTCTAGTCCGTTTTCCTTTATCTCAGGTGTAAAGTGGTCTCATCCGTGGCTATAAATCAAAAATTCGTTTTTATTGCGGTGAAACGTGGTCCAACACTCTACTGAAACATCTCCATGACGCTGTTTTTGCTCTATTGAAAGCAAGCGCGGCATCCATCTTACGCACAGCTTTCTTATCTTCACATCTTCGGCCAGTATATCAATTCTCTGCCTTCGCCTTCTTCTTTGAACACGATTATCGCATTTCAGTCCACTGCTTTGACTGTTCCTTTGTTTCAGATGGTAAGTGGTGGGCCCATGTCTCATCCACGGTTATCGATCCAAATCGACGCGGTGAAACATCGCCGAACACTCTACTGAAACATTTTCACGATGCTGTTTTTCCTCTATTAAAAGCAACAGCGGCACCCATCTCCCATCTCCTCTTCAAATTTTCCGTCAATCGGTCAATGTATAGCGCATGCCTATCATTTCAGCTAGTTCACGCACCTTCAGCCGAAGATCATACAGTAGCATTTTGTGCATTTTCTCCACCGTGTCTGGTGTGCACCCCTCAAGTGGCCGACCATTACGGTGTTCATTTTGGCAGCTTGTACGGCCACGTTTAAACTCTGCTATCCAATATTTTACAGTCGTAAACGAAGGAGCTGACTGCCCCAACATAGAATCTAGCTCGGCTTTAATATTATTTGGGCTGAGACCTTTGAAATGGAAATATTGAATTACATAACGGTTAGCAATTTTTTCCAAGTTTACAAATTCACTGATGTCGTTTGCTTTGGATGGCTCGAATAGAAATACGAAACAACGTGGCACCTTGAAACTTAAAACATATGTTTTGTAAGGTAGCCACTTTTCAATAAAATAATTTTTTTCAAACTACCCGGCACCATCTATACGTCAGGTCGTCTAGTTTTGGGACCACCCTCCTACCACGTCTTTCCGGCAATTCAGTACTATCAACTCGTTTGATTATTTAATTTCTACAGCTGAGACTGCATCAACGGTGACATAACTTTTCTGCCCCCTGCATAAAATTTAGAAAGTTTAGAGAACTGAAAAAAATCACAAATCTCATAAATGGAAAAATTTTCAAAACAAAATACAAAATATAACAAACATAAGCAGAGCACAAACTAAACTTGTTTGATAACAATTTTTGTTGAATTCTTTAATAGAAATATTTTAGCGTAAAACGAATACAAAGAGGAGACAAAGTTCCGCACAAAAATGTAAAATATATGAAATAAAAACCACAGCAAATGCAGTGAAAAGTAGCAGCAATAGTTTGCGTCAGACAACGAACCACACACAAACGTATCACCAGTATATTAACAAGCAATCACAAAATACTTAGCATGAATCTCAAAAAGAAGAAAAAGAAGAAGAAAAAAAGATAATGATGACGAAAAACCAAGACAAAAGGCGAAAGAGCCAAAATACGAGGTTTCATGACAAGATTTCACTAGAGAAGTTGTAAAAAAACAACGCAAATTTTATCATATCTCATCCTTGAGACAGAATAATTCCATATTTTAGTTTGATAAACATTATTTTGTTACCAGAATTGCTAAATGTATAAAAAGCAAGGAACGTCAGCAAAACGAAATTAAATCCGTAAATAGTTTTGATTTGTTTAAAATTATGCGCAGGTTTTATTTTAATTTAGACAGCTTAATCAAATTTGTTTTGAATTTTGTTGCTGTTTTATACATCCACAACAAAAATACAAATTTTGAATTTGTTTATTACATTCAAAACGAAATTTGAAATAATTTTGGTTCTGATTCAGTTTGCGAAACTTTCCAATTCAAAAAATAGACCAAATTTTTTAGTAGCTATGAAATTTTCTGAGAGCCTGGTATGATAAATTTGTAAAATAATTGGTTTGTATCATTTTTACCCTTACGCAGTTTGGGCCCAGATATTTTTCTTTGTCAAGAAGCGAAATTGCATTTCTGAGAGCCTGGTATCATAAATTCAGAAAATAATTTGTTTGCATCAATTATACCTTACGCAGTTTGGCTTCAGGTCTTTTTCTTTCTCTGCCAATAAACGAAACTGCATTTCTGAAAGCCTGGTGTCATAAAAATCATTGAATCATTTTTACCTTACGCAGTTTGGTGCCAGTTATTTTTCTTTGTCTGCCAATAGCCGAAACTTATTTCTGAGAGCCTGGTATCATAAATTCAGAATACAATTTGTATGAATCATTTTTTCCTTACGCAGTTTTCTCTGTCACGAAAAGAAACTACATTTCTGAGAGCCTGGTATCATAAATTCAGAAAATAGTTTGTTTGATCCATTTTTACTTTACGCAGCTTGGTGCCAGTTATATTTCTCTGCCAAGAAACGAAATTACATTTCTGAGAGCCTGCTATCATAAATTCAGAAAATAATTTGTTTGAATCATTTTTACTTTACGCAGTTTGGCGCCGGTTATTTTTCTTTCTCTGCCAAGATACGAAATTACATTTCTCAGAGCCTCCTATCATAAATTCAGACAGTCATTGAATCATTTTTACCTTACGCAGTTTGGTGCCAGTTATTTTTCTTTGTCTGCCAATAGCCGAAACGCATTTCTGAGAGCCTGCTATCAAAAATTCAGAAAATAATTTGTTTGAATCATATTTAATTTACGCAGTTTGGCGCCGGTTATTTTTCTTTCTCTGCGAGGAAACGAAACTACATTTCTGAGAGCCTGCTGTCATAAATTCAGACAGTCATTGAATCATTTTTACCTTACGCAGTTTGGTGCCAGTTATTTTTCTTTGTCTGCCAATAGTCGAAACTCATTCTTGAGAGCCTCATATCAAAAATTCAGAAAATAATCTGTTTTAATCATTTTTACTTGACGGAGTTTGGCTTCATTCAGGCCTTTTTCTTTTACTGTCAAGAAACGAAACTAAATTTTGGTATCAATTCTGATTCTGATTGATGAAACTAAACAGCATACAGCTATATTTTCGTCTCAGTTTCGCGAATCAAAATTACTATTTCGTAATATTTCAATAGAGAAACAGAATCAATTTAAGTTTCTAAACTTACTTCAGGTAAAAAACGAATCAATGTAGGATATGAGTTGTTATTTTGAATCAAAATCAAACAAATTTATGTATCAGAAACAAATTTCTAACATACTTTAAATACGTTTATAATATCAAATCCAAAATAGAAACAATTTAAGTAAAAAACGAATCAATCTACTAAGTGAATTAGTTATTATTTCGAATATGAATCAGGGGCGAATTTCTAATCTAATTAATAATTAATTTACAATGTTAAAACCGAAACGAAATTGAATTTTCGTAAATGTCTGATATAATAAGAATAACAGATTTAATCTACTGACATTCGGTGTTAAGCAGCATTAATAGCAAGAGGACAGTAGCCAAAAATTTGAGCGTATTGAAGTTTGTCTACCCTCCAACATGGGTTGCGGTCCCGAGAAAAGTGAACGATGGGGATTGCCATTATAACATAAGTGAACATTGGGAAAACAATATTTTCTAATCCACAATATATCTTTCTTTTTTGCCAAATGCCACCTTCTTCCATAATTCCATCATTATTAGCATAATATTCACCATTGATGAGGTTTCCCCTCCGAAGATAATCTGTAAAAATAATCTCATGCCAAAAAACAGCCGCCATGACCTTGCCTGCAGATGGAACCCTCCTCACCTTCTTTGGACACGATTCTCCGATTCTAGTCCACTGCTTTGATTGTTCCTTTGTCTCAGGTGTAAAGTAGTGGAATCATGTCTCATCCATGGTTATAAATCGACGAAAAAATTGGGGTTTATTGCGGTGAAGCAACGCCAAACACTCTACTGAAACATCTTTATGAAACTGTTTTTGCTCTATTGAAAGCAAGCGCGGCACTCATCTTGCGCACAGCTTTCTCATCTTCGAATCTTGGGTCGATATACGATGTATAGCACTTTTTGAAATGCCTATCATTTCAGCTAGCTCATGCACCTTTAGCCGACGATCATCCAATAACATTTTGTGGATTTTCTTAAACATGGCTAGCGTTGACGCCTTAGTTGGTCGACCACTACGGTGTTCATCTTGGCAGATTGTACGGTCCCGTTTAAACACTGCTATCCAATATTTTGTAGTCGTAATCGAAGGAGAAGACTCCCCCAGAGTAGAGTCTGGTTCGCCTTTAATATTGGTCGGACTGAGACCTTTTAAATGGAAATTTTGAATGACATAACGGTGACCATTTTTTTCCATGTCTACAAATTCACGGAGATCGTTTACTTTTACTGGCTCAAATAAAAATACTAAACAACGTGGTGCCTTGAAACTTGAAACATATACTTTATAAGGTTGCAACTTTTCACCAAAATAATTTTTTCGAACTACTGACACCATCTAAGCGTAAGGTCGACATGGGTAATCACTTCACACCTGAGACAAAGGAACAGTTAAAGCAGTGGATTGGAATAAGAAAATCGTGTTCAAAGAAGGCAAAGACGTTTCCATTTGCTGTCAAGGTCATGGCGTCTGTGTTTTATGATGCGCATGGGATTATCTTCATTGATTATTTTCAGAAAAGAAAAATCGTCAAAGGCCGGGGAGAGATTATGGAAAAAAGGTCGCATTTGGCGAAAAAGAAAGTGTTATTTCATCGAGAAAAAGGTTCATTTCACACATTCACTGTTGTGATGGCCAAAATTAATGAACTAAATTTCGAATTGCTTCATTACGCACCTTGTTTGCCGGATTTAGCTCCATAGGACTACTTTTTGTTTCTAAACTTGAAAAAATGGCTCCGTGACAAAAGATTTGCCAACAATGAATAGGTGCGGTTGATGGCTATTTTAAGGAGTTCTTACTGTAAACAGGGTATAGAAACTATTAAATATGACAGGAAAAAGTGTATCGATCTAAAAGCAGATTATGTTGCAAAATAAAGAAATTTTTTCCAAGTTTTTTGAATCTTCCTTGTTAGGTCGGCTAGTTTTGGCAGTATGAGAAGCAGTCCCTAGACTTATTAATGTCTCGATTATTCAAAGTGCTCGTCAAGCACGGCGAAGTGAAAGCGGCTCGAAAAATGATAGTATGGCTGTATGCAGGATTAAAACCGCGGTCACGCATACAATAGTCGTATGTAATATACATCTGATCAGGGTCTGCCATCTTCTCCTCCGGGTCTGCCATCTTATACGCGCTATAGCTTTTATGGGAGTGTAAAAAAGAAGATATCTGACCTGTGGAAAATTCAAATCCAATATTAATCTACATTCTAATAACATAATTCTGATTAATACCTGTTGTTTTGAAGGCCCCCTATTTTCTGGGTCAAAATGCCCCCTGAAGCCTAGATTTGTTATTGGTAAATTGTAAGAATTTAATGTGCACATTTTTCACACGCACCTCGTATTATTTTTGTGTACTTTACTATACAGTTGTTTTGCTAGTACCCAGAATCAGGTCAAAACGCCAGAGGAAGAAGGAAATCAGCCAACATTTAACAAAGAAATAGAAATCGAAAACAACAACGACAACATTGTCAGCAATGTGAAGAATACGAAGCAAAAGTAGAATTAATGTACTGAATTGAAGAATGAGAATGAAAAGAATATTTTGTTCTAATCTAAATCCATGAGAAAACTTTGTTGTCTCTGATTCTGTCCCAGTAAACTGCAAATCAAGAAGTCAAACGATGATGATGACTGATGATGCTGACAAATTCACAAAACGAAAAAATAAATGCAAAATCAAATTTCAAATTGAATCCATTTAACATTCACAATTGACCGATATTTGCCATGAAACGAATGCCAGTTGAAAGGTGAGAATTATAGTGCATTGATTATGCAGATAAACCATATAATGGACTTAGTATACTATGTGGTAATAGTGGGAGTGGAAATTAATTGGTGGTTTGACTTTAGCAAGGCGATAACACAATTTGACAAAATAGAAATTTTCAAGTATTTTGAGAAATTCATTAAAGAATATAATTGAGGTGTTGTTTTGCATTTCTCTGGTTCAAGTATAGTTATGGAGATACGGTGTAAACCAAGCTTTGAGATATTTTGTTTCTTTAAGCAGGCCCTCCGGATCATGTCAAATGAATCGATTGTTTGTTACCATATATTGTAATTTGAGTTTCGATACAACCATTATATATTTTATAAGGTGGCACTCATTTCTATGAGTCGAACGAACACTTTGAGTTGTCGAATAATCGACAAGTCTAGTGTTCAGAGATGTGCTCTATTAATCCAACATCACTATGAATGCT
>JAHXMU010025749.1:56330-73016 GCA_019455685.1 Philornis downsi | reverse complement strand
AAAAAAAACAAAACATCTAGTAAAAACTGAAAATGATGTCCAGAATGGTTATCATATGAGCGTATTGTGATTGGAGTTTCGAACATACTATAGTTATAGGAGAATTTTAAGCGAATCTAATGAATATGTCGAAACCTTAATTACATCATTCAACCTTTTAACAGATATACGAGTTTCCACTCATCACCTCGTTGTTCCACAAAGTCTTTACAGGATGATTATTTTAATAAATCAAAAAATTACAAACGTCTTAGTTTGCAATAACACGAGCGACCCCTTTTTCGAGCGCACTGATCAAGAAAATAAAAGGTGATTATTATGTTAAGCCTTTAACCCCTTCGCATGTCTCTCACAATAACTTTATTGAATCCGTAAATTTTGCTTCCCCTCCCCCACGCCAAACTAGGAAGGGGATGCTGTTGAACAAATCTTTTATTTGTTCAACACGAAATTTTGCACATGTGTTTGCACATATAAACATATTAGCATCTGTACACTTATCAATGCAAATCACTGATTAATCCGTTAATTCCCCCAGTGTTTTTTTTTTTTTTATTTTTTTTTTTTTTTTTTTGCTTTCAGTAAATCATTCAGTCTTTAAGCGTACAACTCTCTGGGGGTGTTAATAATTTGTTTGAAATCGCACAACGTAATTTTAATTTATACATTTTAGCACTTTATTGGGCGAATGTACAGAGACGGCCGCCAGAATGAACAGCATACATACGGCGGCGTTATTTAATGAAGCATCATAATCAGTGCCACAGCGCCCCCAAACACCAAAAACACCAGCCACAGTTGCAGCCCCCAGATGTAGTGTGTGAAACAGTCATGATGTTTCGTGTGAGTCCGAGTGTGAGGTGGTGGTGGTGGTACATTTTTATGCTGATGTTGCTATCATCTGTTTCTGTATATTTTTTCTCCGCACAGTTCTCAACTTTTTTGTTTATGTTCATGAAAATGTATATGTTCACATATACTCGTATGTATATATATGTGTGTGCAGATATTTATTTATTTATTCTCCCATCATTCATTATGGAGTAGTAGGATTTCTTCTTTTTGTGGAGTTTCGTAGCAGTAAAGCTATTCCATTTAATGGATATGGCAACGTCAGTACCATTCTACAGCTTCAATTTTCTAGGCGAGCAAACTTTTGCATTTGCTATTAAAATGCAATTAGTTTCAATTAGTTTGCCTCTTCATTTTTATTGAAATACTAATCGATAGATTATCTATCTTCATCAAAGCAGTCAAAACATTTGTAAATACAAATCTGTTTGCTAAAAAGTAGTATGGCCACCTTATAGTTTTTGCTGTAAAAGCTGATATATTGTAAGCTGGTAAACTACAAGCTGGTAAACTATAAGCTGGTACACCATGTGAGAAAAATGGTAGAGAAATTTGAAGTTTGTTTGAATTTGAAGACAGTACTGTGTTTTTTCGTGAGGGAAATTGTTTAAAGTGGTAACGCCAACTTTGTTTGTGTCTTTCCAACACTGAAATCAGGATAATTCGCAGTTTTGCTCCATTATATAATCGATAATACATTTATAAACTTGTGAATTGTAATAATATTAGGTGTGCAAGGAAGTTCCCGCTGTTTGCCACTAGATGGCGTCAGCTGTAAGTGCTAGTCGATTCTGCCATTACCTAAACGTCAAGAGCTGAGCTTAGGCATATGGTAAACATACCGCCTTGACACAATAGCGATTTTCTTTTGACGTCATATTTTTTTCGTTGTGCCAATATGTGTGATTTTGTGTCAAATAACCGTCATAGGCGGGAAGTATTGATTTTCTTCTTTCAATCGAATCAGCGGCTGAAGCTCATCGAGAGCTTCAAAACGTTTACGCAGATGCTGCTTTAAGTGAAGCAACGTATCGAGATTGGTTCCGTCGCTTTAAAAACGGGATTTTGATGCTGATAATCGTTCGTGTGAAGGAAGATGAAAAAGCTTCGAAGACACTGAATTGACGGTATTGCTTATTAATAGGTGCCCAACTAAGTTCCTGCTGCTTGCCAATAGATGGCGCCAGCTGTAAGTGCTAGTCGATTCTTCCATAACCTAAACATCATGAGCTAAGCTTAAGCATATGGTGAACATACCGCCTCTACACAATAGCGATTTTCTTTCGACGTCATATTCTTTTGTTTGTGTCAATATGTGTGATTTTGTGTCAAATAACCGTCATAGGCGGGAAGTTTTGATTTTCTTCTTTCAATCGACGAAAACGGTGCTTGAAGCTCATCGAGAGCTTCAGAATGTCTACAGAGATGCTGCAATAAGTGAGACAACTTGTCGATATTGATTCCGTAGTTTTAAAGAAGGTGATTTTTATGTTGACGATCGTTCGCGTGAAGAAAGACGGCATTGCTTGAAGGAGATCCGTGTCAAACGTAGGTAGAGCTTGCCTCAGTATTTGGAGTTACCCGCCAAGCCATTTCCCAGCGATTGCATGAGTTGGAAAAAATTCAAAAGTAAGGAACTTGCTTTCCTTATACTTTGAAGCCAAAGGACATTGAGCGTCGTTTTTTCGCCTGTGAACAACTGCCTCAGCGACAAAAAGGAAGAGTTTTCTTCATCATATTGTATCGGCTGATGAAAAATGGATTCATTACACCAATTCAAAGAAAAGAAAGTCATGGGGACTGCCCGGTCATACTCCTACGTCGTCGCCTCGGCCAAATATTCACGCTGCAAAGGTTATGCTGTGTATTTGTTGGGACCAAGTCGGCGTTATTTATTACGAGCTGTTGAAACCAAGCGAAACCATCACTGGGGATCGGTATCGACTTCAATTAATGCGATTGAGCCGATCTCTGTGCGAGAAACACCCGCAATACGCGAAGAGTCACGAAAAAGTGATTCTTCAGCATGACAACGTTTGGCCTCACGTGGTCAATCCTGATAAAACCTACCTGTGCCGTCCGATTATCACTAATTCCGTTCGATGGCACACGATCTGGCTGACCAGCAGTTCCACTCATATGACGACATCAAGGAATGGTTAGATTCGTGGATAGTCTTAAAAGATGAGCAGTTTTACCGTGATGGAATGCAGAAAGTTAGGAAAAAGTGTATTTTTTCGAAAATGATGCTAGAGAAACCGTTACCGTCAATTCAGAGCACTATGGCCGCGTGATAACCGACTTTTTTGGCCTGCAATTAAGATTATGAACTGGACGATATCAGGTTTCAACAAGACGGTGCCAAGAGCTACAAAACACGACCAATTATGGCTTTATTGCTTGAGAAGTTTCGAGAAAGCTAATTTCTCGTTTTGGCGAAGTCATTTGGCTACCAAGATCATGCGATTTGACGCCTTCAGACTTTTTATTGCGGAGCTACGTCAAAGATCGTGTTTACGCGGGTTATCCCCAAACGTTGGACTATTTGAAAACAACATTTGCCACGATATCGCCGAGATACCGTCCGAAATGTGCCAAGAAGTGGTCGAAAACTATCTCAATAGTATCCACCGCTGCAACCAATCCTGAGGCGTTCATCATAAATCACATCGTGTCCAATCGTTACAATGACAAAAAAGTTTCATTGAAATCATAGCTTTATATGTGTTTTGTTTAACTTTACTGTTGAAATCGAGAACGCATATTTGAATTTAAATATTTGAATATCATTATATGACGGCATTTTTGCTTTAACTACTTTAAATTGAAACTTGATGTGACAAATTGAAGGAGAAGCGCAGAAGATCGAAACGTTTGAAATTCTGTTCTACAGGAGGCGTATAATAGATAAGATATGTCTCTTCCAGTCGCCACCTAAGGAGAAAATAAGACTTTAAATTGCATGCTTTTTCAATTAAACTCTTCTGTCATATCCATAAACTTGATATCTTAAAAAAAAAACTTCCGACCAGGTACTGCGTTATCGTACACACCTCTGTATCATGCATGTATAAAGTCAATAAATTGCGCAGTAAATTGCACAGTAAATTCATATACGTAAGTACATTACTGTGTAAATTAATATGGCGGAGACTTTATGGCTTTTCATCTTTACCATTTTAAGGTATCTTCGATACTCAATTAATGTTATTAAATTCACCCATTAATTTCTTTTTATCACTTTCATTAAAAAACCAAGAACTCAAAGGTTCTTTTACCTCATTGACTGTGTTGGCACTGCTCTTGATGTGAATAAATTAAATGGCAAATGAATTGGCCAGAATTGTAAATATTAATCATTAATTACTTAATGGTTATTTTGCAGTTCATTACAGGCATCAGGGAAAGCAGTATATTTTTAGGTGATTTGTTTATACGTTTATTATGGCGCAGAAAGACATTTCTTTTTAAAAAAAAGTTAGTTGGTTTGTTATTTAAGCTTTTATACCAAAAGAATTAGGTCTCCAAGTATAAATCCGAGAGTTTTACAGCACATTTTATGCACAAAAGGATGATCTTTAAGTTAAGTTAGCCGCAATAAGCCGATCGGCAAACATAAGGATTTGTGGAAAGAAAACTTTTCTAGAGAAAACTCAATTTTTTGGTCACAGTTGATAGATTACATAGACTACAAGGGCGGTCCAAAAACTAGCCTACCTAACAAAGAAGACACAAAAGAGTTGGGACAAATTTTGTTTATTTTTCAACATAATCTCCTTTTAGCTCGTTACACTTTTTCCAGCGATATTCAATAACCTCTATAACCTGTTTATAGTAAGAACTGTCAAATTCTTTAAAATATCCAAAAACTGCAGACTTCACCTCCTCATTGTTGGCAAATCTTTTACCACCGAGCCTTTTTTTCAGGTTTGGAAATGGAAAATAGTCCAAGGGCGAATAAGATGTGTAGTGAAGCAATTCCAACTTTAATTTACTAATTTTGACCTTCGCAATAGTAAATAAGTGAACTGTCTTGATGAAATAACAATTTCTGTCCCCCCAAATGCGGCCTTTGTTCCGTAATTTCATCACTTAAACGCTGCAGTAAATTAGCATAATATTGGCCGTTGATGGTTTTTCCTTTCTGAATCAATATAAATAATCAAACAATCAATTCGGAATCAATATAAATAATCCCCTGTGCATCCCAAAAAAACAGACGCCATTACCTTGCCTGCAAATGGAACCGTCTTCCCCTTCTTCGGACACCATTTTTCCCATTCCAGTCCCACTGCTTTGACTCTTTTATTTATCTTAGGCGTGAAGTGGTGAACCCAAGTCTCATTCATGGTTATAAATCGACGCAAAAATTCCGCTTTATTGCGGTGAAACATCGACAAACACTCTAGTGAAACATTTTCACGACGTTATTTTTGCTCTATTGAAAGCAAGCGCGGCAACCATTTTGCGCACAGCTTTCTCATCTTCGAATCTTCGGTCAATATGCGATGTATAGCATTTTTTGAAATGCCTATCATTTCAACTAGCTCACGCACCTTCGGCCGACGATCATGCATCCATTTTGTGGACTTTCTTAACCATGACTGGCGTGAACACCTCAATTGGTCGAAAACTATGTTGTTCATATTGGCTGCTTGTACGACCTCGTTTAAACTCTGCTACCCAATATTTTATAGTCATTAATGAAGGAGCAGACTCCCCCAGAGTAGAATCCAGCTGAGCTTTAACATTGGTTGGACTGAGTCCTTTCAAATGGAAATATCGAATTACATAAAGGTAACCAATTTTTTCTACAGTGAGCGCATTCCGTTTAGCCGAATATAGCAGGAAACACCTTTATTTGTGCCCAAACTGGTGAATATTTGTATAGCATGTTGTCTCACTTTTGCAAGTTCAAAAGTTCACAATATGTTCGTCATACGATCAGTTTGAATACGTGCATTGTCTGTCGACAAAAAATCAGTTTGCTTGCACGAGTGTTAAGTTCCTGCTAATTTAGTGCGCACTTCGTTTAGACGAATTTGTATTTAATTGTGAAAAAAAAAAACAATTTAAACACATATAAATCGGTAAGTAAAGCATAAAACTTATAAAGTGAAGTGTTTTTAAGTTTTTGGTCAATAAGAAATAAAGTTTGTTCTAATAAATTGCAGCCATGCCGAAAGGAGAGAACTTGAATGAGATGGAAAAAGCTAAGATTACTGCGTACAAGGAAAGTGGTCTAAACAATTCCCAAATTGGACGGAAAATTAACCGCTCTGCAAAGGTTATCCGAAATTTTTTGAAAATGAAGGACGATTACGGGAAAAAACCGCCAACGAAAAGTCTAACGAAGGTTTCAAAGCGACAGATTAACGAAATTCGCTCATTAGCTACAAAAAAAAAGTTGAGTGCTGCTGAAATTGTTTATACTCTTAAATTGCCTATAGGAAAGCGACGTGTTCAAGCTATTTTGGCAGCTTCACCAAACCTGGTTTACAGGAAACTAATGAAAGCACCTCTCCTAACGCAGCCTTATAAAGATCCTCGATTCAAATTTGCACAGGAGCACATGAGCTGGACTTTGCAATGGAAGAATGTAGTTTTTTTCAGACGGAAAAAAATTTAACTTGCATGAACCCGACGGATTGTGCTATTATTGGCATGATCTGAAGGCGCCAGAGTCACCACGCCTAAATAGAAATTTTGGATGGAGGCAGGGTAATGGTTTGGGGTGCTTTTTCGTTTTATGGAAATTCAAAAAGCTGTTTCATTCCGCCAAAAACCAACAGCGAGAAGTACACCGAACTTTTAGAAACCGAATTGATTCCTTTCCTGAAAGATCAACATGATGAGGATGCTGTTTTCCAACAGGACAACGCATCAATCCATCGTTCTCGTCTAAGTTTTCTTCAAAAACAACTGATGGTTATAAACTGGCCTGCATGTAGTCCTGATCTGAACCCGGTAGAGAACTTGTAGGGCATATTGGCTAGAACGGTTTATGGAAATGGAAGGCAATTTACATTCATTCAAGAATTAAAGAGTGCCACTGTGACATGCTGGGGAGAGATTGCTTCAAATGAATTGCAAAATTTGATAATTAGTATGGAAAAACGCATTTACGAAGTGTTGACAAGCAGAGGAGGCGAGACCAAATATTAACTCAATAAAAATTTCATTAGTGTTAAATAAATGCCAGAAAAAAGTTCATTCGGCTATACGTGGTGCGCTGCAAATAGACGAATGATTTAAATAAAAATCCATGTTTTTCTTCAAAGTTAAATGTTTTACTTATTTTTTATGCTGAAGTTAAGTAGAACTATTAAAACTCTATTTTACGTAAACTTACATTAACATTTATAACTTTCACTGACCGGAATGTTCAAAAGTATTTATTCGGCTAAACGAAATGCGCTCACTGTATGTTTACAAATTCACTGAGATCGTTTACTTTTGATGGCTCAAATAAAAATTCTAAACAACGTGGGGTTTTGAAACTTAAAACTTATATTTTATAAGGTTACCGTTTTTCACAAGACGAATTTCTTTTTTTCAAACTACCAGCGCCATCCACACGTCAAGTCGCTCTGTTATATTGTATGCAATATCTCAGATTTGATTGTGTTATTACAACAAATTCTTTTGCATTCCATAAATGAGATATGGGAGAGCTTCTCACATTCATATTCTATTTTTAGAATCTGTCAACGAAACCTACAGTTTAACGACGATTCCAAATATCACAGTTTGAGAAGCATTCAATAGCCTCATTCATTACTCTACTACTAAAAGTGTTCGTCAGACACAACGAGGTGACCGTAGCTCATGATAGGTGGCTGCATGCGGAATTGAAGCAGCGATCATTCGAACGATAATCGCGTGTACTAATCATCGCGCCACTGTCGGCCACAAATATACAAAATTCTTATTTTGATCCCGACACGAATCAAACTTGTATTGAAGTTGGTTTCAGTTTCATAATTCCCTGACGAAAATACAAACAATTTTGATTTTACTTCTTACAATCGAAACGAAATTAGAAATAATTTTAATTCTGATGCAGTTTATGAAACTTTTTGTTTGTATTTGAAAATTTTAAATTTTTCGACACTGGATTTTATATGGAGTTCTTGCATTCTATTCTTTCTGTTTTACGCATCCAAAACGAAATTGCAAAAAAAAAATTTGATTTTGTTTCTTACACTCAAAACGAAATTAAAAACGATTTGGATTCAGATGCAGTTTTGGTATTTCATTTAAAATTTCTCAGCTCAAGAAAACAGACAAAATTTTTGAGTTGATGTGAAATTTTCTGAGAGCCTGGAATCGTAAGTTCATAAAATAAAATATTTAAAGCAGTTTTACTTTTCACAGTTTTTTTGGCGCCAAGACTTTTTCTCTCCCAAGAAACTACATTTTAGTTCTGATTCGAACTCAGAAATGAAACTGCATAGAATTAGAATTATTAGAATTATCTATTTATTATCATTAGAATTATTTATTTATCGTTAGAATTAGAATTATATGTAATTTCATTTCAGATTCTCGCATCATAATATCTGTTTTATTATGTTTCAATTTAAGATTATAATTCCGTTTTAGGTAAAAAACGAATCAATGTATGATGCGAATTGTTGTTTCGTATAAATATGAGTCGAGAACAAAATTCTAATAAACTTTAAATAGTTTACAATATCAAACACGAAACGAAACTGAATGCAAATTAAAAATAACTTTTATTTTTGAGCAATAAAATAAAGATCGAAAATAATTATAATAATTTTTATTACAAAAATCGTAAAAAAATGTTTATTGTGGATGTTTACACATAAATGGGGTGTCTTAATCAATGTTTTGATATGCTTAAAACACATTTTTAACACATGTCTTTCACAATGATGTCTCTAAATCAAAACTCCAACCTATAAGAGTTATTTCGGTCCCTGATTCTGACACTTTATTGGTTTTCGGCCAAAAATTATCACTATGTAATGTATTTACTATTTTGTTGTTATAAATGACTACTCAATTAGTGGTTTCAAAATCACCGGTCTGGCAACACTGTTAGCTATTAAATTTCTGTCATCTGAAGTGCTATTTATTTAGGGAATGATTTGCTATTTACGAATATGAATCGTTTAACAACCGAAGAACGCTTAAAAATATTTAAAACTAAATACAAAAAAGTGGTGATTCAAACGCGCTCGCTTTTCGTGCACTATGGGTAATTATGGACATCATAATCGAGCTGCTGTGCAAGGATTTGAGGAGATTATGAAGAAATTTGAGGAGATTGGAAGCGTTATTCCATTAGAAATTTTGCAGGAAGCGTAATTTCAGGGTTTGACGACGTCAATTGCCCACCAAGATCATGCGATTTGACGCCGTTAGACCTTTCTGGTGGGGCTACGTCAAGCACCGGATAACCCCCAAACGTTGGAGCATTTGAAAACCCACATTCGTCAAGTTATCGCCGAGATACCATTCGAAATGTGCGAAAATTATGTCGAAAACTACCTTTAAAGGATCCACTGCTGCAACCAATCCAGTGGCGGTCATTTAAACGATATTGTAATTCGTACATAATGGGAAGATTCAAGCATTATAATGAAATAAAAGTTTCATGGAAATCATAACTTTATGTGTGTTTTATTTAACTTTACTTTTGCAACCGGATATCCCGATATTTACTGTTCTGTTATGGCAAATAAGCGAGATTCTTCAACATTTTTTGTTGCTTTAAGTAGTCAGTTTAGAAACATAATGAAAACAAAAGTTAAGCGGAATTTAGGTCAACATGTAATACTCAATTTTGGTTATTACAACGAAGCGCTGTACATTAAATTGTTTTTCTGCCAAGCCAGCTGTGCCACAACTTCCTAGAGCTCAGAGACATGATCGTATCTGTCACATGAATGAAAATGCCACAATATTCACGCATTCTCAAATCTTGTTAACATTTTTTGGTCATATATTTTACATCAGAATAGCCTGTACATTCATACATTTTAGCTTTTGGCAATTCATCATCTGTTCGCGACCACTCGATCAATAACTCAATTTGCGATGACAGAAATCCCCCCAATAAACGTCACCGTTGTTGTTGTTGTTGTTGATGATGATGATGGTGGCAATGGCGAGATTGTTAATTCATTACTCACGTGTAAAATAGTAAATACATTCATATTACACCGGTGTAAAATGATAATAATCAACGTCGACACTTTACATTTAAGCCGGCAAGTGCCTATTCAACTCACTTTAAGCCCCTCCAATCTCCTCTCACTCCCTTCGCCCCATTACTTGGTCGATAAATATAATGGAAGTTTTCATCAGGTTCTCTGGTGTTTTGGTATTCAAAATCATTGAGAGATGACTATCGGAATTGATGTTGTACTCGTATGTATGTTCATTTGCACGTATGCGAAATAGTATAGAATCATGCGGGGGATAGGGGCTTTTTGTTGACGTTACTCGTAGGTATAGTTTCAGTGTAAATACGCTCAAGTTTTTTGAAATAAACGAGAATTCCCCTACAACATATGCACATATTTACATACATATGTTTTTAAATTCTCGTTTTCAATGTGTACGAATACAACAACCACTTTATAGATATTACTACAACTAGGTATGTGTACATACATATGTATAAAAGTGTGTTACATAAGTACGTACATACATATGTATTCATATGTATCATACATTAAGCTACTTATCGATATGTATCTCGTAAATGAATCGATAATAACCATATTCATTCACATCCGCACTCGTTTACATTTCAATTTCATATTGCTGTCAATAGGTTATCAATGACGTAAAAGCGCTCTCCCATACACATACATATATGCGCCACATAAATTGTTGTTGTATACGTACCTATGAAAGTATGCATGAATGTACACGTATTGTACATGTATACTTATGTGTGCACGTTGTTTGTAACTATGATGTGTTTGTTCTTGAACATTGTGACACTCTCTCAGACCTGGGAATGACAAATGGGAAATTCCATTGCTCTCGCTGTAGGGGGGATACGCACGGGAATCACTTGTTTGTTAAACTGCTTTGTGGGAGATTCACAAAGTAGGATTGATGGGGATTTTTTTTTTATGCTGAAGTTAAAAAGGGATATGAAAACTTTTTTACAGAATCATTAGCTCAGTTGATTTGTTTCATTATGCCCGATACGATTTTGACAGTTATAGGAATTGCTGCTCAATAGCGCCGTTTTATATACATAAGAGAATGCTCAAAATGCACAATTCTGTTCTTGTGCTCTATCAAACTCGTTTGGCGGCTATTCTTATCACAAGTTTTGATGACATAAACGATTTTAAATAAAGATTAAACCACAAAATAATTCCATCGATAATCAGGACACCATAAATATAAAATAATCTTTCGCTAGCTACGCTTTTTGCAATTAAAACTGAGAGCTTTTCATATTACAAGAGCGGTACCAATACCAGACGACCTGACGTATAGACAGTGCTCGTATTTTGAAAAAAAAAATTATGTTGGTGAAAAGTGGCAACCTTATAACCATACATTTTAAGTTTCAAGGCATCGCGTTGTTCAGTACTTTTATTTGAGCCACCAAAAGTAAACGATTGCCGTGTTTTTGTACGAGTTTACATGCAAAAAATTGGTCGCCGTTATGTAATTCAATATTTCCATTTAAAAGGTCTCAGTCCAACCAGTATTATAGCCTAGCTTCTAATCTGGAGGATTCTGTTCCTACGTCAACAACTGCAAAATATTGGGTAGCAGAGTTTAAACGAGGCCGTACGAGCTACCAAGATGAACACCGTAGTGGTCGAACAATTGAGGTCTCGACACGAGACATAATTAAGAAAATTCACAAATTGGTACTGGATGACCCTAAGCTGAAGGTGGGTGAGCTACCAAAAATGACAGGCATTTCAAAAAGTACGATACATCGCACATAGACCAAAGATTTGAAAACGAGGAAGATATGCGCAAAATGGATGCTTGCTTTCAATAGAGCAAAAATAGCATTGTGAAGATGTTTCAGTAGAGTGCTTCGCGAAGTTTCACCGTAATAAAACCGGAGTTTTGCGTCGGAGTTTAATTGTTCCTGAGACAAAGCAGCAATTAAAGCTGTGGACTGGAATGAGAGAATCGTCTCCAAAGAAGGCGAAGACTGTTCATCTGCAGACAAGGTCAAGGCGTCTGGTTTTTTTGAGACGCATAGGATTATTTTAATTGATTATCCTAAGAAAGGAAAAACCATCAACTGCGAATATTATGCTGATTTATTCCAGCGATTAGGTGATGAAATTGGAGAAAAAAATCGCATTTGGCGAAATAGAAAGTGTTGTTTCATCAAGACAATGCTTCAGTTCACACGTCCAGTGTTGCGATGGCCAAAATTAATGAATTAAAGTTCGAAATGCTTCATTACGCACTTTGTTCGACAGATTTAGTTCCCTCTGACTATTTTCTATCTCCAAACTTGAAAAAATGGCTCGTTGGTAAAAGATTTACCAACAATGAAGAGGTAGAGTCTGTGGTAGATGGCTATTTTGAATTTTTTAGTTCTTGCTGTAAAAAGGGTGTAGAAGTTATTGAATATCGCTGCTAAAATGAGATTAAATCTCGAAATAAAAGGAAATTATCTTGAAAAACTAGGAATATTTTTGCTCGTGAAAAAATTTTGTGGCATTTCCGGCTTTTGTTGTATCGATTTCCAACACTGAAATCTGAACAACTTATGATTTTACATCATAATATATTCGATAATATATTTATAGAATGATTATGTTGCGTTCTTTTTATTACTATTTATTTTATTTTCATTACTATTTTAAAGTTTATAATTGTATTACCGAACATATTGTGGCGTAAAATCGTACATTATTCCGACTTTAGTGTTAAAAATCAACATATGTATGTATGTTAGAAATGAACATTTCTTATGTGGCGTTGCCATATATAGGATAGTACCAGCCGTTGGTATAGTAAATAGAAATCCATTATTTTTGCATGACATTAAAAGTTTTATTAGGCGATTTCTTCTTCTCAGGTGGCAACTGGATTAGACATCATTATCTATTATACACCGCCGTAGAAAATAATTCCAAGCGCTTCGATATCCTGCGCTTCTCCTCCAATTCGTCGCACCAAACTTCGACAGTATTTTAAAAGCTTGGTTCTTCCAACAGAGTTTCGGTCGCCCTCTTCTGCGCCGTCCATCGAGTTGGTTGTCGGAAACATTCCCTGCCGAAGAATTTGGATCCATCCGTACAACATGACCGAGCCAACGCAATCGCTGTATATTAATGCGTTTGGCCACGCCGATGTCAGCATATAGGTCATACAGCTCATTGTTCATACGACGCCGATACTCTCCGTTAACGATGATGGGTCCATATATTTTCTGGAGTATTTTCCTCTCGAAAACTGCCAGTACTGATTCATCCGTTTGCGTTATAACCCAGAACTCTGCGCCATATAACAAGACAGGTAGAACCAGCGCTTGGTACAGTCGAATTTTTGTTTATCGATAGAGGGCTTTATCATTGAATCGCTTGCCTAGGGCATAGTAAAACCTGTTAGCAAGCAATACTCTCCTCTTTATCTCCATGCTGACATCATTCGTTTTGTTTACAGCGGAACCGAGGTAGATGAATTCTTCCACCACTTCAAAATTACAGTTGTCAACGTTCATACAACGTCCCAAATTGGTAGATTCTTTGTTCGTTGAAACCAATAACTTCGTTTTGTCCTCGTTTACCACCAGACCCATTTTTGCTGGTTCCTTCTTGATGTTTGAAAAAACTGCAGTAACGTCTCGAAGTTTTGCAGCTTTCCTCATAACCATCTTCAGCAGTATATTGAAGAGGTCGCCCTGCCTAAACTCTCATTTGGTGTATAAAGGATCTCCTAAATCTTTGCCTATCTTTACTGAAGACTTCATGTCAGTCAGCGTCATCCTACAAAGACGTATAAGCTTCCTAGGAATTCCAAACTCGGACATGGCCTCATACATACATTTATTAAGCGTGGTTAGGTCAAATATTCACCATTATGTTAGATAACTTGTTTCCATTTTGATGATAATTCCATTATGCTTCTGTCCTTTGTAACCCTCGTCTCTATTGGCGAAAAAAAAACTAGAACAGTGGATTTTCATAGTTAGTACTTGCGGCTATCGTTCATATGATCGCAGCCACCTATTATTATTTGAGCGGGGGTCACCTCGATATGCTTGACAAACACTTTGTGTTGCCGAGTAATCGGCAAGTCTTGTAAAGCCTTTTCAAACTGTGATGTTCGGAATCGTCGTTAAACTGTAAGTCCCGTTGAGTGAGAGCAAAAATAGAATGCGTGTCAGTTCACTGAATGTGAGAAACACCCATATGTATCATTCATGTGATGCAAAGCAATTTGTTCCTCTTTTTCTTATTCATCCCTGTGCAGTTTGTTACGGATGTCCACATATCGGATTTCGCACTTTCTCAGCAGAGTCCAGAGATGCCAACTGCATATCAGTTTCATTTTTTTCTATTTTGTTTTCATTAATTTTTTTTTTCAAGACGAGTGTTATTGGTTCGTCTGTTAGGTTACCAAACTTGTTTTTTTTGTCATTATCTTCTTCTTTATATATATGTATGTATATAATTCTACTGTACGGGCGTTGTCAGTGAACTCCTCCTAAACGGCTGGACCGCTTTGCATACATTTTTGTATATGCGTCTGGGTGGTGCCCGGGATGGTTTAGATTTACAATTCGGTCCAATTGGACAAAGGGGCGTGGTACCTCCCATACAAACAAAAAATTAAAAATCAATTATTTCTGCTCCTGCTTATGGTATTTGAACAAAATTTGGTGCGTAGGTTTGGTGTACATATCTTAAGTGCTATTGCAAATATGGGCGTGGTACCTCCCATGCAAACCATAAATTAAATATTCAATATTTCTGCTCCTGTTTACGGTATTTAAACAAAATTTGGTACATCGGTTTGGTGTACATATCTTAAGTGCTGCTGCAAATATGGGCGGGATTGGACAATGGGGAGTGGTACCTCCTATACAAACCACAAATTAAAAAGCAATTATTTCTGCTCCTGCTAAAATTTGAAGGCAAAGCAACGTTTGCCGGGTCGGCCAGTATTATTGTAAAATATCTATTGCTATGCTTCAATACTTATTTGTCAATTAGAACCGAAAAATGTACAGAGTTCTCACCGCTGCAGTCATTTGCGTTAATTTTTTGATTCGTCATACCAAGTTTTGTCAATGTTTCGATAGTTTGAGTCGTTCAAATGAGTTTCAGTCATCCCCTTTCGCATTGCCCATCGAGTTCATTACCGAAAACTGTCGTTGATCCATCCATAAAACATGTTTTTTAATGTGCTTAACCACACCGACGTTGTTATACAACTCATCATTCTTACAGCGCTGATACTGTCCATTAACTATGGTGGATCCATGTATTTCACGAAGTATTTTTCTTTCAAAGACTCTGGCTTGTGTCATAAACCAAAATCCTGCGCTGTACAGATACGAGCAGTATCGCGTTCAATTTGCTTTTGGTTTATCGAGAAAGGGCTTTGCCATTAAATTAGCTTGCTCATGGCCCATGGCAGCATCTTTTTGTAATCGGTATTTCAAGTGGATTCCAGGTAACTGAAATCCTCCAATACTGCAATATTATGGCCTGTTTTTCTATGTCGTACAATAGGTTCTGTTCGTATTTTAGGCGAAAAAAGAAACGATTTGCATTTGTCTAACTTCACTCCGACGCGAACGACCGCTTGAAAGGCAAATTGAACAGTAACGTAAGAATTCTCATACAAAATCCCTTTTCTTTATTTCGAAGACATTGTCAATTCCGCGAACGAAAATGACAAAATCAAAGGCAAAGAAAGTAAAATCATGCTTTGAAAGTATTAATATTAAGGATGAATAGCAAATGATAAGAGTAAAATAATACAATTATCGTTAGTTTGTTAATATTTTCTCCATTTCCCTTTAACAAAAAGTTAACAATGAAGCAGCTGCAGATTCTGGTGGAATTCTGGTGGATTCTTGGTTTTTTTTTTTGTTAATTTGGCAGTTATACCTGATATATAATATAGGCAATTATACCTGTACAAGCAGCTGTTTATTGCAATCATTTCCCTCTCTCTCTCCCTGTTATTCTTTCGTTCGCATTATCATTCTCTCACTCTCTCTCTCTGTGTTATTCTTTTGTTCACATTCTCTTACTCTCCCTCATTTGCAGCTGATCACTTATAATTAAAACTGTATTTACAATTTGGTATGATTTTTGTACCTTTGGCGGAAATGACAGTAAAAGTGCAAAATTTTCGATCCCCTGATAATGATAATTTCTAACAAATAAAAGATCGAATTTTAGCATTCGTAAGTGCAAGCTAGCCAAAACTTACGAGATAGAGGAACCTAATTTAAGTCGAATTCGAGTGATCCGCTTTCGTTCATTTGGATTTTCGTTCGTTCGATGTCATTATAGCTGTCAACGTTTGCCCAGCTTCTCAATGTTCGTTGACTCTTTGTTCGTTGAAGAAAATAGCTTAGTTTTGTGCTCCTCTACCACCGGCCCCATTTTGGCGGATTGCTTTTTGATGCTTGAGGAAGCTGTAGTAACATTTCATAGAATTTGCGATAGACGTTTATGCCATTTTTGAACATGATAACAGAAGTGTTAACTGCGTCTTTCCTCATAGTTATTTCTAAAAGTAAATAACACTTTAGAGATGTCACATAAAAAGCCGTCTCAAGGTCTAAAACTTTTTTTTTGGGGTAAAATATTTGTCCGTTAAAGAATTTGTCCTCCT
>JAHXMU010025749.1:30945-56320 GCA_019455685.1 Philornis downsi | reverse complement strand
CTTTAGCGATGTCGCACAAAAAGCCGTCACCATATCTAAAAGTTTTTTTTGGGGTAAAATATCTGTCCTCCTTTAACACCAGACCTATTTTTTTGTTGATTCCTTTCCAGTGATTGTGGAAACTGTAGTAATATTTCATAGTTTTTGAGAAAGATGTTTATGCCATTATTGCATGCAAATAGCGTATGGACTTTGTTGAAGATGGTACCAGATTTGTCAACTACGACTTTCCTCATAGTCATTTCCGAAAGTGTTTTGGAGATGTGACACAAAAAGTCGTCTCCGTGTCTAAAATGTTCTTTTTGGATAAAATAATTGTTCGTTGAAGAAAATAGATTAGTGTTGTGTTTCTTTACCACCAGATCAATTTTGGGGGATAGCTTTTCGATGCTTGAGGAAGCTGTAGTAACATTTCTTAGTTTTAGAGAAAGATGTTTATGTCATTAATGCATGCAAATAGTTTACGGGTTTTTGTTGAAGATAATACCAAACGTATTAACTGCTTCTCTCCTCATAATCATTTCTAAAAGTACTTTAGAGGTAGAAGTCTCTATGTTTAAACATTTCTTTTGATGTAAATTAACTCTGTACAATTTTCGTCTGTCTTTGATGAACACTCTATGTTTGAGGCTATCATCCAAAAATGACGTATAAACACTGCATGAATCGCAAACTTGTTCATGCTTTCATATATTTAGGATGCTTTGTACAGTATCGATCTCATTAAGACAGCTCTATAGTAAACGAAAATACGTGCATTTCAATCCATTTTTCTTAAGTCTTCTGCTGGACTTGACATATTGTGAGTATTCAGTCTGTTGTAGATGGATTTTCCTCAAAGACGCTGGCAAATGGTAGGATGGTCTCATCTCAACACAGTTTTTTACAATAATCAGGACTATATGTATAAATATAGCTGTGTTTACAAGGAAATACCACTCAAGTGGAATTAGGACAAAACTGAACTTATTACTTATTATAATTGTCTTTATTTAGACGAGTATTCATGCTCAATCGTTAGTCGAGAATTCTGTGTAACTCACAAGTTATGGTAATTTTTTAAAACAGCGATTTTCGCAAAATTACGTAATATCTCTAAAAATCGATATAACCAAGAACATGTTTTTCTATTGTTGTTGTTCACGTCTATAAAGAGCGTATTGTCATCTAAGTGTTGTTCCAAAATTCTGTATTTTTGGAGAGTTACCTACTACAGGAGTTACCTACTGACCTAAGACGTATCGGTGTTTCTCAACTACTTCGACTACTTTCTACTACTACTTTCGACTGGTACCATCTTCAATAAAAGCCATATGTTACTCGCATATGCAGATGACATAGACACTATTGGCCGAAAACTGCGAGATGTTACTGCAGCCTCCTCAAGCATCGAGAGGGAAGCAACGAAAATGGGTCGGGTGGTAAACGAGGACAAAAGAAAGTTATTAGTTTCAACGAACAAAGAGTGCACTCATTTGGGATGCTGTGTGAACGTTGACAACTATAATTTTGAAGTGGTGGAAGAATTTATGTACCTCGGTTCCGCTGTAAACAAAACGAATGATGTCAGCATGGAGATAAAGAGGAGAGTATTGCTTGCTAACAGATTTTACTATGGGCTAAGCAAGCGCTTCATTGATAAAGGCCTCTCTCGACAAACAAAAATATCGGCTGTACCAGAAGTTGGTTTTACCTATCTTGTTATATGGCCCAGAATCCTGGGTTGTGACGCAAGCTTATGAATCAGTACTGGCAGTTTTCGAGAGGAAAATACTCCGGAAAATATATGGACCCATCATCGTTAACGGAGAGTATTGGCGTCGCATGAACAATGAGCTGCTGGGTAATGTTGTGCGGATAGACCCAAATGCTCCGGCACGGAAAATTTTCGACAACGAACTTGATGGACGGCGCAGAAGAGGGTGACCGCAACTCCGTTTTAAGGACCAGGCTTTTGAAGTACTATCGAAACTTGGTGTGACGAATTGGAGGAGAAACGCAAAAGACCGAAGCGTTTGAAATTATTTTCTACGGGCGGCGTATAATAGATAAGATATGTCTATTCCATTCGCCACCTAAGAAGAAGATAACAAATTTTCATAGCAGCGATTTTTGCTTAAACACTTAACTTACATCGCTTTCCCCTGTAAGCACAGACATAATTCCTTATGGGGTGGATATAAAAAGAAGTTAACCATTTTAACTTTAAGAAAATATTCTGTCTAAAAGGGGCCCATCACCAGCGCCCGTAATAAGTTTCTGTTTGGTTAGGCAGATAATTACGATTGTTCAATCGAATTTGGCATCGAGTCGAAACCGAGCTGAGCCAACATGAAGAAAGTACGTTGATTACACTCCATCCCTGGAGCGAAATTTGAAGTAGTCATTTCAAATTTAGCCTATACAATCAAACTATATTGTATAAATTCCGAAATAGTATTATTCTAAGACATTTTCTTGAACAGATTATTAGCAAGCAACTTTAGAGCAAGAAACGTTTCCATCTCAATGGATGCTCTACTCGGTTTGGCTTTCACTATACCGCAACTTTGTAAACATCTGTGCATTTTTTCGAATCATTAACGAAAACTGAATTTAGTAACCTCCGAGCGGCATTTAGATTCCTGGGTCTTCGGGTCTTCGGGTCTTCCCATTTTAGAAATGCACAAAAAGATTTGCAGTGTCTTCCGAGCAATGAGCAATAAATAAAAATGATATTGAAATTAAAATGTTGGCAGCAAATTGCAACAAGTTGACAACAACAGTAACGATATCATCATCAACAACAGCATCAACAACAACAACAACAACAATAGCTACGTCATAGCTATGACCACAATCATTGTCAACAACAACAACAACAACGTATTATTCTTTACAGCAGCAAAAAGCGAAATTGAAATTGTTCGAAAAGCAAGAAATACACGCAGAGTGAGCGAATGCACACGAAACTATAAGCGTACGACGCGTACGGGAGCACATTCTCACATGGACGGACGTACAAAATAATTGGACGGACAACTAAAAACTTGGACGTACCCAGTCCAATATCTATGAATGTACGAGTACGTACAACATACAATAAGTAGCTTAGCTTAGTTTGACAGATAAAAATTTTCTCTTTATTCAAAAGCGAAAATTCATAACGAAAAACGCTTCATATACAAATTGTAGACCGAAACAGAAACAGAAACAAAGAAAATGTTACGATATTGTAGTTGAACACAGTGTTCTGGTAGTATCGTTTTTATTTTTCTCGCTTTGTTTCTCATTATACTAGAAATGTCTAGATTTTACCGCTTCATAGGCTAGAAATGACAAGAGAAAAAAGAAAGTCTAAACTTCTGATTCATAAGAGCTGCAGTACTAAACAATGTTATGAAATTAATCGATTTTTCTTTGTGAACCTGCGGGAAGGAAAACTAAAAATGAAATGTATTCGTACCAATGATGATATATCCACCAACGCCAACACCAATTGCTACTCCCTGGTGTTAACATTTGTCATGGCATCCTTAGTTTGGTACGTAAAGGATATAAAAATTTCTCATTCATCAAATAGAACATTACAATAAGACAAGGAAAACTATGCAAAATGCTTATTAATGCATAGATTGTGTGATATTTGTCTTCCTATATTAGACAGGGTGGCGCACGAATCGTGCTACTGTCAACTGTCAATGGGCAGTCTTGTTTAAAGATGTTGTGGGAGTTTTTTACCCAAAACTGCACCGAAAGCATATCCGTTTCAACAGCAGTCAAGAATAGGTCGAAATATAGAGTCACTCGGACCTCGAAATTTAATCACACTATCGCAGCCTATGAGAAAATCTGACGCTGACTAATATTTGCATAAATTAATACATTTTCTGTCCATTTCAAAGCGAAATATGAAAATTTTGTGCCTTCCACTGCCTTGAATTACACTTCAATACATGGTGGCGCACTAATCTTGCTACAATCACTATGTCAATGAGGACTGATATGTATAGATTTTGAAGTTTTTTTTACCCAGAACTTCACTGAAAAACGTATCCGTTCCAACAGCAGTTAAGAATAGATCGAAATATAGAGTCACCTCGAAGTTTAGTCACACTATCGCAGCCTATTAGACGATCTGACGCTGACCATTATTTGCATAAATTAATACATTTTTGTGTCCATTTGAAAATTTTGTGTCCTCCAGTGCCTTGAGTTACACTTCAATACATGGTGGCGCACTAATCTTGCTACAATCACAATGTCAATGTCAGTGAGTACTGACATGTAAAGATTTTGGAGGAGTTTTTTTACCCAGAACTGCACTGAAAACGTATCTGTTTTAACAGCAATTAAGAATAGGTCGAAATCTAGTGTCACTCGGACCTCGAAATCTAGTCACACCACCGCAGCTTGTTAGACGATCTGACCTTGACCAAATTTTTGCATAAATTAATACACGTTTGCGTCCATTTGAAAGCGAAATATGGAAATTTTGCGCCTTCCATATATAGTAGGATCGGTGAGCCTGGAATTTAAGTTACACTTTAATACAAGGTGGCGCACGAATCATGCTACAAACACAATGTCAATGTCAATGGGAAACGCTATGTAAAGATGTTGAATGAGTTTTTTTACCCAGAACTGCACTGAAAACGTATCCGTTTCAGCAGCAGTTAGGAATAGATCGAAATTTAGTGTCTCTTGGATCTTGAAATTTAGTCAATATTTGCCAAAAATGAATATATTTTTGTATCCACTTGAAAGCGAAACATAAAAATTTTGTGCTTTCCATATATAGTAGGATCGATGAGCCTGGAATTTGAATTGCACTTTAATACAAGGTGGCTCACGAATCTTGATACAAATACAATGTCAATGCCAATGGGTATTGTTACTTAAAGATATTAAAGGAGTTTTTACTTAATATTGCGTCCAAAAAGGTATCCATTTCAACAGCATTTGATTGCAGCAAAATGGAGCAACTGCGCACATGGCTGTGCTCCAACGAAAATTCCTGTCACCTGATCTGACTACACCAGACTTTTTGTTATTGTGTTATTCTAAGCAAGAGGTGTAGAAGACGAAATCAAGAAATTTGACTGAATTGAAACAGTCCATTAAAACAATAATTGAGGCGATCCCGACTTCAACCCTTCAAGCAGCAATGAACAATTTTCTAATCACGTGTCGCACATGCGTAAATGGGCATAAAGATCATTTACTGTCTATCATCTTCAAAACCAATTAGTTATATAAAATACAATTAAATTTTCTATACAATAAAAAAGGGAAATTAAATGAAATACTTTAATTAAAGAAAAAGTTAATTGAATTTCTTATTGTAGCACAATTTGTGCGCCACCCTGTAATTAAGCCGCTATACTAAGCATGGGAAGAGGTCGTTTTAGGCAAGCCCATTTGTCATATATACTTATTTAGATGAAAACATACATCCTTTTCTATTATTCTTTGCATATAGAAAATAATTCCAAACTCATCGGTCTTCTTTGCTCCTTCCTGGGATTTGATCACCCCGATATCTTTAATTTGAATTATGGCAAATCCAAGGTATAGGAATTTATTTAGCATTCCGAAGCCGTAATTGTCAACGTTCATGCAATGTCCCAAATGAGTAATCTCTTTGTTTATAGAAACATTGAACTAGGTTTTGAGAAGACTGCAGTAACATCTTGCAATTGTGTATATCATCAACGTACGCTTATCCAGTTGTTACAATTGATACCAGCTGTGTTAACTGCAGCTTTCCTCGCAATCGCCTCCAATCTTGTAATGAAAAGATCGCATGACGACAGCCTAGTTCTTCTTCTTCTTCATAAATCAACGTTTAGTGTGAAGGTCTACATTTATAGGACTAAATTTAAGACCTAAATTTTTTTTATTATCCATTTATTATTTAAAATCTTCAAATTGTTTTAGTTAATAGATGTTATGCTAATTGTGGACAGTTCATGGTTCAATCGACGCCGATATTCGCCGCTGATATTCTCTGATGATAATTCCAGATATTTTTCAAAGTTTTTGTCTCTTAAGGGCTCCCAGAATTGATTCATCTACTGCGATTCTGTGCCATAAAGCAAGACAAATAGCAGTGATGTCTGCTTTAGTTATATCGTTTATTCATTATTAACAGGCTTCACATTATTCTTGCTAATCGATATTATTCTAATTGTGGACGTGGGTGTCGAAAAATGTCAAACAAATTTGAATTTTCCTGGAAAAGTGGGTAAATTCCTTATATTCTGTATAGGAAGAAACCTGTTTTGGATAGGACAATGAGTGGGTACATCATCTATTAGCCTGTGGAATGGAATCCATAATGGTAGGAAGAAAAGTTTAGGCAGTACCAATCTTATAGCCTTTGCCCAGTATTGTGCCTGTCTATTTCATAAAAAACTAAGTAGAATGAACAGAACTCAATTAGTTTTGGCACAGGATAAGTAAATATGAAGGGATTTCATACAAAGTTTTGCATTTCAGTTCGTCATTTACAAGACTTTCTTTTGTCATTCGTTTTCAGGCTAAATTGAAGGGAGAATATAAGTTTTCGGTAACGAAAATTGCCATGCCTATTAACGTTCAATGTAGACCTGGTCTCAGGCCTTTTATTTCCTTAGTTTTTCATTAATCGTTGTGAAAAACTGAGGGTTTGGTCAGTTTATTTCCTGTGTAAATTCAACTGCACAAAGAACTCCCTTGACAACTTATACTATTTATACTCGTATATGTATGTATGTATGTATATAATATTCTATATAACATAATGAAATATCAAATGGAGCCACATGAAATTAATAGAATTTCAAATATTTGGTGTAAATAATACCCTCCCCGGCAATTAATTTGCATAAGAAATTCCCTCTTTGTGTCAGAGTGTTATTAGAACAAATCCCATCTACCTCCCTCTCGGGACTTGTGAGGTAATTTATTAATTTTCCACCCAAAAAACAGAAGAAACAGGGAAACATGTGCCACATATATCATGCCATGGTATTAGACTTTTACACTCTTCAAATCCCAAAACTGACATGTACGCAAACATGTTGGCATTACAATCTCTTTCTTGGATACTCTAATTGCTGTCGTCTTTTTATGATTTTTCCCGACTCTCTGCTCTTCATTTATTATACGAGTATGTGTGGTTGTGTGTCTTCGGACAAGAAATGGTAACCTGAATATGGCAATGGAGTCGGGGAAAGATTTTCCGCTTCGTTTTTTTGTTTTTTGGGTTACAGCAGGAATTTTACAGTGAGGGCGATAGTTGTTGTTGCTGTCGTTGCCTTTGTCGTAAGTACATGTGGTACGATTTAGTGGTGCTATCATTTCCATTCAAAACAGTGGTAGTACTACATAATGGTGTTGTAATAGTGAATACAATAAAAACGAAAAGAAGAAGAAGAAAAAAAAAATAACAACGAAGCAAAATTCATATTCATGTCTCGCATTCAATTCTTGAGCATTTTGCTTTTTGCGTATCTTCTTAGCGCAGAGCGCGAATGAATTGTGAATGCTGGCACAGTGGAAGAAATGCTTGCAATTTGTGCAAACTTCCAAGTTTATACTTAGTTTTAATTTTAATGAATTAATTTGAATTTCATAAATTCTCATAATTTTTGGGAGTAGTTTTGGATAGCAACCTAATTTGTAACTATCAAATGGATAATGCAGTCCGGCGTTTAAATTATTCACTTCGAAGTTTTTATAACACTGATTTGGTGTTGCGTAGATCGATTAAGGAGAAATCGGTTCATGCTTATCTCATGCCTAGTATTCTATACTGTTTAGACCTACATATGTATACCTATATAGTGCCACTAATAAACAAAATATGAGGCAAATTCAGATGGCGTTTAATAGAGTTATGAGATATTTGTATAACACCATATATTAAGCGTTTCTTGGGCTGTAGTTTTAAAAATTATATCGATTAGAGGTCTTTGTTGTTATTTTATAAAGTTGTTCGACTGTGTAGTCCTCAATTTTTTTAATTCGTTTGATTTTTCACATTCCACTCGTAATAAGCTTGAATTTACAATTTACTACCAAGCCATTTAAAAAGTTATAAATTATGTCCTGATTCTTACAAAAGGCGCATTCTACAACACTTTTAGACTTCACTGTAAAATTTTGTTTTCAATTAAATTGTGAGCAGCCTTTATTACATACCGATTATCTTATATTTCCAGATTATATACCGATTAACAACTAACTTCTGAATTAGTATTTTTTTCATACTTTCTTTTATCTTTAATAGTCATATCTTCTTTAAAATCATATTATATTTTATAAATTTTATATTGAATTTTTATTACGTGTTTTTTGTAATCTTATAATATTGAGCAGATTAAATCTAATAGATGAATTGTTGCCAAATGTAATTTACTTATAATTGGCCAGAAGGCTTTAAATTACCATCAACAAAAAATAAATAAATATATAAGATAAGTAAATGAGATAAATTATAGGGTTGTTCGGAAAGTTCGTTCGGTTTTTAAAAGAAATTTATTTACAAACAAAACAATTATTTTAATCTATTATATAATTTCCCCCTTTTTTAGCAACTTCTTCCCACCTCTCTGGGGTTTTTTTAAATGCTCTCTCAAAAAACTCGCGTGGTTTTTCTAGAAAAAATGCGTTCAATTCGATTTTTCACTTCTTTGTTCTTATGGAAATTCAACTCCTACAAGTGGTTGCTCAGAATGCGAAATAGATGATAGTCGGACGGGGCGAGGTCTACGGAGTACGGTGGGTGAGGTAAAACTTCCCAACCATTCTCTGACAGTTTCTGACGGGTTCACAGAGCAGTGTGAGGTCTCGGTGAGGCAGTTTGAGATACCCGCACATCGAGGTTGCTCACAAATCCGAGCTCTTTTATGACCCCGTGAATGGTTGAGACTGATTTTTTGATTATTTCAGCTATTTTCCTAAATATTGCACGGGGATTAACACTAATTAAATCTCTCACCTCCTTGGAAACAATTTCTTTTAATCGGCCTGATCTGGAATCATCCGTTACGTAGAAGTTGCCTATAGAAAATCATTTAAACTATTTCGGGAAATACGCCTACCATTTCTTAATATGTGATCAATTTGATTTCTGGTGTTGTGACCAGGAGGTAGAAAATTGCCTTGTGATTGTGTCTTTGGAGGAACCTGGTTCTCTTTACTATCATGCTAGGTGACGCAGCGAAAAAATCGTTTTCATTGTGGACTGAGTTTTCTAATTGATGTACTAAGAAAATCTTGCCTACCTATGTTGGCATTAAAATCATCCAGGGCAATGTTGGCCAGGGAAACTGTCGCATGTTTTTTTTAAGGATTCGTAAAAAGTATATTTGGTTCCTTCGTCTTTGCCATTAGACGGGGCGTGTGCACAAATCAGCATGATAAAGAAATACTTTGCCTCAATTATAATTGCGGCATATATAGTCACTTATAGGACTAAATTTCTAGAAAAGATAACTAAATCTCTTACTCACTTCAAATTTCTCTTTCTACATGGGAACTGTTGTATGTAGGTTTAATAGTTTTTGGGTCAAGCGAATCGTTGTGCTGCCCATTCACGCAAGGGGACATTCTATTCAAAATCTATTATATCTCAAAATATTAGACATGCCTAAGGACCGATTTCTCCCCACTGTAGTCAGCCAAAATATGTTTTCATTTTAAGTTTCATACTGCTGCCCGTATCATTCGCTCCCTCTAACATGACAAGCGAGTACTCGTATCTTGTGGATAGGATTGTATTGTTTGAATGGCAGCTGAGGGGATTACATGGGCAAAAGGGAAGACATGTTAAAATGATATTATCACTGTTGATGTTAGAGCGTTAGAGTGTGTGTCAGATGATAGTTTGCTCCCGCGCTACCATGAGGGGGCAGAGGGGTTGCCAGAAACAAATCATGCCCAATATGATTTCACTGAAAACCGTTAAATTTGTATTCCCCTTTTTGGAAGGCACATTGAATGTGGTTGGTGAAACGATCAAGGGGATGAAGTGTCTAGAGATGTCTGAAATATTACCACGCAATTTGTGTGCGGCCATAAAGCGATAATTGTCAAATTAAACTCGCAATTTACATCTGGCTGCTTTCATTTAGCGTTTTAGGTTTTATTGCGATTCGAATATGTACTCAAATCGTGAGTGTTTAATAAATTTTCGCTGTTAACATTTATCGTATGAGACATTGACATTTTTTGACGCGTTTAATTTAACTCCTTTGCTGGATCATAAATTGTAAATAAGGAAACCATAAATTGACTTTTAAGCTTAAATTGTAGTTCTTACTTTGGAATTTCTTAATATTTTATTTTTTTATACATCTCACCATAGTATCGGGGTGCATATTAAATTTATCGTTCTGTTTTTAAATACCAGAAATACTGATCTGAAACCCGGTACAGTAGTTAAACTTATCCGTCTAAAGTTTGACACAAATTTTTTCACAAACAGTTTAAGGTCGAATTCGAAATTGTGCGAAATTGATTCAATAGACAAGTTTCTCTATTGGTCTAATTTTGCCAAATTTCGAAATTAATTTACCAGTGACTAAGAGGCATTTTGTCTCAAACAAATTTAAGAAAAAAGCGTGTAGGCAAAACTTTAGACCACTCAAACAGTTTTGCTTTGGACAGACATATGGACGGACAGATTTACTACTTTCAACTTAGGGAGCCTTAAATGAGTATTTCTGGCAAACAGCAAACTTAACACAAACCATCGTATTGTGATGGGTATAACAAATATTTGTCATCAAAAGTAACTTTATTGATCTTTAAACTACACTCCCTAAGGAGTTTTAAACTTCCGTGTACATTAAAGCTGGTACAATGGCGAATTTTCGAAACTCTATATAAAAAAATGAAATTTTAACGCTGTTACTATGCTAAGCTTGTGAAATTTTAAGCTATATTTTCCCACCAGACTGTGTTATGCTTTTTCACGAGAAAAATTTTCTTAAGTAGCAACGTCACCCTCTTTTGTCTTGGTTTCCAACACCGAAATGGGAACAGCTTTTACGCCATAATAAGTCCGATAGTACAGTTGTAAACTTATGTTATGAATAGTAAAAATTTTACAATTTTAAATATATATTACAAAATATATTATGACGTAAAAACATAAGTTGTTTCGATTTTAATTTTTGAAACGAATACAAGAAGAAGCGGCAATGAAGCGACATTTTGCCACGAGCGAACAGACTCTGGTGGAATTTTTTCCTCGTAAAAAAAGCAATCTACATCGCCTTAAGGCAAATTGTCTTATGTGGCAATTAAAGCCTATTTTTTGCTGGTTTCCAACACTGACATTTTAACAGCTCACATTTTTATGTCATAATAAGCTCGATAGTACAGTTGTAAACTAGTGAAATGCAATAGTAATAAAAAACGACGCAATTTTAGAATTTTGTAAGTATATTATCGAACATATTATGCTGTCATATCAAGTTCTCCCGATGTCATTGTTGGAAAGCACTTCAAAAGATCTAGCAATGACACCCAAGGAAAGAAGAAAGCGTCTATGAAGACACTTTTCTCTACGAAGAGCGCCTATGCAGACACTTTTCTATACGAAAAGCTTCTATGCAGACACTTTTCTATACGAAAAGCGTCTATGCCGACACTTTCCTATACGAAAAGTGTCTATGACGACACTTTTCTATACGAAAAGTGTCTATGAAGACACTTTTCTATACGAAAAGCGTCTATGAAGACACTTTTCTATACGAAAGGCGTCTATGAAGACACTTTTCTATACGAAAGGCGTCTATGAAGACACTTTTCTATACGAAAGGCGTCTATGAAGACACTTTTCTATACGAAAAGCGTCTATGAAGACACTTTTCTATACGAAAAGCGTCTATGAAGACACTTTTCTATGCGAAAAGCGTCTATGAAGATACTTTTCTATACGAAAAGCGTCTATGAAGACACTTTTCTGTACGAAAGGCGTCTATGCAGACACTTTTCTATACAAAAGGTGTCTATGAAGACATTATTCTATATGAAAAGCATCTATGAAGACACCTTTCTAAACAAAAAACGTATTGGAAAGACGTTTCTATACAAAAAACGTACATGAAACGACACGAAAAACGTCAAAGCACGCTCGATGTCTTTATTTAACTATTATAATTGCTCTGCACTCACTGGTTAGCGGCATAAAACACAGGAAGGCAATAAAAATGTTGATTTGGACAACTGGTATGCTGGATGATTTAATTAATATATGATCGTTCCGATTACAGGCAGACACAAATCATAGGATAAATTGTTAGCGTCTAGTCTTTCACTTCACAAGACCGTTAGCTACGCTGCTAATAAGCACTCGTTAAACATGTTACAGTTCATTCGTTTCGCATGTCTACTCGTCCATTTTAATATTTCCAAACTTAAATATTTTAACACCTGCGTTTGATTTGTGGCCAGGTTTCACATAAAACAGCATCGTCGCTGATAAGCATCAAATGCCACAATTTGTATCTGTTCCACAGAAATCCAAACAACTCGGTAGAAATTAATGAAAGCAAGAATGAAAACAGAATAAAACAAAATCATAATGAAAAAAATTATAACCAGACTAAATGCTCATTCATCTTTTGTTACTGGAACATCACATCAGCCATGCATGCCGACCTGCCGCCGTCGCCATTGGAATGGGATGCGAGTGGTGAGTGTCCGTCTGTCTGTCCGTGTGTATGTTAACAACTCCAATAATCTCGGAGATGGTCGGCCGAACGGTGTGTCCGTCCGTCCATTTGTATCGGGCATATCCACACATCATCATCATCATCATCACCACCATCCTCATCATCAGTCGTACAATAAATATACTGAACATACAAACAAGTGGTATCGCCGCTGTTGCTGCTGTCGTCGTTGTTCCGCTTATTCTACGGTTTTGTGGCTCATTGGCATTTTGATTTGATTGGCGTTGCCGTATTTGTTTCGACTTTAACTACAGCTGTGTGAAATCGCATTCACTTGTTCGCATTCAGGAGCACAGTGGTTAAGATCAAATGGAGGACCATTTATATTGAAAGTGGTGGCAGTTTATTTTAAAGAATAATTATAAAAACACAAAATGCTCTAACAATTTAGAATTTATTTGGTGTTTGTAAGCGAGTTACACTTAATGGCATTTTCTTTTCTGGTAAAATAAATGCTACACTTTTTCTTCCCTTCACTCGGAATATGTCCTTTTGGATTCCTTTCTGAAAAACATCTTATACTTTTGGGGAATCTTTGTGTTCTTCTCTGAAAGTATTGCCCTGAAGACTGTAAAATTGTTGCATCTTAACAACTGAATTTTGTCTGTTTTTAACTTCATGAAAGTTCAATTTAGTTTCGTCTTTGATATTGTAAATTTATTGAAAGCGTGTTGGAAATTTGTCTCTGATTCATATTCGAAATAACAATTTACTTCATACATTTACTCAGTTTTTTGCCTGAAACGAAATTAGAAAAAGGCAACGATTCCGTTTCTCTATCGAAACATAATGAAAAAGATATTTTGATTCTTGAAACTGAGATGAAAATATAATTCAATGCAGTTTTGAATCAGAACTGAAGCCAAATTTATTACGTTTCTTAGCAGAGAAACTGCGGCAGGCAAAAATGCTTCAAATAATCTAGTTTCTGAATTTATGAGAGAGATCCTAAAATTAGCCGACCTGACTTATAGTAGTTTGAAAAACAATATTCTGGAGAAAAGTGGCAACCTTATAAAACATATGTTTTAAGTTTCCAGGTGCCACGTTGTTTAGTATTTTTATTCGAGCCATCAAAAAGTAAATGAAACCACATGAATTTGTACGAGTAAACATGAAAAAATTTGGTCACCGTTATGTAATTCAATGTTTCCTTTTGAAAGATCTTAGTCCAAACAATATTTAAGCCGAAATTCTACTGGGGGAGTCTCCTTCATTTATGTATGACTGTAAAATATTGGGTAACAGAATTTAAACGAAGCCGTACGAGCTGACAGTGATCGATCAATTGAGGTGTCCACGCCAGACACCATTAAGAGAATACACAAAATGCTATTGATCGTCAGCCGAAAGTACGTGAGCTTGCTGAAATGATAGGCATTTCGAAAAGTGCTATACATTGTATATTGACCGAAGACTTGACGATGAGAAAGCTGTGCGCAAGATGGGTGCCGCGCTTGCTTTCAATAGAGCAAACACAGCACTGTAAAGATGTTTCAGCAGAGTGTCTGGCGATGTTTCTCCACAATAAAGCCGAATGTTTGGGTCGATTTATAACCATGGAAGAGACGTGAGTCCACCACTTCACACCTGAGACAAAGGAAGAGTCAAAGTGGGGGGCTGGAAGGGAAGAATCGTGTCTAAAGAAGGATGAAGATGGCTCCATCTGCACGCAAAGTCATGGCGTCTGTTTTGTAGGATGAACACGGGATTATTTTTATTAATTATCTTCAGAAAGGAAAAACCATCAACGGCAAATATTTTGCTAATTTATCACAGCATTTAGGTGATAAAATTATGGAGAAAAGGCTGCATTTGGCGAAAAAGAAAGTGTTTCTTTTTCATCAAAACAATGCTCCAGTTCACACATCCACTATGGCGATGACCAAAATTAATGAATTATATTTGGAATTGCTTCATTACGCACCTTATTCGCCAGATTTAGCTCGCTCGAACTATTTTTTATTTCCAAACTTAAAAAAAAAATGGCTCGGTGGTAAAAGATTTGGCAACAATAAAGAGACGGAGTCTGCGGTTGGTGGCTTCTTTAAGGGATCATCAAATTAGATCATCTAATAGGTTGTTAGAAGAATGACTTAATCTCATGAGTGATACATAAATTTGTATGGGAGGTACAATAAAGCATGTAACAATTTCTTTTAAATTTTTCATCTAAATGAAAACTATAGACATTTTGTTTCAGCTAAATTTGGTCAAAATAAATTTAAGTGTAACTCAAATTCCAGCCCCATCGATCCGATTGTATGGGAGATCCAAGAGCGCATGATTGGTTCCTGTCCTAATTCCGCCTTCAAATGGGCGGTACAGTGTATAAATTCATGAAAATTTTAATTGGTGTCAGATCATATAATAATGTGATTAAATTACGCCATGCATACGAGAGGTACCAGAAATCTTGATCCAAATGGCTGTGAATTTTGTGCCAAATTTAAATTATGTATCTGCAGCCATTCCTTCTATTTTCGTGCTTTCGTTTTATGGTGACGAACCAGCCTGCAATTGAGCACGGCAAAGATATTGTCGTTTGACATTTTATGTAAAAAAAGGCTCATACTCATAGGCATGATAGTAACACAACTGGACAAAATCGGATGATAGAAGAAGACATGATTAGTTGACTTTAAACTTGTAAATTAATGTTTAACATTTATTTCAAATAATATTATCAAATAGAGTGCGACTAAATTTCGTGACTCATACATAAATATGTATGGGAGTTACAATAACGTATGAAACCATTTCTCCCAAATTTGTCATTCAAGTAAAATTTACAGACATTTCGTTTCAGAGAAATTCGTTCAAAATCTATTTATATGTCAAAGGTAGTGCCAGCACTGCTAACTTTTCGCGGTGAAACCCTGTATACAAAAAATGGTCATGGAATTTGAAGGTAAATTTTTCTGCCAGACAATACTATGGCTTTTCCAGAGTAAAATTTTCTTATGTGGCAACATCAACCTCTTTTCTGTTACTTTCCAACACTGAAGTCGGAATAACACATAGCAATATGTTTGATAGTACATTTATAAACTTGAAAATGAAATAATAGTTAAAAAAGACTTAGCTTAAATATATATGTATATGTATATCCTAATATATTATGATGTAAAATCATTAACTTTTCCGATTTCAGTGTTGCAAAATAAATACAAGAAAAGCTGGCAATGCCGCTAAATTTTTTCATGAGCAAATAATGGCTTGTGGAATTTTTTTCATCCTGAAAAGAACACTGTAATTAGTTTAAGAAGGTACACAGGGTGGTGCACCAATTGTGTTACAATAAGAAAAATAACTTTTCTTCAACTTTATTTCAAACAACTTTTTTTGTTATTCAATGTATTTTATTTATGTTGTTTTTTTATAGTATGGAAAATACAATTTTATTTTATATAAATAATTAGTTTTGAAGATGATAGACTGTAAACGACCTTCATGCGTGAATGAGCACATGCGACATCTGATCAAAAAATTATTCATTGCGGCTTGAAGGGTGGTTGAATTTGGGATCGCCTCAATTATTGTTTTGAGGGACTGCTTCAACTTAGTCAAATTCCTTGGTTTAGTGCTTGACATAACTCCATAAAAAAAGTCTGACGCAGACAGATCAGGCAATCCTGGCGAAGTTTCTGGTTATTAATTTGTTTGGGAGTTTTCGTTGGAGCTCCGTCATAACCGGTCTGGCTAAGTGTGCAGTTGCTTTAATTTTGCTGCAACTAAATGCTGTTGAAACGGATATATCTTCGGCGCAGTTCTGGGTAAAAAAAACTCCTTTAAAATCTTTAAATAACAGTCCTCATTGGTCTGCATTTTGTGTTTATAGGACGATTCGTCCGCCACCCTATGCTAAAGTGTAACTCAAATTCCAGGCTCGCCGATTCTATTATATGGAGGGCACAAATGTCCATATTTCGTTTTGAAGTAGACGCTGATTTATGCAAATATTAGCCAGCATCAGATCTTCTAATAGACTGCGATACTGTGACTAAATTTCGAAGTCCGAATGACACTAAATTTCGACCTATTCTTAACTGCTGTAAAAACGGATACGTTTTCGGCGCAGTTCTTGTCTTTGTCCTTCGAGATATTCAAGTTCATTTATATCATCCTTTCTACACCGATGTTCTTTGCTGCTCTTTTATTGTATTAAGACAAAGTTGAAGTTATTTTCCAATTTCTGTAGCAAATAGTCGTGTGTTTGAATCCACAATCCACTGTGCAAAGCCTTACAAATATCATTTCTGTTGGCTGGGTGCACAATTTTTTACACGAATACAGAATCAACCATTTGGGGCCATATCCATAAGATTGCCTGTGCGAATACGAATATATACGATGCATATGAGAGTGCGTCTATTATGTACGAGGGCGATCCAAAAACTAGACGATCTGATGTATAGAAAGTGCCAGTAATTTGAAAAAAATAATTTTGGTGAAAAGTGCCAATCTATGTTTTAAGTTTCAAGGCATCACGGTGTTTAGTATTTTTATTTAAGCCATCAAAAGTAAACGACCTCAGTGAATTTGTAAACATGGGAAAAATTGGTCATCGTTGCGTAATTCAATGTTTCCGTTTGAAACGTCTTAGTTTAACCAATATTAAAGCCGAACCAGATTCTACCCTGGGGGAGTCTGCGCCTTCACTAACGACTGTAAAATATTGGGTAGCAGAGTTTAAACGAGGTCGTAGGAGCTGCCAAGGCGAACATCATAATGGTCAATCAATTGAGATGTCCACGTCAGGCACAGTAAAGAATATCCACAAAATGGTATTGGAGCCGAGTTAGATTTTACTCTGGAGAAGTCAGCTTCTTCGTTTACGACTGTAAAATATTAGATAGCAGAGTTTAAACGAGGCCGTACGAACTGCCAAAGCGAACACGGTAGTGGACAACCAATTGAAGTGTCCACGCCAGGCACGGTTAAGAAAATCCACAAGATGTTATTGGATGATCGTCGGCCGAAGGTGCGTGAGCTAGCTGAAATGATAGGCACTCGTATATTAACCGAAAATGTTCAGATTAGAAAGCTGTGCACAAGATGGGTGCCGTGCTTTCAATAGAGCAAGAACAGCGTCGGGAAAAAGTTTCAGTAGAGTGTTTGGCGATGTTTCATCATAACGAAACCGCATTTTTACATCGGTTTATAACCATGAATGAGAAGTGGATCGACCACTTCACAACTGAGACAAAGGAATAGTCTAAGCAGTGGGATGGAATGGAAGAATCGTGTCCAAAGAAGAGGAAGACGGTTCCATTTGCAGGCAAGATCATGGCGTTGGTTTTTTGGAATGCGCATGGGATTATTTTTGGTTGATTGTATTGTAGTATATTGATCGACGATTTAGAGGCGAGAAAGCTGTGTGCAAGATGGGTGCCGCGTTTGCTTTCAATAGAGCAAAAACAGCGTCGTAAAGATGTGTCAGTAGAGTGTTTGGCGATGTTTCACCGTAATGAAGTCGAATTTTTGCCTCGATTTATAACCATGTAGGAGGCATGGATCCTCCACTTCACACCTGAGACAAAGAAACAGTCAAAGCACTGGGCTGGAATGGGAGAATCGTGTGCAAAAAAGGCGAAGACGTTTTCATTTCCAGTCAAGGTCATGGCGTTTGGTTTTTGGAGTGCTCATGGGAATAATTTTTTATTTTTATTGGTCAAAATTAATGAATTAAATTTCGAAATTGCTTCATCACGCAACTTAGTCAGCAGATTTAGCCTCCTCGGACTATTTTCTATTTTCAAACTTGAAAAAAATGGCTCGATGGTAAAAGATTTGCCCACAATGAAGAGGTGTAGAGTGAGGTTGATGGTTTTTTGTTAGGATTTTGAAAGTTCTTATTATAAGGTGGGTATCAAAGTTATCATATGTGACTGGAAAAAGTGTATCGAGCTTAAAAAGAGATTATGTTGAAAAATTAAAAATACGTTTCTCAACTCTTTTGTCTCTTCTTTGATAAGTCGGCTAATTTTAGGACGTTCCTCGTATCTGCATGCGAGAAATTGTGCTAATTTTTTCTATTTTTTTTGGATTTTTTTGGGTTTTTGTTTTTTCCAAACTAACTTGTCTTGTTAGTTTGGCTAGCTTTAGGACGGCCCTCGTATCTGCATGCTAGTAATTAATAAATTTATTTTATCAGACCCCAGAATCTTAATTCGATTTTCATTTCACAACTTTTTTGTCTCTTCTTTGTTAGGTCGGCTAGTTCTAGGACGGCCCTCGTATCTGCATGCGAGTAATTGTACTCATTTTTTCCAGTTTTTTTGATTTTTTATTTTTTTCTGGTGTAAATTTATTTTTTCAGCTCCACACTCTTTTGATTCGGTTGTAGCTTTTAGATTTGTGCACTACCATGGCAGCAGTGCAACCAATTAAATTCCATACCTCAGCCCAGCCCCAGCCCCAGCTCCTCCACATTACCATTGAGTTTTGTTTTTGATTGTTTCCCCACCGCAGTCGCCGCTACCTCCTCCTCCCGCCTGAGGTAGCAGAGACCAAAAAAAGTAAAAAAAAAACAATAAAAAAAGTTCAGTTGGCTTGCCGAGTTGTTGGTGTTGTTATGGATGTTGTTACCGCATAATTAGTGCGATTTATATTTTTTAAGTATCTCAAGCATGTCGTTGTTCGTTGCTGCTTTATGTTGCTGCCGTTGCTGGCGTTGTCGTTGTTGTCGCTTTTCAGCACTTGATTATCATTCCACGGCTGATGATGTTATCACTCACTCACTCACTCACTTGGTCTGTCATTGATGCTTTTGCAATGGCAATGGGTGTTAAGGATGTCGATGTTGTTGTTGGTAGCGTTGGTAATGTTGCTCCAGCGGTAGTCGTCGTTGCAATTCTACGTCTGCGATTTGTTTCTTTGTGGCAAATTTATTGTGTGATATCCTCCCCTCTCCTCCCACGCTTACTTGTGCGAATGGTCGAAAAGTTTCAAATATATTTCTGGGAAAAGTAAATTATTTCCCTTTAGTAACAACGTTTTATTGCCGCTGATGTTGTCGTCGACATCGTTGCTGAATGTAAACGAAATTTGCCCACATACACACACATATATAGCGTATGTATGTATGGCCTGTCCGTCTGTCTGTCTTGATTAATTTGTATTTAAGTACATAAATAATATAAAATTTTAATATTTTGTTAAATCTTCATTGTTTTGAGTTTGAAAATCATTGTCTGTCATTGTTTAAACAAAACAAAGCAATATTTGAAATGTTTTCAATGATTCACAAAATCATTTACTCGCTGATGTGTGAATAAACTTGGAGAAATACTCTTTAGATACGCAACCATACAAATATATTAGCGTCTATTAAAATTGTTCTCATAGAAATTTCTGATTATACTAAGCGTCGGATATGTTTCAAGGCCGGTTTACGGTAGCGCGATACGACAAAACATTTTAGCCTTTACAAATCACCCCTTTTAAGCGGTAAAATGTTGACATATTTACACCATAAATGAGAGAGTACTGCTTACATACTACTGGCTAAGCAAGCGATTCAATGATAAGGCCCTCTCTCGACAAACAAAAATTCGACTGTACCAGATGTTGGTTCTACCCATCTTGTTGTATGGCCCAGAATCCTGGGTTATGACGCAAGCCGATGAATCAGTACTGGCAGTTTTCGAGAGGAAAATGCTCATATATGGACCCAATATCGTTGACAATGAGCTGTATGAGCTATATGCCGACATCGACGTAGTCAAACGCATTAATATACTGCGATTGTGTTGGCTGAGTCACGTTGTGCGGATGGACCCAAATGCTTCGGCACGGAAAGTTTTCGACAACGAACTCGATGGACGACGCAGAAGAGGGCGACCAAAACTTCGTTGGAAAGACCAGGCTTTTGAAATATTATAGAAACTTGGTGCGACGAATTGGAGGAGAAGCGCAGACGATCGAAAAGCTTGGAATTATTTTCTACGGGCGGCGTATAATAGATAAGTACGAGTGTGTACCTATATATTCTAGGAGCCACGTTAGAAGAAGAAGAAGATCCACAATACCACCAATTCCAAATTATTCTGTTACAAATAATTTGTGTCCAATCTGAAATATTGAAGGGGATTTACGGGGGAAAACGACTCAGCCAATTTACCACTTAAAAAAATGCTACATTTCATTTTCAAAAGGTCATTCCTTTCAAGAAACATGAAATGGTTTCAGTTTCATTTCTAATCGCTTGTCTTCACTACAGCTGAATAAACTTCATTATATGATGAGTAATGAAATCAAAAACTGATTCTCGAAATATGTATTTCAATTATCTTATAAGGTCAACAACAGTAGTGTGGAATACTTTAAATTTCATTTTCTTTGAAGCTTTCGTGGAAGCTACAAGTGCGCATTAGCGGCTGCCACCACCACCCCTTCTAAATGTTTCATAGGCATTTCTGCCAAGAAACTAAACTATTTGTCATGACTCAATAGTTTTCATGTTATTTGCTGTTGTTGTCTCTTGACTTTTGTATTATTCAAAGTTCTGTGACATTAGAGTGGAAGTGAAAAAAAAGAAAAAAATGAAAACAAAATGAAATCAAAGGAAATCAAGTGCTCCACACCAAACAAACTCAGGCGAGAGGCAAACAATAGCCAACCAATGCATAATTAAATCAAAAAGTTTCTGATGACAATTAAATGTTGAACAGCAAAAGTTCAACTCAATTAAATTATGTGGCGCAATATATGCACACACGCACACATACGTACACAGACATAAGTACTTCGCTTATAAACATGGAACACACAGAGATACAGTATCAATGCTGATAGAGAAACTGATACATTTGCACATACCAGACGGACAGAGAATGCGTTAAAAGGGGTTTCTAGAAGGCGGCTTAATGTTTTACGTCGTAATTAAATAAAGTCACAGATCGTATTATTGCAAATCTCTGCTAATTAAATACAGGGTGGCGCACCAAATGCACTACAATAAGAAATTCTTACATTATAACTTTTTTCAATGTATTTCATTTATGTATTAGGTGCGCAACTATGTTCTCGCGGCTTTTTTTTTTATAAAAATGCAACTTTATTATGAAAACATGTTCACAAGTGATTAACTGAAAGTATTGCCCATCGCTAGCTACTGCTTTTTCCCATCTTTCTGACAATTCCGTCACGGTAAAACTGTTCATCTTTTGAGGCTATCCATGAATCTAGCCATTCCTTGATGTCGCCATATGAGTGGAACTGCTTATCAGCCACACGGCGTGCCATCGAACGGTACAAGTGACAGAAGTCCACGAGGGTTTAACGTGAGTCTCGCCGTGAAGGCCTTACCCACGGTGTGCGACACACTGGGCATATTACAATGCGATTGCCAACGCCCCCCTTGGATAGCCAAGTAAAAACTTGGGCTATCTAGGAAAAGGGGCTGACAATTGTGCTATTAACACATATTGGCAGCCCTTTCTTCGCAGCCAGGAGATACCAAATTGATTATGTTAGTATGGAACATAATCCCCATTGGCGGAGGTGAGGCCTATCTTACCACCTCTGCTACTCTATGGGTCTGTAGCACCCGGTTGCAATGCAACTCCACATTCGAGCACGAAGTCTCTACCAGCGATTTTGGTATCAACCACAACCCGCGTGATGCTCCCACTAGGGGTCCTACACCAAATGATCAGGCGGGAACTCAGTCCCAGGGCCTCCTGATCCCCACGCTACCGGCCAAACTCACCGGTTGGAGCTGCGCAGCAAAGCACATGGCTAAACTACTATCAAATCGTGATTTATACACCGTACTCCACGGGATTGGTCGCCCTGTGGCAAGAGATACAGACTGGACATTTTTACATACCTGCAGGCACGGAGACCCCAGGCAGATGGAACGGTCGACACTACCTTGCAAGGATGCAGTATCCTCACCGGTGGGAGGCGGGGAAAACTCCAAACCCCTTCCGTTCGGCGACGGTGAACGGCAACCATGAAATATAGACATAGGGAAGACCCCATGCCTGTCCGTACCCCCCGAGAGATCAACAAGATACAGATGACAGGGCACGAACCCGAGACCTGCCCGTGTGTCGGTACAAGTGACAATCGGACGGCGCGATGTCGGGAGAATATGACAGATGTGCTAAGACTTCCCATTTTAGCGTTTCCAGGTAGGGTTTAACAGACTTGCCCACGTGAAGTCGATCGTTGTCGTGCTGAAGAATCACCTGTTCGTGCCTCTACGCGTACTGTGGACGTTTCTCGCGCAGAGCTCTGCTCAATCGCATTAATTGAAGTCGATACCGATCCCCAGAGATGGTTTTGCTTGGTTTCAATAGCTTGTAATGCATAACACCGACCTTGTCCCACCAAATACAGAGCATAACCCTCGCAGCGTGAATATTCGGCCAAGTGGATGACGTAGGAGCATGATCGGAGAGCCCCCATGACTTTCTTTTCTTTGGATTGCTGTAATGGATCCATTTTCCATCACTCGTTACAATATTATTATTGTCGCTGCAGCAGTTGTTCACAGGCGAAAAAGTGACGCCCAACGTCCTTTGGCTTCAACTCATAAGGAACCCAAGTTCCTTGCTTTTGAATCATTCCCAACACATGCAATCGCCTGGAAATGGCTTGACGAGTAACTCCAATCACTGAAGCAAGTTCTACCTGCATTTGACACGAATCGAATCGTGGACACCTCAATTGGTCGACTACTGCGGCGTTCGTCTTGACATCTCATACGGCCTCGTTTAAACTCTGCTACCTAACTTTTTACAGTCGTAAACGAAGGAGCAGACTCTTCCAGAGTATAATCTAGCTGGGCTCTAATAGCATTTTGTGGATTTCCTTAACGGTGTCTGGTGTGGACACCTCAATTGGTCGACCACTGCGGCGTTCGTCTTGGCATCTCCGGCCTCGTTTAAACTCTACTATCTAACATTTTACAGTCGTAGACGAAGGAGCAAACTCTTCCAGAGTAGAATCTCACTCGGCTTCAGAGTAGAATCTTCCACTCGGCATTTTGTGGATTTTCTTAACCGTGTCTAGTGTGGACATCTCAATTGGTCGACCCACTACGGTGTTTGACTTGGCAGCTCGTACGACCTCGTTTAAACTCTGCTACCCAATATTTTACGATAGTAAACAAAGTAGCAGACTCCCCCAGAGTAGAATCTAGCTCGGTTTTAATATTGGTTGGACTGAGACCTTTCAAATGGAAATATCGAATTAGATATTGGTAACCTATTTTCTCCATGTTTACAAATTCACTGAGATCGTTTACTTCTAATGGCTCAAATATAAATACTAAACAACGTGGCGTCTTGAAACTTAAACTTAAGGTTGCCGCTTTTCACTAAAATAATTTCTTTTTTTTTTCAAACTACTGGCACCACCTAGACGTCAGGTCGGCTAGTTTTGGGACCACTTTCGTAAGTCTGATTACGGCTATTATTAAGTCAAAAATGTAGGCCACCTTAATATGGAAACCTGTATAAAAACCGATAAAGAAGACGAAGCTTTAACCAGCTAACATCCCATAGAGTAATGTGGACACATATGAATGTGCCCAATTCCATTCGGATTTTACTCTGCCGCAAATATACAAGTACACTCACACACACACACACCCACATATGTTCATATATGCACATACGAGTTGTTTCTGATATGAATCCCATAAATAACTTTTCACTTTGTTCATCATTTCAATTTCATTTCATTTTAGAGATATTCATTGTTCTGTTTGTGTCTTTATGTGTGTTCATTCATCGTTTTTGTCCCAACAACTTCGTCGTTGCTCCCCCGCTACCATTAGCAGCGTTTAACCAAAGCGATTTGTGATTTGTTTTTTATTTTTTTTTGTTTGTGGGAAACTCGACAACGAAATAACGAATGAAGGAAACATAAAAATTGACGACAAAACAGAGCAACACGCAATAAAGCTGCACAACATAAAGATTCCATCCAACAAATCCCACAAAGATGAAATGAAAACATTAAATGCCATAAGCTTTTTAACACTCCATAACCCTTCGGAAACGAATGAGTGGACGGACGGACGAATGGAAGGACGGACGGACGAGTGGTCCATGCGAATGAGAAACAATCTCAACACCACTGTGATGATGGTGGTGGCTGGCTGGATGGCTGGGTAGCTGGATTACTGCCTCCCTGGTTGGCTGACTGATTGACTGCCTGTTGAAGAGGGTCCACTTGAATGGAAATGGCTCTGACAGACCATTAAATGTTTGTTGCTTTCAAAGTGTTATGACAGGGGCAGGGTGGAAAACCAAATCCAAAGTGTACTCTAAAGGTATTAACTCCTCTCTGAAGAACTGTGGATCAGATACCATCATTAACATGTAGGGAAGATTATTGTAAGTGTAAGTGAAATCCGATTACCATATATTGTGATTTGTTCGGCTCTCAAATAGGCAACTCAGGCTTATGAATGCTTTTCCATATAAGAATGTTTTATAGAGATCTTTTCTTACATGAAAAAGGACATTTTTCGTGTCTGACTGTAGGGAAAAGTCCGCTCGGCGAGATTCTTAATTCACGCCAAGAATATTTTGAAAAAATTAAAACTTCACAAGAATTAATACAGGGTTGCCCATATTCGACGGACCCATGTTTTTAACAAAAAAATCAAAGAAAAAAATAAAAATTTGGCGGTTGGCAATCTT